>VWZS01005387.1:790775-968291 GCA_013397075.1 Rhabdornis inornatus | reverse complement strand
AGCGGGGCGGGGGTGGCGAGGGTGGATAAGCGGCGCCTGAGCGGGGGCTCGGCGCGGAACAGTGAGAAACACGGAGGGAAATGGGCCTGCACAGCCTCCAGAAGAGACGGGGATCTCATCAATGTCTGTAAGTATTGAAGGGAGCCTGCCAAAAGGATGGAGCTAGGCTCTGCTCGGTGGTGACGACCAATAGGACGAGAGGCAACGGGCAGAGACTGATGCGCAGGAAATTCGACCTGGTATGAGGAATATGAGGATGAACTTCTTTACTGTGCAGGTGACCAAGCACTGGAACAGACTGACCAGAGAGATTGTTCAGTCTCCCTCACTGGAGAACCGTCTGGATGTAATCCTGTGCAGTGTGTTCTGGGCTGACCCTGCCTGGGCAGGGAGCTAGGACCAGATGACCTTTTATTTGCACCAGGGTTCTCTTGGTTCCCACGACAGTAGTAAGAACATGTGTAGCAACAATGCTTCTGTAAAACTGTATGAAGGCACAAAAGTTTATTTCAGGTAACACTGTCTGGAACTGCTGACAATATTTGTCATCTCATCCTTCACTGCAGTCAACCTTAACAAACACAGTGACACTGAAGATACAACTGGAATTGTTCTGGTACTGCCACAGTTATGTAAAATTATTAATTTTTAAATACTTAGATTGATTTTATAATGACATTATTATAAAATTTTAAATAAAATACCAAAAAATTACATGATGTCCTGCTCACAGAGGATTCACTCCTGGCAATTGCAATATTGCACCCTCAGTCCACAGTGCCTCTACTCCCAGCAATAGTTTCTATGAGAGGTGCTGCAATTAATGGAAAAAACCAGAATCTAATATCTCCTCAATTGTTAGTGTTATTTGATGGTTCTCAGTGGTTAGGCAGAGCTGAGTTGCCAAAGTGCTGAAGCAATTGTGGGTACAGCCATGTTTGCCATCCCCTGGACATCAGAAGATCACATTCAGTAGTTGATGTGGCTTCATCCTGAGGCAACATGCCCTTTGTAATGGAGAGTATCCCTTATGCCTCTGCCAGCTGGAAGCCTCTTGAGCCTTAGCTGGCCAACAGCCTTTGATATAATTAAATAATTCTGCCTCCAAAGCGTTTTTATCTGAGCCAAATTATAGGCATTAGGATAGCAGCGATGTTGGCTTTGCCAGCCAAGACTAAAATTAGGTTGCGTGATTTATTTTATAACTTGTTTGGGTGCTGACAAATAGTGCCAAATCTCTGCACTGATTCCCTGAGCTGCACTTATGTGGGGGGAAAAAAGCTGGAGGAGAGAACATCAGGAGGATGGAAGTGTGTCACCTTTACTTCATCGCTGCTGTGCTTTTTTTAACATGTCACTGCCATCATGGTGAGAGGAGGAAGGATGATCTGTGAATTCTACAGCTATTAAATTTCTTTTTAAATAAAAACATACTTAAAGTTTTCTTCCACTAGAGGAGACTGGCTTCTCTCATCCAACAAAATATAAGCTGAGGAGTGTGATTTCTGCCTGTAAAACACATCAGGAGAGTAAAGATGAGAAAAGGAGAGGAGCTAAAGGGTCATGGATATACAATAGTATACACAAAAATGTGTGAATTTTTGGACTGGAAATTGCAAGTCTTGTAACTGCTGAATGTCCTAAAAACTCATGTCAATGAGAACATAACAGGGCAAAAACTATGTCTTTAAAAGCTGGAGCTTGGTCATATTTAAGGCATTTTGTAATGAGATTGTTAGAAAAGATTCTCTTCATCGACCCAAGGTGTCATTTCTCAGCTTGCAATTTTTCTCCAAGCAAGTGATTTTTGTGTGCTTTTCTATAAGCATATTTGCAGTATTTCAAAATGTAAAATATAAAATCTCTGAGATTCGTGGGTCCTTGCTGATGACTTTCAATTTCTTGTATTGTTTGCCTTAACAAGAGAGAAGGAATAAGGAGCCAAGTTGAAAGTAGCTTAGAGGTTTTTTCCAATCTAAATGACTCTGTATGTCGTTAAGAACAGCATCAGTGTGTGGGACTAGCTCTCTGCACTTGGAGGCTGGATTGTTTGACAGACAAAGGGCCATGGAATCACCAAAGGCCCGCAGTGGGCAATTGCCCTGGTGGCAGCGGGTGAGGTTCCCCCTCACCTCTGCTCCAGACAATCCCAGACCCGCACTACCGGCAACTACACATCACAGCATCACAAAACTGTGAGGGGAGGAAGGGACCTCGAAAGATCATCTAATCCAACCCCCCAGCCAAGGCAGGGTCACCTGGAGCAGGTGGCATGGGAACACTGTAGGTTTAGAATGTCTCCAGAGAGGAGGACTCCACGGCCTCCATGGGCAGCCCGTTCCAGGGCTTTGCCACCTTCCCATCCTTCAGCTGCTCCGGGGAGGATTTTGAAAACGCATTTTCCTGATTGTGAACTCCAGTTCCCACCCTAATGTTTGGGAACGGAGTGAAGGGAGGCCGGTGGGCGGAAGGCGGGGGGAAGAACTTCGGCTCACGGCACGGGTTAAACAGCGACTCAGAGACATCCGGATGCATACGTCAGAGCCTCGGGCAAGAGCCAACTGTCCCCAGTGCCTTCCATGCGCTGGGTCCCAGTAATTCCCGGGGGCTCACCCGGCGCCTCCCAACCTGCCGGCGCCTCCCGGCAGCGCCGCCCCGCGATGCCGCGGCCCCGCCCCATGGAGCCGAGCCGGGGGCGGGCTTGCCCGGCGGCGGGCCGAGGGGAGGAGGCGGTGCCGGCGGTGCTCGTCCGTCGGGGGCAGCGCTGCCGATGCGTGCGCTGTGGCCGCTGTGCCTCGCCCTGGNGCGCCGAGCGCAGCGCCGTGTGGGGGCCCGGGCTGCGCGCCGCGGCCGCGCTCCCCGCGCGGTACTTCTATGTGCAGGCCGTGGACGCCCGAGGCAGGAGGTGAGGGCGGCGGCGGCTTTTCGGGGACATTCTGGGCAGGGTCAAACCGGCACGCTTGCGATTTGCTCGTAGAAAGAGCAGCCTCAAAACTCTCTACGTGACTATTTCTGCATATCGCTTGGCAAGAGCTAATTAATCTTTCCGAGGAGTATCAAATAACGGCGCGAGGGGATGAGATAAGAGGATGAAAACATTCAGCAGCAAAGCATACGTGTTAGTCAGTGGAAAAATTCATTATTTATTCTCCTTTGTAAAAACTTTAGCGGTGACTAATACATTTAATTTGTTAGACTCAAGCATCCTGCTTGTTTCCACTGTAGGGAGCATTAGTATTTCTCCTACGTGCCGAGGCATAAGGTCAGTGGAATCATTTAGGAATTTCTCCATAGGTAAACTTCGTAGGAATTAAATAGGATGGGGAGCGATGGCTGTAAACTAAAATACGGGAAATTTCAACTCACCATGAGGAAAAACTTTTCCCCCGAGGGTGAGCATTGGGACAGGCTGCCCAGGCAGGCTGTGGAGTCTCCCTCTCTGGAGACATTGCAAACCCCCCTGGACACTTTCCTGTGTCACCTGCTGCAGGTGACCCTGCTTTGGCCGGGGGATTAGACTAGATGATCTCTGGTGGTCCTTTCCAACCTTAACAACTCTGTGATTCTGTGATTTTCAGAGGCTACTCACTGCTTTCCATTTATTTAGGAAAACTGGTCATAGAACCTAGATAGGAGCTCAAAATGCTCCATCAAGGTCATCCAGATTAGGTGCACCATGGCTTGTATGAGTATGAAAGCTGCCAATTCAGCTTAATTTAGGCAGTAAATACTTCGTGCATTTAATTGAACTGCCAGCTCTAGAGTATGTCTGGACGAGTTTTAGGAAAGGTGGTGGGAGTAGCTGAACTGAGGAGTTACAGCCCAAGAGCCTGGTCACCACCTGGAAGAAAGCTGCGCAGAAGTTGACAGCTTTTTGACTGCACCAACTTTGTTAATACGTCAATGATACGTGATAACTTCATGATTATTCAGATTATTTTATTCGGTTTTATGGAGGTTTTATAATGTTTGGTGTATGGTAAATGATACAAAATATCTTATTTACACATTGAATTACGTGATCCCTCTAATTTTTCCCTTGGCTTTTTCCCCATGTAAGCTACCATAATGATAAGAAGTGTAATTTTGTTCTTTACTTCTTTAAATAATACCTGGAAAATAAGGTAATCTGAAAACATTTTGCTCCTGAATGTAAAATAATAGACTTATTAACCTGTTAAAGTGAACATTAGGATGTGCTTGTAGAGGCCTGACATGACTCAGAAAAGTCACTGGAAATCTGTTGACTTGCAGAAGAATGGACCATACTAAGAAATCTGTTGTATGTTTCCTTTGTTTATTAAGCTCCCACTTATTCTCTGGGTAGGTTCACTTCATCACCAGGTGAAAATGCATTCCAGGTGAAGATCACTGCTCCTGAAGAACAGTTCACTCGTGTTGGTGTGCAAGTATTGGACAGGAAAGATGGTTCCTTCCTCGTGAGGTATAGGATGTATGCGAGCTACAAAAGCCTGAGGATAGAAGTCAAAACTGGAGATAAGCATGTTGCAAAGTCTCCATATATTTTAAAAGGTAAGAAGCACAACTACACACAGGTTTCCTGTCATGGCTCCCAAAGTGTGTCCCAGAACATCTTCTACTACAAGTATAGGATTCTTTGGGACCTCAGTACTTCTCTGACAAATCCCATTGGAATTATAGATTCATTATATGTGTCCTACCCATAGTATTCAAAATAATAAAAGGAAGCAAATGCTGCGAAGCTGTTGCCTAATAAATACGTGTAGAGGTCCCACACAGAAGCTGATGTAGGTTGACATGACTCCATTAGAGTTAAAAAAAATTCAGATATGTCTGAAAATGTCTGAAACATGTCAGAAACATGAAAACACCATTTAGAGTTGCTGAAGTCTTGGCCCTAAGCAATGAATGTTCAGTGCCTGACCCTGTTCTGTGATCTCAACAGCTCAATATTGTGACTTATTAAAAATAAAATAATAATTGTGTTCCAAATAGGACCTATTTACCATGAAAACTGTGACTGCCCTGAGGAGGAAAGCAGTGCATGGCTGGAAGTGATGAACTGCCCTCAAACCATTCCACAGATTCAAAGAGACCTAGCAAATTTTCCCATTGTTGACCCAGATAAGATTGCAAAAGAAATTCCACAGAGGTTTGGACAAAGACAGAGTTTATGTCACTACACCATCAAAGACAATGAGGTATGGAATCTGGTTGAAGTTCATATGGGAGTTTGATGGCAAGCCATGCTAACTGGGCAGTTTGTCTGTTCCCAGTTGTAAAAGCTTCTTGTAGTGCGTTCTTTAAGAAGACTTTGCTTGCCTCTCTGTCCTTGAATACTTTGCAGTTTGTGTATGAGCTCAGCAATGTCTGTCCTACTTTGTAAGTGCTTTTTTGTCCACGTTTCAACTGAAACCCAGTGAAAGCAAATTACTTCCCAGGCAATCAATATGAGTACTGGGCACACACCCAAGTCTCCTAAATGCTAATTCAATTTCCTGTTCTCTGAGCGATACTGCTGTGAGGTGTCACAATCATCTATTTTGAAGTGCATGAATAAATTACATTGTGCATAATTCTAAGATAAAGAAATACCACTTTTAGCTGCACTGAGGATCAGAGCTACCATTCTTCATAACAAAGAATTGTATATACTGTACTTATTTCAGTTGAGTTTTATATGGAAATTAGAAGAATGGAACACCACAGAAATAGGCAACAGTTTCTGCTACCATGAAACAGACCTCAAACATCTGCAAAAGCAAGCAAAGCTTGTAACTTTTTTTTCATCACTTTTCTGTGATGAGATTTCTAAAAAAGTAAAACCTTTGTTTATTTTCAGGTTTATATAAAGACATATGGGGAACATGTTGGGTTCAGAATTTTCATGGATGCCATTCTGCTTTCTTTGACAAGAAAAGTGAGTACATCTGTACAGCCACTTATTCTGCATGTCCTAATTTAAAGAAGCCTGGGCTTAAATAACATCAGCATATTTGTGGCTGTTTCTGTTAAAAAACTCTTGCTTGTTGATTAATTATGGAGAGGCCATGGATTTTCCTTGTTTGAAGCTGTCATGTTCTAGAATGCCATCTGATAGAGTATCACAAAAGTTAACTGAATAAGCAGTTTGATAAGCCAGGACAGGGTGTGTTGGTTTGGGTTTTTTTTCTGTAGAATAAATAAATCATCCTGTAGCATCTAACAGAATATTCTGTCTCTGCAGGTACATTACTGCAAAAAGCTGAATACAAGTTAATATAACATATTAAAGAAATACCAAGTAATCTTTCCACTATCCTCAGGATTAATAAGGGATGAGTTATGCTTCTCTGTCTGCCTTTGGGTGTCATGCTTTAAGGATTGCTGAATTGCTAACATTGCTGAACTAACATTGCACAGGAAAATGGCACAAATTGCACAAATGAATATTAATTTAACTGGGGGTTGTTTCATCTAACACTGTCTACAGGAAGACATGATGTCTAAGGGAAGACATGAATGTAGACTACAATTATCTAAAAGATTGTTCTCTGGAAGATGGAAGTTAACTGTTCTTGGTGTCAGTAGTGTTGGACAAGAAATAATGGAGTTAAATTGCATCTAAGGATTTTAGACTAAAAGTTGAAAAAGGATTGCTAGCTCCAAAACCAGAAACTGTTTACAGATCTAGAAAACAGAGTCTGTCTCAGTGTTATTAAATACCATTAAATAAGAATTTTTATTAGGATAGTGTCACTGAGTGACAGTAGATAGTTGGTGGGAGAAGATTTAAGCTGCTGAGTGATTCTGCCACTGAGGATGTGCAGAAAATACAATTTGTAGGGTTTATGCCCATTACAACCATTAGATGGCACCGTAGGAATGAAGTTTAGTGCTGAGCATTAGACTCAAGGGTGTAGCAAATACCCTTGGAAAGGAAAATAATTTCTTCCACCATTTAGAAGAGTGTTTGATATTTGGCAAATTATTAATTTCTTTTGATTTGAAAGAGGCAACTGAGGGGGATGTATTTGAGAAATACATTTTTTAAAAATGAAATTAAGAGAGTGAACTGAGATATGATTAGTTCTGCACTGACTTTATATGTGCCTTCAGGGTTCTGTAAAACACAGCCATATGTCATGTTTTGCCTTTTGCTCTCCAAACTGAACTGTCCCACCATTTTCAGTGTTTCCTCACAAAGCAGCTGGTCCTTTCTTTGGAAAACTACAAAGCTGCCTTTCTTTGTACCTTTTCTTACTTCACTTGAAAATACCCAAACCATGCACAATGCTTAATACAGGGGTGCATCACAGTTTCATAAAGCAGCAAAATTATGCCCTCTGTCCTGCTTCCTGGCCATCAACAGTATTTTTCTTGCTTTTTGGCTGTGACAGTGATTTCAGGTATGGTTCCACGCTACCAAATACTTTAAATAAGTGATGGTGTTATGCTTAATAATTAACTGAATCACTGACTAAATGTGGTCTTCCCATCATGGCTGTTCATTTCTGTTTCTTCTCTTCTGTTGGATTTAGGCATCCTGCAGACACAGGGTGAATCAGATTACTGATGTGACAGAAAACTGATTTACCAGCCAGCATCCATTTTCCAGATAGTAACAAGGTGATCCAACTTACCTTGGAACTATACAATTGCTGACTAGGTCCCAGTGCTAGCCTGATAAAAAGATTGTGTGGCCAATCATGTAAAGTATAACAGGAAACTGTCCTCTAAAAAGGGTGCTCCTATGCCTTATGTGACTTTGTACAAATCTTCTTTTTAAAAAATACTATTTTGTAGGCTTTACTCTGTGGTTTCAGTACTTCTTACAGGTTTCTAAATGTCAATGATTTATTACAGGTGCATTAAGTATATTAGAGACCTGGCTATTTTTCCTCTTAGTAAGGTTGTTTTCAAAATGCAAGATGCCAGCAGAATACTGTTTTGTGTTAAACTGCATTTGTGCCTACTTTGCTTCTGTTTAGGTGAAAATGCCAGATGTAGAATTTTTTGTTAATTTGGGGGACTGGCCCCTGGAGAAAAGGAAGCCCCCACAGAACTTGCACCCGATCTTCTCATGGTGTGGGTCCAGTGAGTCAAAAGACATTGTCATGCCAACATATGACTTAACAGACTCAGTTTTGGAGACTATGGGACGGTAAGAAATGGCTTAAACTTTTTACAAAATTCCCAGTGAATGATCTTCCATAGGGATCTGTGTGTTAACAGTGTATTAACTGTTTTCATTTACTCATCGAGACACTAGCACCCTAGGTAGGCAGTGACTCTGTAGTCAATATATTAACATTATACTTCACTGTTTCATTTCAAAAATCTAAATTTATCTAAGCATGGTTAAATCACTGAAAACAGCACTTAGGAGTGTTTCAAGGCTACGCATTTGATTTGTTTGCTTTGTTTCTCCCCTCATGAACTTGTTGACAACTGGCCAGGTGTCTTTCTTTCCTGTGTTTCTTAGAATCTGTTTTTTTTTGTGTACCTTTCAAATCCCAACGTAGCTATTGGGAATTCTCTAACTAGGAGCTACCATCTCCCACTTTGATTACTGACCATAACTAGCCTTGGCAACAGCTCTGTTCAGTCTTGAAACACTACAAAGACAGCTTGCTTCTAAGAAGTCTTTGTAATCCATCTTGAACTTGTTTATCATTTCATTGCATTTAGTTCAAGTTCGTTTTTTTTTGTCAAGACTTTTTCTAAATTTGCTATCCCTTGCCCTCCCAATTTATATGTTTAATTTCTTAACATTTTTAAGGACATGCAATATATTTTATTAAGCAAGTTACACTACCTTGTATTACCTCCTCTGGCAACCATATCCACTTTTAGTTATTTTTTTCCATGACAGCTGACAGGTATTGTTTCCACATGCCATGTTGTTGAACGATGCTGTCATGCCACATGCCAGTGAACTTAACATTCATTATCTGTTTCTGTTGCTGCAAATGACTGATACAGTAACACATCATGGTGTGCTCATGACTTGCCTTCCTCTTTGCTCTCTGCCTGTGGGTACTGTGAGCTCTTTTAAGTAACTGCACTTAAAAAAGTTTCCAGTAGGCTTCACTATTAAATCACTTTTTTCTCCTGCAGAGTCAGCCTGGATATGATGTCAGTCCAAGCAAACACTGGCCCATCGTGGGAAGACAAGAATACCACAGCCTTCTGGAGAGGACGTGACAGCCGCAAAGAGAGGCTTGAGCTTGTAAAACTCAGCAGGAAATATCCAGAGATCATAGATGCTGCTTTCACAAACTTTTTTTTCTTTAAACATGATGAAAGCCTCTATGGCCCTATCGTTAAGCACATTTCATTTTTTGATTTTTTTAAGGTAAGCCACTAATCATTTTTCATAGAACTCAGTTCTCACTGTTTCCCATTATCAAATAACTTAATATGTATTATTGAAAACAAAGTGATTTTTAGTTTTTTAGGACACCACCAGTAACAAGCATGACTAGACATCCCTCCAGTGGGATTAACTGCTATGTAGCCTTTATCCTCAGGATAGTAATGTCTGATTTACATCTAAAGCTTCTGTAGCCTCAAGTAATCTATGTAACTTCAAGTTCCTTTTTATTTCTTTTTCCTGATTCAGTGATCAGGACTACTAACATAACTAACATAGTGGGAAAATCGGTGGATGAAGTGGCACATCTACCCTCACATCCGAGGATGAGCACCTAAGAATTCCTGGAGAACTTAATTGATGAAGCTCTGTGTACCCTGCACTGTGATGAATTCCAAACTAGATAATAAAAGCTTCTTAGACATTGATGCTTGCCTAGCCAGTGCTACCTGTCTCAATATCGGCAAGTCAGTAACACCAGTGCTCTCAGAATATAACCTAACCAAGCCACTGGGATCTTGTGGTTTTTAATAACTTCTGGTCCTTTTCTTTCCAGTATAAATATCAAATTAATATTGATGGCACAGTGGCAGCATACAGATTGCCTTATCTACTAGCAGGAAACAGTGTGGTGCTAAAGCAAGACTCCATCTACTATGAGCACTTTTATAACGAGCTGCAGCCATGGAAACATTACATCCCATTTAAAAGTGACCTGAGTGATCTGCTAGAAAAACTACAGTGGGCAAAAGATCATGATGAAGAGGTAAAATATGCATTTAGAAGTACACAGTAATGTTTCTAGAAGAGAACAAAAATTGAATTTCTTTAAAATAAAAAATATACTAGGAAGACTTGAAATTGATTTTCATTAACTCTACAAACAAGAAAAACACCTAAAAAATGTATAATATTATCCTTTATTTGAAATCAAATTGAACTTCAGGAAAAAAAAAGAGTATTTTCTGAGCACTGCCTTAACTTTTAAAAAGAATGTTTTATTTAAGTTATTCTAAACTGTGAACATCATTTTTAACTCCACAACCAACAGTAGCACCCTGAAATGAATACTAGTTCTGGGCGATAAAAAAAATAAACAAAGCTTTCATTTTCTTTGACAGGCAAAAAATATTGCAAAATCTGGACAGGAATTTGCAAGAAACAATCTCATGGGAGACCACATTTTTTGTTACTATTTCAAACTTTTCCAGGTCAGTATATTTTTAACAGCTACTGACACAGAAATAGAAATCACACAGCAAGAATTTAGGGCAACAGAGCTGCTGGAAATTGGCCAGTCTGGTACTTGAAGCCAGGAAGCAAAGCAGCAGCAATTAAAATTTTAATTTGGTTGCAAACATTGTATTCAATTATATCCTATGAAACCCCCTAAGACTACACTGGCTCTTTGAGAGGCAGTGGGATCCCATAAATCTTGATCTAATCTGCCAGAATATGTTGCCCACAATGATCAAAGAATTCCACATCAGACGCACACCCTGTGAACCACAGCTGAAAATATCTGTGCATTAGCACCGAGATACCGAACTCCAGGGAGGCACCCGAAGGGGCTCCCGTCTGCAGCTGAGTGTTCCCTCACCCCGTCTGTGACAAGAGTCTGCAGGAACAGATTAGATTGTGTAGCCCCAGGGTTTTTACAGAACCACTCGGCTGAGTTGGTGCAGTATTGGCAACCAGATGTACAGTCTAAAAAATTTGTGAATTAATGATACCTTCCTTTTCTTAAAACTAGGAATATGCCAGCTTACAAGTGAGTGAACCAAAAATCAGAGATGGGATGGAGAAGGTGCAGCAGCCTGATGATGACCTTTTCCCATGTACTTGCCACCGAAAAAAGGTACAGTACATGCAGAGTTAAATGTAAAGTGCTGAGTGTCTTCAGTTCCTGTTCAGCCCCACTGGAGCAGGGCTGCTCAGTGCCCTGCAGTATCAGTTATCAGGCCAGGCCATTAACACCTATCGAACTTAGAAACACTTCTTGATGCATTTGCAGGACTAGACAGTGAAAAATTAGGCTTCCAGTTAACTGAAACATGTTTCTTCTTTTTTGACTGCAGGCCAAAGATGAACTCTGACAGAAATAAATAATTTTTTCAGTATTTACCTACATTCAGACGGTCTTCTTAAAGAAAGAAGAAAAATCTGGATTAATATACCCATGGATAACATCAGTGGGTATTTTGAAGTTTACCATTTCATGATTGGCATACAGAAGAAAACAAAGCACCCCCGATTTCCTTTTTATCATGCAGTGGTGGCAGAGCCTTATTCAAACACATTTTTATAATTTCTTTTTTAAATAAAAAATGTGTTTGTATCAGTCATGTGTTCCTGTCCTGAGTTACCTTGGAAATGCAGATACTTTTTATTCATGCTTGTTTATAATGAGTCTTTCCACAAATACGAAACTGTTCTGCAAAAACAGGCAGATGAGAATTGTACACCTTTCCCCCTACTCTGTCTGTCCATCCAAAGGCATCTTTTTTCAGACCATAACTTTGCCTCTTCTGAGAGAATCTCAAAGACAATGCTGTGGGGTTCAGAATAAATCTAGTTAACCTGAAGGAAAACCACACTTCCACTATTGCTGTAAGCTTGGTTTTACCAACAGTTTACTCACAGCCCATAATGAGAGAGGCTGCAGCTGCCAGTTCTAACAAAGTGTTTTCATCCACTCTCCAGTGTCAGAGCTCAGACAGGGACCTGAGTTCCTCCTGTCACAATGGATGCAAAACTGGTTCCTGCTCTAGGAGTTCCTCCATCACTAAACACAATTTGTGTATCAGTTTTTATTTATCAGAGGATGTCTCTGATCAGTCCTTTACAGAAAGGACATTGTTGAAGGGGACTTCTCAAAACTGAACCATGTTCTTTGCTCCACATGCCAAGCTGTGCCTGCATTACCTCCTCCTCCTCCCCACACAGGCAGAATCTGGCTCCCTAAGGTGGCAGACACTGTAAACAACCAAAGATTCCTCTCCCTGCCTCACTGGTTTGGAAGCACCTGGGAAGGCCAGCACACAGCACCAAGGCAAAGTAGTACACCAGGCTTGCCTCAGAAGATGTGCTGGCAGAACCTTACAAATCAGTAGGTTTTAATTGCAAGTGAGTACAGCATCAGTAATACACTCAGAAAATGAAGACCCCTAAAGATACGCTGTCCAAGTTGATTTTTTCCAGTATATTACTTCAAATACTGGTCAAAAGCATTACTTAATCCTCTGCATTCCCAAGCGTTGAATATGGTTATTTGCATAGAAACATAGAGAACAATGCTGTCATGATATATTTTCTGTCCTTCAAGAAGTTATTATTTTCCATATTTTTAAAATTAATATAAAGTTTTATTTATATTTGCACTTAGATCTCTGGAAAGATCGGTTTTTAAAAAAGTATGGCTCTAAAAAATAACAAACCCCTTATTTGCCACATTTAGGAAAAAATACATGAAGATGCTGCTCAAACACTGCAAATTATTTGTGCTGCAGTTGAACATTCTCTCTAAGCCAAGAAAAAACTTGTGCATTTATTTCTTCCATGACATCGTCTGTTGTTCGTCCTTTGACTGCCATCCCATGGTTTGCTTTATCAATCCAATGGATTTTTTTAGGGGCTTTCATTTTGCTCACCACACCTTCTAGCAATTGCTGTGGAGAAAATAAGAAGGCAAATATTAGAGAATCAGCTGCTACAAACTGAAACACCTAGATGTCTCCTGCTTTGCCTGTGTAATGCAAAATAGGCAGCTCCTAAAAACCAAAAGGATCTGAGTGCATTTGAAAAACACCTTGATGGGAAAATGGGATGTGTTCTCTATTCAGGAAATGAATCCTGGGATCTGCTCAAAGCTTTGCCCTCACTCACTCAGAGAACAGCAGAAAATTAGAACTTCAAAACCTGCACAGGTCACAACCCTGTGCAGGCACCCTCCCCACACTGACAAAGGAATCCATATTTACTGTCAGACGGTAGTGCTGGCAATAAAACTATAGAATTGAAGCCAGATTTGTCTACAGAGGCAGTGTAGCAATGTAATTCCTCAGGGACTGGCTTTGACTGTGTTGAAATTTCTCAGCAAACAGATCTAAAAACCTCACAGTCTGAACAGCTCACAAAGTCAAAGATTCCTCCACTAAGAGGGCACTCCAAGGATCTGCTGGTCACTAGCCTGACTTATTTTGGTGAAAAGTCCTCACAAAAGCACTATGACTCCTTAGAAATTGTCCAAGCATGGAAAACGTCAACTGCATGTAGCCCCAAATTCAAGCTGACCTATTCAAGAACAATAGATACCTGTTTGCAAGAAAACATGGCAAAAAAGCACTGTTTCCCTGCCTCTGTACACCTGCTCTTCATCTCTACAAAAATATAACTTTCTGCCATAGAAGCCTGGCTTGGGGGTAGAACTGCTTTGCTAGAGGAATTTGCCATGAAAATGTGACCAATGTGAAATTGGTGGCACAGCACAGGTTTTGTAACTTGAAATGGTTAAAACAAAATAGCAAATAACTCACTTCTTCCATAGGCCACTTTTAATTTGTTCAATCCTATCTAAACCATTTAAATCAGGGCTATTTCAGTGACCCAAAGATGAGCTTGCTAAAGTGGAAGATCAAGCATGATCCATTAAGTTATAAGCAGCAAAAGGAAGCACTGCCAGACTTCCTTGTGTCTGATAAAGCTTTCTACCCAAGGCTTCCCTCAGAAGACACCTACTTAGGGAAAGCTGTTAATCAGGTGACATACAGGCATCACTGAGGCTCACTGCTGCTCCTCCAGACTGCCCTTTCATAGCAGGATTTACAGGGGTACTCACTTTTTCACACATCTCATCTGCTGATCCTGAGACAAACAGTACTGGACACCTGATCAGTAATAAATCCTCATCCCGGAGCTTGGACTGCAGCTTTGGTCGATGCAATGGGTAAGATAAACACACGAGACCTTGAATGAAACCATCATCATCATCACCCTGGCTCAGCTGACGTATCACAGAGGCAGCAGCTCGTGAGCCCATGGAACGGCCTTTCTCCCATGTAGAAATAAAGGAAAAAAGTATTGTCTGCTGTCACCTCATCTACATTCTGGTTTAGTAAACTCCCAAAATCAATCCAACTGAGTGTATTTCAAGTAACACAAAATGCTAGGGATGTTCTACTTCATGAAAAACATTAATCCTAATTTCAATGTTTTCTGCTAAGGTATTTCTCCAGTTATAACACTTTCATCCCTTTTTAAAAAAGAAGAGGAAAAGAAAATATAAATGGATAGGGATCCCTTGCAATGCTGTAAGAAACAACAGCCCATCCTGGGGACAAGGGAAGAGAGGTCCTACACTCCAGAGCCTGGAAATTTGAGATAGCCATGATATTATCCTGTATCATTATTTTCATGCAACGTCAATTTGCTCATATTCAAAAAAAATTCTGTGCTCGATTTCACTTGGCTCACAAAACAAATCCAGCAAGTGTTTATGCACACCTTGAACTTCAGCCTAAAAGTAAAAGTAGAAGGGAGGGAAAAAAGTGTGAACTTGGAACATGAGGTCAGTCAGTAACAGGAATATCAAAGTATCTCCTCAAAGAGGAGGCATATGAGCTGACAAATGCACTGTAACGGAGTGTTACAAATGGCTAGTTCATACAGCAGCACAGATTTGGTTTCACTTAAGAGAAAACTTAGAATTCCCCTCATCAAGATATTCCTAACCCCCCCATCTATTCCCCTTTTCACATAACATAGATGACTTTTTTTATCTGCCGCTAGGTTTTAATTACCAAAATCTGTTTTAGGAGAACTGTTTTCCATTTATCAGTAACCAGAATTCTTCAAGACCTGCACTTAAAAGGTACACGTGGATAATCACAAAATTCACGCCCTGTAAATTTTAAGTGACAAGGAAGTTTTCTCCCAAAGCACCTGGAAAATACAATCTATTGCTCTTTCTCTCCTTGTGTGCAGTATGATCTATGATATCATAAGGAAGGTTCATTCACTTCTCACCAAAGTGGGATAGACTTGGAACACTTACAGATTGCTATCATTAGAGATAATATAAGAGAGAAAATTATTGATAATAAATACCTGCAAGGAAAACACCAGAAAGTTTATAATCATCAGAAAGTTTTAAGTATTCCTAAAGAAATAAAAGAAAGAGAAGCATTACAAGTCAGAATTAAGACAGCTGGGAAGCTGGGGATCTCTTCTGTTTGTAGCTTCTACACAGTCTTCCAGCACTGCAGATTAAACAAAGGACAGATACATACAAAGTGCTCCCTCGGGTTTTATCACACAAATGGTTTCATAACATTTTCCAGCAACAACATAAGCATAATCAATTTCACATTAGCTCTCAGCAAGTCTAAAATATCAGATGCCCTATCAAGTTACCAAAACATAAGTGTTTACTATGTATCAACTCAGTTACAGTAACAGACCCCCATGCACACTACTCGCCCATCAAAAGGCAAAGCAGGTTGGCAAAAATGCCCTTCATTGAGGTTATGTGTATCCAATTAAAAGTTTGTGACACAATCAGTTAAGTCCAACAGAAAAGATAAAATTCAGCAACATTTTTTCAGGTTTTAGGAGATAACTAATCAGATGCTATCCTAGCAGATGCCTTCAAATTACCATTACATAGCAGCTTATTAACATAAATGCACTAACAACATCATGCTTCTTCCATAAGGACTGAAGATGCCCATCAAAGACAGCAAAGTCTGACTTCAAATTAATGTACATATAATCACAATTACATCATACAAAATTCCTTTAGAACTGGACTTTGTTCCCCTATAAAAATGCCTCCTGCTCAATGCAAGCAGATCAATCCTAAATTCTTCACTAAGCTCGTTTGCATTCTAAATTCTTCCACTTTTTGCAAGCTGTAAGTTTTCCTATGAAACACCCTTGGTTTTTGTCAAGCTTTTCTTTCTCCTTGAACTCAAACCCCCACACTTGTGGCAGCTGTTCCAGCTGTTGCCCATCTAAGAACTGTTTCCACTGTTTCTGTTCACACACACTGCTCCATTTACCTAAACATTGGTTCTAATTTTCCCACTGTTGCTTGACTAATCTCTGGCTGTAATTTAAGAAAGCTGGAAGACAACACCCATGGATCTGAATTTTGGTCTAAGAATTTGGTCACTCCTTACCACAACTGCTTTGAAAGCCTTAGTCCTGTAAGCAACATTAAGGCCTTTACAAGTAAACCGCAGGCACAGAACTCCATGGGATGCAAGGTAGGCTGCCAAGGACACTAAGTGAGGGAAGTTCATGTCTCCTCCAGCTCCATGAGTAAGAATCACTCCATATATTGGTTTCTTCTCAGGGACAGAAAAGATAGCATCAAGGTATTTGTTTCCAAAAGCTATTTTCACTTTAACCTAGAAATGAAACAAAACCCAGTATTATAAAAAACAAAAACGAAGTGCTCCCAGTTCTACACATCCACAATTATGAAGAAAAATCAGACAATTAAGAAGTAAACCAAAATTGCCAGCCTGCTTTTATTTCTTCTGTTTAAGAATACTAAATGAGTAACTGTACCTGTGACTCAAAGATTTTCCATACAATAATGGGCAAGTCACTTTATGACTCCACATCTTATGTTCTGCATTAGAAAATGAACCTTCAAAGCATAAACTGATATGATTCTGACCCTCTCTATGTATCCATGTCTAGCTTTTCCAGATCTAACTAGCTGCCTAAATGGTAAGAATATGACATTAAGACACAGCCTAGCAAACATTTTGAAATCACACACTGGTAACCACTGAGTGAAGCAGCAGCCTGCACAGAGGCAAGGACTGAACCTTCCCCAGGGACAGGAGACAACACAGGGTCAGCCAAAGCTCCAAGGGGACACAGGACCTCCTTCCATCAGCACAGACAGCTGGAGGAGCTGATCGGACACAAGAGCTGCTCATGTTTTGCAGAACGAACGGGGACTGGGCAGCACAAGCGCACCTTCAGAGAGCAACAAGCTCAGCTTTATTCACTGCTGTGTCCCGAAGGCGTTCTTTGGCAGCGCTCCGCAGAGGAGCTGCACAGCCGAGGGCGGTGATCCCTCAGCGGCCGTGCCGAGCTGCAGCCTCCGCAGTCCCTGGACGGCGCGGCAGGGCCCGACAAGGGCACGGCGGAGGAGCCAAGGACAGCGGGACACCCAAAGGGCTGCAGCCCTCTGCAGCCGCCCGCCAGCCATGGATACACCTCTCCTGGGAAGGCAGAGGCGGCAGCGCACCCACCTCGCCACCCCTGCCCAGCTCCAGGGCCTCCTCAGAGGTGAGGGGCAGCTGCCAGGGAAGGCAGGAGGACGCACATCCCCACGGGCTGCAGGAGCTCGCACTTCCCCAGGGGCGGCAGGAGCCCGCACATCCATCCCCAGGGGCGGCAGGAGCCCTCACATCGCACCAGCGGCACGCACGCAGCCCCAACCACGGCCGCGGCCATACCTCCGCCTGCCCGCTCATCCCGGCCGTGACGTCACGTGAGTGACAGCCCCCCCGCGCCAGTCCCGCCCCGCGGCCCCGCTGCCACGGCGCTGATTGGTCAGGGGCAGCCCGGCCCCGCCCCCAGGGCGGGGCGAGGTCGCGGCCTGCACGGGGTACCGGCAGTTTTGGATGGAGACGGGTTGGGCCCTGTTAAGTAAATAAAATACCCATAAATAAATAATGCCCCACATAAATTGTTTTCATTCACCCGTGTGTACAAAAACCCCACGGACTGATAGGTGGTAATTCAGTACAAATAAAGCCAATTGCTTCGGGATTTCTCAGAAAGTCAGGTTCTTACTGGCTTAAGGGAGTACAGATGAGGTGTTATAATGAGTTATGGAATCACAGAATCATTTAGGTTGAAAACGACCACTGACTCCAACCTATGACTGAACACCACCAAGTCAACAAGATCCGGCACGGAGTGCCACATTCAATCATTTCTTGAGCACCTTCCAGGGATGGTGACTCCACCACCTCCTCGGGCAGCCCATTGCAATGTTTAGAAACCCCTTCCATGAAGAAATTGCTCCTGATGTCTAACCTGAACCTCCCCTGGCACTGCTTGAGGCCATTTTCTCTTGTCGTGTTGCTGGTTGCTTGGGAGAAGAGACCACTTCCCACCTGGCTGCAGCCTCCTTCCAGGTGGCTGTAGAGAGTGATAAGGTCACCCCCGAGCCTGCTTTTCTCCCCTCCATCTCCCTCAGCTGCTCCTCACAACACCTGTGCTCCAGACCCTTCACCAGCTCCATTGCCTTGTCTGGACTTGCTCAAGCACCTCAGTGTCTGTGCAGAGGTGAGGAGCCCAGAATGGGACACAGGATTCAGGATGTGGACTCAGCAGTGCCAAGTACAGAGGGAAGGGTTAGATGTCCAGACTGACATCAGGCAAAGTTTTTTGGCAGTGTCAGCACACTCGATCTGTGTGACATTGACAAACAGGGGAGAGACACTCAATGTCTGGTTTTCTAGGTACCAACACATATCTGTCCCCTGGGCTGTGCTCTACTTACTGTGTTGGACAGTTAATAACTTACTGTGTTCAAAATGCAGCCTTAAACTGGTGGAAAACAGCACCAAAAATATACAACAGTGTATGCAGTATTTGTATATTGAGTATTTCATTGGCCAAAAAAAAAAAAAAATCCAAAATCCTCTATTGCAAGGTATTTATCCAGAGCTCATGTTTTCCTACAGTATCAGTGTATAAAACTCACTTATATCAATTAAGGTGCCCTATTACTTAGCTGATTGAAGATGTCATCACCAACCAGAATGTTGTTTCTCATATGTTCAAGTGCTGGAAAATAAGCACACTCTGGCTTGTGCTCTGAGTGTCTCACTGTCAGCCTGCCAGCTGGACATTGTCAAACACTGGGATTGAAATATTGCAGCTCTCTGAGAAGTGAACCTGGCAGTGTAGCCCACGTTCTGAGCTGCTGTCTCAGTGACCATCCTGCTGCCTCACAGGCCAATTCCCAGTCCAGCATTTTCATAGTAAATATGAAAGACAGAAGTGGAGAACCTGGGAGATTTACAGGGAGATATATTTGTCTGTATTTCTACCTTGCCTAAAAGATGCCAAGCTAAAGTGAGATGCAGAAGTGTAGAGCTGAGTGAAAGTCACTGGCACAGCCTGCGTGAGTTGTGCACCTTCCACTAGAAGCTGGACCACAGATGGTGTCCAGGCAGCTGCTCCTGGAGCTGTAGCTCACATCTGGGGAGTCCAGCAGAGTGGGGACATGTCAGATTAATTTATCTTGATCGGAGATCACACTATTCTAGGTAGTAGTTCACACCAGTTAAGCCTTTGTAAATAAGATACTTTGCAAAAGTGGACTGAGATTTGTTGTCCCGAAGTATTTACAACCTCAACCTAGAAAACAGGCATGCAAGAAGAAGGTTAAGAAAAACTTCCTTCATATAATTTCTGTTTTTTTCATTACTGCTTTCATTTCTATGCCTAACAGATGTTTATGTGCTCTGATATAGTTTATATTTTTGGTGCTGTTTTGCTCATTTCTTGATCTGCTTTTTTGCATTCTCTTTCTTTTTAATTTTTGCTCCCTCTTAAGTCCACCTGTTGTATTTGTCCTGCTTTACTCACGTACTGTGTCCAGAGTAGTCCTTGAGGAGCATGTATCCCATTAAATCTACCCGTGTGTAACCCATTCCCACTGAAAAACTACTTTCTTATGTTCTCTACATATAGCAAGCTGCTACCAGTTTACTTCCTATTTTCTCTGTTCATTTTCCTTTCAACACTTGAAACTCTTCTGTGCATAGGCACAGTCTTTGAGGTAGGGTAGCTAATACCCAGCAGAGTTGAAAACAATGCAAATGCCAGGCTGGATAGGGCCCTGAGCAACCTGGTCTAGTGGAAGGTGTCCCTCCTCACAACAGAAGGGCTGGAACTAGATGGCTCTAAAGGTACCTTCCAACCCAAACTGTTCTGTGATTCTGTGATGAAATGAATGTATGAGGGACAAGAGACTCTGTCATTCCTTAATCATCTGGTCCGTGGCAATAGGGTTGGACCAGTACATTTTTGCCACGTTTTTCCTGCTGTAACTTTTTTTCTGGAAGATAATGACTCCAAGTACTGCTAGTATGTCAAAAGCTAGGAATTGAATTATAAATACATATATTAGATTCCAACTCATGGGCAAATTCTTTATGATGGATAAATTCTGGGTTTTACTGAGTTCTGCATATTTAATAAAATGCATTAATTTACATGCAAATTAATTTTTTTTAATTTGGCATCAATAAGCAATTCTCATATCAAACTATTCCAAATAAGATCTTTCTGGGTTTAGGGGGACACTTAGATTCTTGTTGGTTTTCAAGTGTGCTGAGTAACTATTCTGAAATCCAGTTGTATTCCCTTCCAAGAGTATTGAAAATCCTTATGCTTTTTTTGCACAGTTAGATATTAATTAATATTCTAAGTTAAAGCTCCACCAAAAAACCTAATTATGAATCTTTTCTGAACTTCTGAATCAATGTTTTTCATTTAACATCTAATAAAACATGATTTCTTAGGAGCATGGTATTGTTTCATAAATTTAACCTTACATCACTCCTGGAAATAGAAGTTTATTCTGGAAACAATATAGTGCATAATAATCTAAGTCTGTCATCAGATATGAAAATCATTGAAGGTATGTGATTTGCCATTTCTCAATGGGAGTATATGTTGAGTGTTATAATAACCTATGCACTGCTGTAAGCACCTCTGACAGGTTTGATATGCCAAAGGCAGCTGGGTTTGAAGAAACAGTGGCTGTTTATAAAAGAATGACATTATCCCCAGTCTAAACTTGGGACCTGATAACTTTCAGTAGCACATCAGACAATCCCTGTTCTTTTCTTTGGATTATAAATACAGCATTTCATACCAGTGACTTAGATTAACACACAATGGGAGCAATAGCGATGACCTTTTCCGTTAATCTTTTGTTGGAATAGATTTGTTCAGAGCAATGTATAAAAACAATTATAAAAGTATAAAAACATATGTTGGGGGGGTCTGAATTTCAGTGTAAAATAAATAATATCTTAAGGGCATTAGACTCAGAAACATTATTTACTTTTCTTAAACTTTTTAATAGAAGACCATAAAATATTTGTTTGTTTGTTTGTTTGTTTGTTTGTTTTAGGCTGGAGACACACATATTTGTTCTAAAAGTTCAACTCTCCTTCTAAATTACAAACTTGACTTCTGAGACAGGAATCTTTTTTTTTTCTCTGAGGATATGGATACACACGAGCACGTGGACATGCTGTGTTCACAGGTATCAAAAGTAACCTTTAATAATTTTCTGAAACTGATCAGCAGACTATTGCCTGATTAGCCAGTATAGTTTCCTGTGTTTAAAAGTGGTGATATCCATGATACTGCTTAATTTTTAGCTATTTCTTGAGGTTCTGAAGAAGTTTTGAGGTCCTCCATGAAAGGTGAAGTGATGGGCAGGTGATAAGCCAAAGCACTCTAACATGTAAAAAAATACAGGACTTTAGCATGGCATCTGTGATTCCCCATGTCTCCATGACGATGTGGAGAAATTGGTCACTGGCACTGGATGAAGGAGTAAGCCCACCTGTTTTTAGTCTATTCAGACTGTCATGTATCAGTAACACACTTGCATAGTAAGCGTGTTACTGATATGCAATGTATAATATATAATAAATATATAAAGTGTATGTGCTAGACATCTATTTTTATGAAACTGTGCCATGTACAGAGAAGTGGTGCCTTTTGTAGCATTATATAGGTCACAAACTCTGGGAACACAGATAATGTCAGGTGACAAATGTCTAGTGCATAAACAACTTCTCTCCCTGTGCATGAGTCTCTTTGGGAACATTTCTGGCTTTGTAGTTGTGGTGCTAAATGGAAGTTCCTTTAATTAAGGAAGGTGTCATCATAACACACGCTACTGCATGGCAAATTTGGATGCTATTCATTTCTCAGAGTCTTTGTTAGGGATTTTGAATTCCCTCATTGTTCTTGATAAATGCGAGCACTTTGTTTTCCAATGGCAGCTGTTACAGTTCTTGCGTGTGCTGGGACTGCACGGGGCACTGCTGGCAGAAGGTCGCTCTGGTTATTCTCTCCCCCTGGCTGAGGGTAAACTGACCTGGCCAGGAGCCAGTGGAACAAACCTTTCTGTTCTCACTGCTGTAAGGAAAGAATTAATAGTTTTGGCATGTTAATACAATCTTTGAATGCTGAGCTCAATTCCATGTATATTTTTGTTCTGAAGTTTCACTCTATCTGTTGCTTTTTTAAAAGGTTAGCATGGTTAGGGAGGGTAAGGAGCATTATTGCTGCTTCTAGGGTTACTTTTGCTGTGAACACTTTTTTAAGATTTGAGTCTCTTCGACATTTAATTCTCAGTTCAAAAATCAGATACCCTCTGCAGATGTGTCATCAATCATCCAAGTTACTTATCTGGAGTTTATTGATAGTTATAATTATAAACATCATGCTACATGCCCTAAATGTGGGCACTGTGTACATTTTGCATCTTGCTGCAAGATCCTAGATCATTTTCACTTCCCTTAATATGATTATTATGAGAGGCAGAAAGTGACATTGCACTTCTCTTTGCCTTTAATACCCATATAAGTTCACAGAAATTAGAAAATTAAGCCCTTTGTTTATCTGTAGGTTGTCAGAATGACTAACTGCAGAGACTCTGCAGATACATGTTTTACCTTCCCAAATTATCATTCCTCCAGGTCACTTCTTTAATTTAAGCAGACAAAATCACAGAACCACAGAATCATTTAGGCTGGAAATGATCTCTGAGACCATTGAGTCCAACCTTTGGCTGAACAGTATCATGTCAGCTAGACCATGGCATTGAGTGCCACATCCACCTCAAGAATTTCAGGGACGATGACTCCACCACCTACCTGAGCAGTCCATTCCAATGCTTAACCACCCTTTCAGTGACAAATTCTTCCAGATGTCCAACCTGAACCTCCCCTGGTTCAGCTTGAGGCTGTGTCCTCTCATCCTGTCGCTGGTTGCCAACCAACCCCCACCTGGCTACAGTCTCTTGTCAGGTGGTTGTAGAGAGCAAGAAGATCTCCTCTGAGCCTCCTTCTCTCCAGGCTAAACAACCCCATAGCTGCTCCTCATAAGACTAACTTATGATGTTTCGAACTCTTTTCCAAAGCATTCCAGGAATTCCTTTTAGTCTCACATTACCTGTATAGTTAAGAAGTACCTTATCTACTCTGGAGTCCAAGATATTTCTAAACATAGTGAGTTCAAGAAAAGAGTGCAAGGAACTCTCTCTGATTTGTTCTTCTGTTCCAACAGAATATTAGTCTCAGTTGCATTACTCAGGAGTGTTTTCTGGTTTTGCATGTGTGCTGTTGAAAGTTAATTTATGCTACAACTCTCTAGTCTGATAGAAAGAAGCAGTGGCAAAGTGTAATAAAGTCAGTATCTATTGCTGTTCACAAAATCTACTACTCTGGAATAGGAGGAGAAATTATTTGGTGTCACACAATTTATCAAACCCATTCTGGATATTGTTCAACTGTTAGTAGATTTCAGTGTACACAGAGAGTGTGTATTTGCTTAGTGCCTAGAATTGAAATCAAACTGAAAGGTCTAATTATTACCTTCTTATTTTCCCCTTTTATCTTACACACTGTCATGAATTTACATGTGTAACAAGATCTAGTTTGCTACCAGCTATATACTTTTGAATATAAACGTTCATAGTCATATACATGCACACCAGAAGTGTTAGCAAGCAAGGAAACGAGCCTGAAGACTGACACGTGTGGCTGTGGGTGGCCCCAAGGAGAATTTTTAAAGAACATCTGCTTCTCAGAGCAGTGTTCTAGCTCATTATGTGTTCATAGGACAGTTCATACGTCCTCTAACTGTGCTCAGTGAGTCATAGGTGGAGGAATGCTTGCAAGGCTGTTGCCAACTATTTTAAATCCTCCTGATATCATGCAAAGCTGCACTCAGTACTCAACCAACTAGTGAATTCATCTCAGTTCCTGTGGTCCAAGCATCAGTGCTTGCAGTTGTTAGCATCTTGATGCACTTGGTAATCACAGAATCATAGAATGGCTTGGGTTGGAAGGGATCTTAAAGATCATCAAGTTCCAGCTGCCCCTGCCAAGGGCAGGGACACCTTCCATTAGACCAGGTTGCTCCATCCAACCTGGCCTTGAACACTTCCAGTGATGGAACATCCACAGCTTCTCTGGGCAACCTGTCCCAGTGCCTCATCACCCTCACAGTGAAGAATTTGTCCCTAATAGCCAATCTAAACCTAGTCTCTTTCAGCTTAAAACCATTGCCTTTTGTCCTATCGCTACATGCCCTTGCAAATCCCGGTGAATGTGGGCTCTTGACTCTTGCATTTTGTGCTGTATCTAAAACCAATCTGAGCATATCTTGGGAGATGATATTTGATCACCCTTCTTTCTTATCTGCAATCTCCCTCCCAAGGAAAGACCAGCCAGAAACAACATTTTTCAGGACCTTTCAGTCCTGATCAAGTGTATTTTCACCTCAGTTCTCACAAGTGTAAGAATTGCTTTACATCTTCTACAGCTTCCTGAAAAGCAATGGTTAAGTATGGCCTGAGTGATCTCTCCGCCACCTGTTCATGCTCTGCAGTTTTGGTTGTAAAATTTTCAACAGAGATGCATGGAAACTATAACATTAAATGGTGACAAAACTAAGAACGCTTTTTGAATAAGGCTGAAAGACCTGCTCTGACTACACTGGGTTTTTTGTGCCCTGTAGTCACTTAGCTGGAGCTCAGTGGGAATTAATGGATCAAAGTATTATAAAACTATATGGGTATGGCTATTGCAGCCATTTTATAGGCTGGAAGAGAAGACTCAGGAGTGGCACAGGTAGTAACACACATGTTGTACATGAACTCATTTAAAATCTGTAATTTAAACAAAGCTGAGCCTCATAAGTACTGCTCTGATACACCATTAAGAATGTTCTGACCTATTTCTCCTCTGAGACCTTCCTGCTAGGTGAATTAACCATGTCAGGTATCTGACCTCCAGTGAAAGTTGTGTTGCATGTCATAAAGCATGCATTTCTTTTACACGAGCACTTTGATTGCCACGTGGAAGATCTTTCACGAGATGCTGCGAGGGCAACAGATTGCTGAAGTGCACATGACAGCTTTTAGCCCCAGACGTATTTGGCTTTTCTCCTCAGCTCTTATAAAGCGATAGGTTATATGACATGAAAAAGTTCAAGAAGATGACAACAAGAAAGCTGAAGCACAGGATTTCATCCACTGTGTGTAATCCTAAAACCCTATAGAATTACAAGACTTATTTATCTGGGATTGGTCATCCCAGGGTTAACCTTTGAACTTTCGGACATGCAACCTTGTCTTGATCACCTGAATACTTCAGTAAGCAAAGCCCTTTGGAGATCGGATCTAAAAACACAGGTCTCTCGAATGTCTGTTCCACAATTAATCTCATTAACTGAAAAACAAATACAAAAAAAGAAGATCATTACACTGCAGCATTCTGGGAAGACACTAAGGATAGTAACATTACACTCACAAGTTGGAGGACTTGTTTTCATGGGGAATTTGTAGGTCTTTGCCAATTGCAGCAAATCAGACAGAGAATGTCTGAGCAATGACATCAGGCACACTGTGGAGTCTAGAGGCAAGTTGGTGATAAAGTCAGAAGGAGCAGGCTTGGCAAACTGCATCATGCCCACGCCAGCTTGTGCCAGGGCACACCGTGAGGTTTTGGCCTTGTGCTTGATAGTGTGATGGACAGGAACAGAGCTAATGAAAGGGGTGGTGAAAAGATGACCTAGGGAAAGGTCATGTGCAGGATGGAATTTATGGTGCTATTTATTTTGTGGTTTAATTGCTGCTTTCAGTCCTTCCAATTTTATATCCTCCCTGTGGGTTTTACTTTGATTTTGGGGTTGTGGGTTGCTGTTTGGTTTTAGTGGGTTTTCTTTTGGGGAAAAACATCAACAAAAACCCACAAAACAAATAAACAAAACCCCAAATGAAACAACTGCAGAGTTTCTGGCCAGTGAGTTTAGAATATTGATCCTTAAGAAAATGAGCCGTTTCCAGGTTAGGGGAGATCTCTAAGCCCTCAGTTTGGATCAAGATCAGATTTATCCCAGAGCAGAACAGTATCCAAATCAGGTTTAGGACCCAATGGTGGCAAACTGTGTTTATGAACTTGTCATTCTCTTAAATGCTCTGTTCACTTTGAGCTCTAGGCCTTGTCTAAATGCTGAGCTGAAGTTATAGGCCCTCATGTGGTCAGGAATTAATTTGTATCTCCAAAAAAGGAGGTCAGATCAGTTGATCAGTGAGGTAAGTCAGTTGATTTGTCAAAGAAGATTTGGAAGAAAGTAATGGTTTTGCATTGATTTTGCATCAATCTGTAAGAATTCTTAAAAATCTTCCTTTCAATATTTACAATTGGAAATGAAATGCAGCAGAAACATATCTCAGTAGATGCTTTGACATCACTGCAGTTAAATATTTTTTAAGTGGCAAGGCATTTTCCTAGGACTGCAGAAATGAGAGAATCCAGCTATGTTATCTAGCCCTATCCCTGGCAGTGCAACATTATATGACATTTGCTGTGGCGACTCTCAGGAACTTTTAAGACCACATTATGGCAGCAGCCCTTGTGTTTGCAGTGACCCAGTCCACAGAGGGGATGGAGGAGGCTGTGCCAGTATAGGCACAGCAGGTAATTCTGTTTAGTCCCTGCAGTTCTCTCGCTCCTGTAAGTTTATGCCTATATCAAAGAGTATCATTAACATTAGCTGTTTGTTGTCTCCCCCTCTGCCTAGAGGAAATGTGCAACCAACTAAATGCTGTCTTTTGAAATGGGTTGCTTGTTTTCTCTTCGCACAAGCAATGCAAGGTAGTGCATGTTTAATGTTCATATTACAAAGTTTTATGTGCAATGTCCCAGTCCCAGATCTCACCTACAAAGTAACGTATGCTGGCTTACAGGGTTTAATACAGACCTGCACTTACAGTTTCACAGTGCTTTTATTCAGCTCTCAAGAGCATTCCTCCTTTTGTGTGGTGGGGCAGGCAAATTTTCTGCAGACTGCCCACTATGTGCACCCCAAGTGACCTGACCTGTGCAGGGTGTGCTGACTTTTGACCAGGCAGGGCCCTCAGGTAACTCCAGCCAAATCATTCAAGGAGAGGCTGGAGAATGCAGTGTGCCATTTTGGGTTCTTGTCTTTTGTGGACTGATCTCTCTCTGTCCTCTTTTTGATTTGTTTCAGTGGAGCATTGTAGAGAGGAGTTTGGTTTCTTCCACTCTACCATTCCTTGACATTTGCAGACCATCTCCGTATTTTGGAGTAGCAGAGTGGTCGGAAATGTCACATTGTCATCTCTTAAATATGTCCCAACATTGTTTGCTACCAAAGAAGTGAAACTAGATAGTTGGCAAGAAAATGATTAGCAGCAAAGTGTCTCTTCTGCCAGCCCACTCCGCTGGATATGCTCTGTGTGAAACCAAGGGGTTTCACCTGCACACCTTGCCAAGAGCCTCAGATTCTCTGAAGGCAGAGACTTCATAGTTTCATGAAGATCTACTCCTTTAAGTTCCTGTGCCTATGGATTCTTGTTCTGACCTCCTTTCACAAGTTTTCTAGTTTAATGTTTGAGGCTGATAATACCTGAAATATGTCAAGTGTTGCTTTGCCTCCTCCAGCTGTTACATCCTTTTCTTTAGCTTTCCAAATACACTCACCTCAATTATCTTTGTTTCTTTCTTTTTTGTTTTTTTTTTTTTTTTTTTTTAAATCAGCTTGAAGAAGGTTTAGTCATGTGCTACTTGTGCTGACAGTTTCCCATGCTAAGTGCAGGCAACTTAGTCTGCATTGTTCTTGCTCATTCCGTGAGTTATTGGTTCAGCAGAGGCACCGAAGCAACCCCAGTGGTAGCTGTATTGGTAAAGCTAACACATGCTGGAAGTCAGGTGTTCATCTGGATGGTTGGCCTATTGCTGGCTCTGCATCCTGAAGTGCATGGTCTTCCCAGAGCCTACTGATTTCCTCTTCTTAGCCAGAACTGCAGGAGTGTAGTAAGTGTAGGATTCCTTCTGCGGCATCTTGCAGATGTTGAGAAACTGCTGAGAAAAATCAAGGGAAGAAAATGACTGAAATATTAATGAAGAAGGTCTTCTATTTCCCAGTTTACTGCTTCTAGTCCCTAACCAGCTGTGAAAATAAGACTGCATCTTTGGCAGATATATGGACATTCACTACTCCATTTATATGATACCAGGTCTTTTAGCTAATCTGCAGGCAATTGATAAAAGGATTTTCCAAGCCACAAGGACTGGTTAGAACATCTTGAGCCTCAAGGGATTTCAGGGATCATCCTTAATGCATTCTGTTCTGTGCAGAGGAGGCACAAATGGACACTTGCAATACGTAAACGTTGGTGGGATATGTTCACAGTCTTGGAACTTTGCATTCTTCATTTGCAGTGTTGATGTTGTGCTTATTGCAGCCAATAAAATACAGCAGGAAAGAAAACTCAAAGCCAAACATCCCTTCTCATGTTTATACTATTTAATCTTTGGTCGAAAACTTAATGGGGTGCTTTTTCAAAAAGCAGCACATGGGAATACCCATACAAATGTGCAGGTATGCTGATGCATATGCAAAACAGAACTTTTGGATTTTTAAAGCTTATATCAGCATTCTTACAAGCAGAATTCTTACAAGAATTCTGCAGGACGAAACAAACTTTCCCCTGGACAGTCTAGCACAAACTCAGCATTTAGGTCTCATTAAAGCCCCAGTCTGAGAAGTTAAATAGCATTAAATGTTGCAGGAGCCTTATGCCACATCTCTGCAAGGGGAGTGGGTAGAGTTTGTTCACTGTGAAGTAATGCTTGTGTTAATAGTTAGAGGTAGGATGACCAGGAATCCATGCCTGGAAAACCTGTGATCTTGATGATTTCAGTGCCCTCTCTGGCATCCTGTGAAAAATCTCACATGACAGCTTTGAAGGTGGCTGGATCCCTCGCCAGTCAGCTGCTCCCTTCAGAAAATTTTTCCCCAGATATTCTCTGGATGGCAGAAGTCCCCATCAAAATACCTGTCAGAAGGGAAAGAGCAGCAGCACTGTGTAAACAGCCTGGGCAGTGCCCTCATTTCAAATGAGCCTGTGAAAAACACTGCTAGGTCAGTAACATCAACCCATTAAAATGTTGCAACACTGGAGCTCAGCTTGAGCTGCTCAGTTCATTTCTGAGGTAGGGTTTGAAGCCTAGGCTGCACCCCAGGCTCCTGGGGGAAGCTTGTCCTCAGTGCTTAGGATATGCCGTGGAAGGCACATCCATGGCTTAGAAACACCTACAGAGTGACATCCTTTGGGATCAATCAGTCAGGAGTATATAAATAAATATGTCTTTGTGCAAGGGACACCACCTTTATGAAAGGCATCTGCTCTGCAACTTAGGCAAAAGTGCTGTGGATGTGAGGACAGCACTTCTCCGTGTGCCCCACAGGGCTTATGGATAACTTTGGAAAATGCCTGCACCTGGGCAAGGCCATGCCCACCAGCAGCAGTGCCCTCCTTGCTCTAAGCATACTGGTGCTGCAAGATCCGTGTCCCCCAGAGAATGTGACTTTTCAGAGGTGTTTCTGAGGCCATGCTTGAAATGCGTAGTGTTTGTGAGCAGCCCGTGAGGCAGCTCTGTGAGGTCAGCAAGTGAGGGAGTTGTCTCTGCTGGTACAAGAGTGTGTCTGAGGGCATATTTGAGATGAAAGTGGCCTGAGTGTAGCACAAAGCCCTTCTCAGTATCCTCTTCCCTAAGACTTGCAATGTGTAGCTCTGGAGGAGCCTCCTGCCCTACTGCCACCGTGTTCCAAACAGTGATTTCAGGCTGCCTGGCCTAGCAGGATTTGAAATGATGCCAGGATATGATGACTATATCTCCATGTGCTTGCAGGAAGGGTGAGGAAAGCAGTGCTGGGAACAGCTGTGGGAGATTGCCAAAAGCAGGAGGTGACCTCCATCATGGCTATGGTTGAGTGTCCCTCCAGGCACCAGAGTGGCACTTGGAAAAGTCTGACTGGCTCTTACCCCACAGTTCCCACTCCCTGAATGGACTCTCCTCTTCTGGGCAGGTGGGCACTGCCAGCTTGCCCCCATCGTTCTGAGTGCCATTACCAGGCAGTCAGGAGAGGTGACAAACCTCTTGGTGGCAGGAGGCAGCCCCAGTGTGCTGAGGCCTCTGTGATACTGTGGAGGAGGAGATGATGGCTGGTTTCACCTCTCTTGCAGTAGCTGGAGAAGAAGGACATTGTGCTCCCACTCTCCTGGGGCCTGGCAGCTCCTCCTGGGTGGGTGAAAGCACCCCAGCTTGCTGAGGCAGGGACGCCCCAAACCTATGTGAGGGATGAAGAGAAAAGAACTGTCCACAGGTACACGTGGCAGATTTTCTTTTATTACTGCTTATTATGGGAAGCCAGGAAGTGGGCTGTTCTCAGGGTATTTTTGACCGTGCAGGTCTTCTCACTCAGCAGTAATCCAATCCCCACAGAGGCAGGGGGATCCTATATACTGAGGTGCAGAGGGTAATGCCTGCTGCCATTCTTTGTGTCAGCCTTTTTAACTCACTCAGCAGCCTGCCATAGACTGAAAAAAGTAAGCATAAAAGGCCATGCCAGTGGATGTGTAAAATGGAATAAAATGGAGAAAGATAAATTATGTTTCTGAAACTTCATGAGGTGTCAGATATTGATCAAGATAACTTTAGTCTTTAACAGTGCTAGACAGTTTAATTTGCCCTCTCATATCTTTCTGTGTATAATGTCTCTTTTACTTTGGAATAATAGCAATCCATTAAAAAAAGCCCTCATTCTCAATTTAATGAAAACACATCTCACAGTGATTTTATTTATTTCATAGTTGATTAAAAAAACCTCTCTCCCAGGAACAAAGATCTTCCATCTTATGGAAAAGCACCATCAGTTTTTCCCTGGTTGCAAAGCTCATTTTTTGTTGTAATTGGATATTAACAACTCAAACACTGACAGATATCAAAGGCACTATTCTGGCACTGAACCGGCAGGTCAGTAGTTGAGCTCATGACAAGGCTGCAAAGTGCTTCTTACTTCAGGTTTCAGTTTCCCAGGGGAGGCCCATGCCAGGGTATTCCCTCTTTCCTCAGAGGTGTGGGGAGCAGGATCAGGAGTGTGCCTGGCTGTGTCAGGTGTCCAGTGTATTTCCTGGTACCACAAGGATGCAGTGTCACAGTTAAAAGATACGGATATCTGGGTGTGCTTGTAGTGAGATATCATAGAATATCCTGATCTGGAAGGGGCCCACAAGGATCATTGAATTCCTACTGCTGGCCCTGCACAGGACAGCCCCAGGAGTCACACTATGTGTCTGAGTGCATTGTCCAAACACTCCTTGAAATCTGGCAGGCTTGGTGCCGTGAAAAACCCATTCCTAATGTTCAACTTAAACCTCTCCTGACACAGCTTTGTGCTATTCCCTCATGTGTGTCAAAGACTTTGTGAAGTCCTTTTTTAAAGAAATGTGTGTGTCTGTATGTGTGTGTGGAGTCCATGTACACACATATGGATATACTTATTTCAACCTAAACTTGGTTTCTGTTAGGTGTATGAACAGTCACTGAATGGGACAGTGGGGCTATTCCACATGGATTATGCATCTGAAGCACACTGAGATAAGGAAACACGTTATTCCAAACACTTTCAGGATCCTTCTGTACAGTAAAGTCAGAAGATTTTAGGAGAAGTTGCTGAGGGAGGCTGGAAAGCTCCAGGATGCAGGAATAGTTACTTGGGAAGGGTTGCACCCTGTGATAGAAATAAACACTTACAGGCTCTTTTAAAATAAGAAATAACCTTAAATGTGAAGACCCCTAAATGCATCTGCAGTTTATTAAACAGCTGCTTTCCAGGCCGTATTTAACTGAAGAAGGAACTACTTACATCACATCCACATCAGATCCAAAGGAGTTCTTTCACATCTGGGGGCCAAGGTCAAACATAAGCTCATAGGCACATTCATAACTTGAGCATGCCAGGCAGTACTTGATGGTTATGGCTACCCGTGCTTGAGTCATGAGCTACATGTGTACCACTGTGACCTTTGTTGAATTAGAACTTGGGGTGCTGGCTTAGTGAAACAAAATAATGGAATTAGGTGGCTTAGTTTGTATAGTGAGCTTTATTCTGACAGGACTATTTGCATTCCAGCACAGATGTGTCCCTCTGCTCAGGAGGCTTTGAATCAGAGGTGTTACAGCAGATGTGTATTAAAGTCTATAATTGAAAGGATTCATCACTTCCCTCCTTGCCTGTGTCTGAAGGAGGAAATTCCTGTCCAGATGTGACAGCTGCATGGGATGAAAGGACACTTGGTTGTGGCAAAGCTCACTATGCTGAGTGCTTTACAGGCAAACAGACATAGTCGCTAATGAGGAAAACTAAACACTGTGTGATCCAATAAGAAGTCACTGACAGTAGAAAGTGAAATTGAATAATGCAGTTGCTGAGGTACCAATTCAGCAGGCTTGGGAGGGCCAGAGTCTCTGGTCTGCAGAGGCAAGGTTGCATTGTAGGTACAATAAGTAGTGCCCCTTCAGGTTTTTTTAAATTGCATTTTGACAAGTTTTAGTCATGGCTTTCCATCAGGAAACTGCAGCTCTCTTTCCATAGAAAACCAGTAATCCTGGTGCCTGGAGCCTCAAGCCACCAGGGTGAAGTGGTGTGACTGGTCCAGTAGCCCAGCAGAAAAGGCAGCCTGACTTAGTCACTGTCCCCTTGCATTAGAAATGGCACAATAGACATGGAAAATGATTAGGCACCTGGTCAGAGATTGAAATGCAGGCCTTTATAGCAGGGAGGATAAGATTAGAAAAGCTGCTGTTCCTGTGAAAGGAGTCTTTGCTCATGTAAAACTGTGCCAGTGGATTTTTCTAGCCAAGAAATGAGGATAGTGTTCTGGGAACACAGCAGAGTAAGAGGGAGGATGGGGAAGAAATGGACAAGTGAGATGACTTCTCAGCATCCCTATTGCTGTCAATGTACAGTGCAAATGTGCTGTACCTGTTTACTGAATCTGACTGGCAAATGCCCTGCAGCACTCCAGCACACGACAAGCCCTCAAAGCACAGGCTTCATTCCTTGTGTGTGAATACCCCGTTGATTGATTTAAATGAGGCAGCTGCAGGACTCTTGGTAGGGTGGGAGCCTCTGTGCCAGCACAGAACAGTGAATGGAAATGAGAATGTGGCTCATCTTCCTTCTTCACTTCTATTCCTCTTCCCACTGCTTCCCACCACACAGTGCCACTGTTTCCTTGCCCTTGGGCGCTGGTCAGCCACTGTGGCACATACAAACACTCTCCAGAAGACCCCTCTCCTGTGGGGAGAGGCTTACCAAGCTCAGTGATGTCACAGCCAGTGAGTGCAGGGCCACCTAAAAGCTGGGAGGTGGCTGGGGAGGCAGGCACAGCCATGGGGAGCAAACCTTCCTGCTTGCAGTGGTAGGAGCACCAAGGGCATACACTTTTTGATGTGGAGTTTGATGAATAGGTGGGTACTACTCTGCCAAGCTCCACAAGACCTGGATTGCTGATGGCTCCAGGTTGTGGAAAAACCCTTAGGCAAGTGGGAACCAATGGGCAGGTGGTGCCCATTCAGGCTGTCCCCTCCTGCCTCACAGAGAGCTGAGTAGGTCAGACCTAGGATCGAGTGATTGGAATTTGATGCTTTACTTGAGGGTCTCATGGCTCATTTGAAACTAAGCCTGAGCTAATTAGTCCCTGAAGACAGCAGTTCAGAAATAACCTGTCTGGCTCTGGGTGTCATGGTGGCAAAGGAGGAGGAAAGCTCATCTCTCCCATTCTGTGCTCTCAGCTGGCACATGCTGTGAGGTGAGTCTTAGCTGGCTCCAGTCCAGCCCTGCCTTGTCTGCCGAGGGGTGAGGGATAAAGGATTTCCTAAATGCTTTTTCCTGAGTTATTTTGGCTCTGCCAAAAGGCCTATTGTTTCGTGGCCAACTGCTGTCATTGTTCCCCTGGATTAAAAACCGGAGCAGGTTCTCCCTGCACCTGCTGGGCACTGTTTGGGTTAATCCCAGGTACTCAGCTGAGCCAGCTCTGGCAGCAAGAGCAGAGCCTGCAGGGCCCCATCTCTTCCTTCCTGTCCCTGGGGGAGACACAAAGTGAGACAGCCCCTGGCCTTTGCTTCACTTCTGTCCCACCTTTCAGCAACGCTTTCAAGCCCTAAGTATAGGAAAGGGATGCTTCCAGATACAGGTAACACCAGGCATTTCAATGTTTCTGATAAATTGGTACTCATGATGGAAAAAATTAGTACTCCATTTGTATCCAGAGATCAGAGCAATGGAATAAATACAGAAGTCTGTTACTAAACGACCATCAGCCTGATGCTATAATTGGTATGATATATATTACATAAACCATTATATGTATTATATAAAATTATTTCCTTCTTACACTTAACAGCTACCTTCTGATTTTTCCTCCTCTAGATAAGGCAGGCTGTTGCTCTCTTGCTATCTTTATGATTTTTAACTTGGCTTCTGCAATGAAATAAAAAACCAGTCCTCACTTTAAAAATATGTGGTCATGTTTCATAAATGAAACAGTGTGATGCTGAGAGTACCAAGACTGTAACTCAAGTTGCTGATCACAAACTGCCAAAGTGATTTTTCTTTCAGGATATTGCCTTTCACTGAACCTGAAGATTGACTTACAATTTGTCCGACCGTACATATCTGTTGGACCATGGATATCTGTTAGATTTAGGAAGAGTGATTAGCAAACACTGGCAAGGCATTCTCCTAAGTAATATGGCACTATTACTCACTGCTGAATTTAAATGAAAAGATAAATATTACATGCCACAAGCCTAGCTGTATGCAGGTTTTACTTCTGTTGTTCATTACATATTTCTAAAGTAGCAGATAAGAATTCTGGTGTTTTCAGAGCTGTATTTAATAACCAACAAATCAAAGATCCTTATTAAAAAGTCTTCTTCTATTCAGAGCAGCACCTTAAGCTAGAAGTGCAGGACAAAACCTTTAAAACACTGCAAGACAAGTGCTTTTGTAGAAATTGTCCCCTTCAATGGAAAACTGAGGCTATATTAGTTTAGTCATAAAAAATAATAATTTAAAAAATTGAAAGTGCTATTCATTTAAAGAGATTTTATACTGCTTTGGCTATTGCTGTCCTGACACTAGGAAGCAGCTGACTTTAAGGAGCTGTGCTACAAGGCTCAAGATAGTCATGCCAGCAGCATTGCTCTTAGGAAGATGCATTTTGTCACCAAGAATTGAGGCAATGACTACCTGGTCCTGAATTCTCCCATAAGTCAAGCAGCAGAGAAACGTTTTTCTAGTCAGACCACACACTAACAAGGGACATGGCTTTCTGCAGAAGAGTGGCCACTCAAAGAGGATGCTCTTAGACAAATCTTCCTGCTTGTACAGATGTATCAGAGCTCATGAGACCTGTTAGGTGATAGCCTCTAGAATAGAACCCATAGCACTTTGGTGTTCAAAAGAAGGACTTAAAATTATGGAATAGCTTGAATGTGCATGGGGAAGCTGAAAAGAGTTGGTAGAGGCAACCTTATCCTCATTAGCAACATCTTAAATCACTGCATGAATGTCCTTTCTCATGTTTCCTGCACAGATGCTGGAGATAATTCTGAGTCTATAAAACTTTGCTGGATATAGCTCTGTTTGCAGGCTCTCATTCCAGTTTTGAGGAGTAAGTACATTCTTGTCCGGTCTTCACAGTGATATAATTTGGAAAAAACAACATGCCAAAGCTGTTCTCTTCCATGTGGTCCTCCTTCAGCATAGATGGCTGCAATATCTGTGCCTGCCAAGTGAGTCACACACTCACACCTTTCAGTTTACAAACGTTTTGAAATGTCCTGGGGATGGGAGTAGGGTGTCTGCCTACCTATGCTATTTTTTCTATTTAAATGAGCATTTGCCCTTTAATATTGCTAAGAAGCACAGTTTAACTCAGAGGGCACTCAACTGTGGAACTTGTTGGCTCATAAGGATTTGAAGTAACTTCTTGCCATGTAAGTCTCAGTCTAGTAAGGTACCAAGGATATGGAAAGGTGTCAAGTAATGCCACCTCAGGCACAAATACATTTGTGGTTGTCATTCAGCAATGTGCTTGCATATATTTTTCAATTTAATCTTATTGGGTTTAATGGGATTTGGAGTGTCCCCAAGATTTCTGCTACAGCTGTGCAATCATCTGACTCGGAGCTTTGAGCAGAGGCTGCACAAAAGCAAACTGTGCAAACCTGCTTTCACCCTTGCACCCAGCATCTGTGACACTCTGCTCCTCACAGACCTCAGTAAAATGAAGACTGCACCTCTTGGCTGGTCTTGAAAAGTAGGTTAGTCAAATGTCTGCCAGGAATGGCTCAGATGTACTTTCTCCTGCCTTGGACTGGAAGAATCGTCTTCCAGAGGCAATTGCAACCCAATTGTCTGAACTTTCTAGAAAATTATACCACCTGATGGTTAGACTATTAGATGGATGACAACTACAGCTACTAGCTAGTAGCCAAAACTAAAACAAATCTTAATTATTCAGATTTTTCTGTAGTTGTTAAACCTTTCTAACTCTACTTAGGTATCACTTCCAAGAGGAGAAGACTGGGGTAAAGAGAATGCTTTTCAACTTACTGATTAGAGGACATACTTTCCATCCCATTTTACCTGTCACTTCTCTCAAGTGTTGACACAGACAGAAAAAAAGTCTAGATGATAAAAGGCAATCATAAGCCTCTTGGGCAGCCAAGTAGAAATTGTCAATCTTGTGAACTCCCACCCTAAGCTGTTGTTTGTCTCTGGCTAAATCTGTCCTGTAGCTCTGTTTCCGTGGTAAAATTTCCATCTCATCAGATGCTGGCCATAGATGCAATTAGTCAAATCCAAATGTTTTTGTCTGAGCACAAAAAAAAAAAAAACCCTGGTGAATTTCCCAGAGACACTTTCCCACCTCTTTCGTCTTGCAAGGGAAAGACTTAATTTTAAGTCTACTTCTTGCCTCCTGTGATACTTTACTTCTGAATTCCTAGTTGAACACATTTCTGGCATCCTTGTCTAGGTGACAAGGGATTCTCAAGTGTCTTTCACATCAGAGGTGCAGTTGCAACAAGAGGGACTGTGAAAAACTGACGTAATCATCACCCTGTAAGTTGGATTGCCATTTGGGGAGGTAAGAGAAGGATGGAATAGAGACAGTTGCACCCATGAGTGATCTAAATCTAAAACAAGTTCCCAAATCTTGTTATTTTTCCAGTGAGATAGCTTTATTTTGGGGAGCCAGGCTTATATCTTATCTTAAAATTTAGTATCTTGGCACCTTCTTTAATCAGCAGAGATCTATTTGATGCAGTCAAGGGAGCCTGAAGGAGAAATCAGGTGCCCTACCAGCATAGATGGGCTTCAGCTCTTTGATGTTGGCTCCTCTTGCCATTTGATACTCCACGGCAGATGAGACATCTGCAGAGGGCTGGTAGATGTGATGCAAGATGGAGAAAGCCCACATTCTTTTTGGTGAAGCAACTGGATGCCAACAGGGATACTCCACAATACCTAGAATAGCATTAGACACTTGCTTTTAGGCTACTGAATCCTGGGTTTAGAGAGTTTAATTATTTCTAGATTCATCAATTATACAGAATAGATCTCCATGGACTGGAGTGAACTGAACTCCCACATTGGTGCCTGAGTTTAGATGTTCTCACCTCGTGTCGAATCTCTTCTCCCAGCAGGATTAAGTTGCCTAAATATGGGTGTCTAGAACAAGTGAGTCTTTCGTGAGTAAATTTGCAGACAACACTAAGCTGGGAGTGTGTGTCGATCTCTTGGAGGTAGGAGAGCTCTAAAGAGACCTGGAACAGTTGGATGGATGAACAGAGTCCAATGGGATGAAGTTTAACAAGTCCAAGTGCTGAGTCCTGCATTTTGGCCACAATAACCCCCTGCAATGTTATGGCCTGGGGACGGTGTGGCTGGACAGTGCTCAGGCAGGAAGGGACCTGGGGATACTGATCGACAGCCAACTGAACATGAGCCAGCAGTGTGCCCTGGTGGCCAAGAAGGCCAATGGCATCCTGACCTGTGTCAGGAATAGTGTGGCCAGCAGGAGCAGGGAGGTCATTCTTCCCCTATACTCAGCACTGGTGAGGTCACACCTTGAGTGCTGTGTCCAGTTCTGTCCCCTCAGTTTAGGAAGGACCTTGAGACGCTGGAGCGCATCCAGAGGAGGCAACGAGGCTGGTGAGGGGCTTGGAACACAAACCCTGTGAGGAACGACTGAGGGAGCTGGGGTTGCTTAGTCTGGAGAAAAGGAGACTCAGGGGTGACCTTATCACTCTCTACAACTTCCTGAAAGGTGGTTGTAGTCAGGTGGGGGTTGGTCTCTTTCTCTGGGAAGCAGCTGACAGAATGAGAGGACACAGTCTTAATCTGCACCAAGGGAAATATAGGTTGGGTATTAGGAAAAAGTTTTTTATGGAAAGAGTGATAAAGTACTGGAATGGTCTGCCTGGAGAGGTGGTGGAGTCACCATCCCTGGCTGTGTTTAAAAAAAGCCTGTATATGACACTCGGTGGAGGTCATGAACACTCAGGTGTGAGCATCACTCCCTACCACCCAAGGACACAGGAGCAGAAAGGCAGAGCACCTGGCAGTGACAGCAGGCATGCAGGCAAGGAAGGCTGGAGCTCTGAGATGGAGAGGATGAACAAGGGAAACAAAACCAGGTTTGGAACACCAGATGTAACTGTCCAGGACTGCTACTGCTGTAGCACTGGATTAGCCTGTGCTCTGTGGCACACTATTGCTATTCATGGCATACATTTCACTTGAAGATCATTTCCTACCCTGCACAGCTTCCCCTCCTCTGTGCTTCTGTCTGTGCTGCACTGCTGCAATTGCAGTCCTTAAAGAGCTTTTAAAACAATTGTGATTTTGACCAATTGGTATGAAAATGGAGGCCTGGAACCATGTCCTAAGAGGGGAGGAGGCCAACAAAGCATTTGTGGGGCCCATCACTGTCGTGAAATGCATAAAGTAACTCCTCATCTTTTTGGTGGTGCTGGCAGCGAATCATTTTAACCTTAATGTAATAGTTATCCCAAAATACTTTTCTGAATAGCCTTACAAAAGCTGCCAGGCAAATCTTTCATAGCTTTAAGCATTACTGGTACTTTCCAGATAACGTATTTCTGCTTTTTCTGGGCCATTCCTAACGTACTGCAGGCACACTGCATGACTGTGGAGGCAGCGGCATAACAAAAGTTTTGCCAAGGCTGGCTTCCTCCTTGGCACCAAGTTCCTGGGCCTTCTGGCCTCTCACCTTCACAAAACACTGATAAAGTAGGTGAAGCTGAGAAAATAAGCTGAGATTCAGCTGTCCCTCTGATAAAATAAAAAAAAGCCCAGTGTCTCCCTCTGAACAGTCAGACTTTGATTTATGTCTTTAATTTGTGCTTCTGCCAACTAAAACCAGGAACTAATTTTGATGTCCTGAAGAAATCATGATGCATACATTGCCAGCAGTTCCCTCTTTAGTGAGCTAGGAAGGAGTTAATAATCACTTCTGACTGAAGATGTTTGATGAACATCCATATTAAACTTCTACAGAGCCAAATCAGCATCCAATTCCTGCCTATGAGATGGACAGCACGGCACACCTGTGAAGCAGGTGCACAGCAAGACACAGCAGATAAGGCTACACTGCATTTATAGCCCGTTTATAGCGCCAGCCAGCAGTTAAAAAGATGTGATGACAGACATTGGAGCTCACTTGATTTTTAAAAAATAAATATTATTAGTGACTCAGGATTAAATTCTGCAGTTCTTGCTTGGACAAACCTGCTGAGTTTTCAGATGTGGTACACTGCAGCACACAGATGTTGATTAAATCCAAGTGAAACTGGAGGTCTCAAAACTATCCCTTTTGCACCCAAACTCATTCTATAAATGGAAAAAGAAGAGGCAAGAAAAAAATCTTTAAAAAGGCACAATGCCAAATGTACAAGAGCCCTCTTAAAGATAAACTTGATAAAAAATATTAAATACATTTTTTTCCAGTCCAAGGCAAAAAAGCCCACTATGTCTCCAGTGACATAGAAATTTACGTTATGGTAACCACCTGACATTTCCACTTTGGTTTCAAGAATGTCATAAAGAGTCTGAGGACTAATTCAGGCACGGGCCTGCTTTGCTTTGCATTTGATTTTTTGATTTGCACACACAATAGTTAAGGAATCACACTTTGTATTTGTATTGTGCATCTGTATAATGAGGCTTGTACGAGTCCAAGTTTGTAAAAAAATCACAGGGATTAATGGTGGGCTGGGAAGTGCTGCGTTAACAGTTGGACTCTGTCTTAGAGGTCCTTTCCAGCCTTAATGATTCCAGGGTTCTAAGTCAATAGAGATTCTTCCATATAATTTTTTAAAAATAATTCTAGTATTAGTCTTTAAACTCTGATTTCTGAATACTTATTCCTGTTACAAAACAAATTGCTTCATTATAATATTGCTTGAGCTACTCATTAGTCATTCATTTGAAATGACTTTAAATATGCTTTTGTTTTCCTTCTAGAGAAAAAACACATTTTTTATAAGTGGAAGAGAAGCAAGGATTTTCTTCAGTGGGATACCATTTAATCAGAACCTGCATTCTTGTTATTCAGCCATTTAATCAACCATCACCATGACAAAAACCCTCATTGGCTTCAGCAGCTTTACCTGAACAAGAACTTGAAGAATTTGTTCCTTGGCAAATATTATTACAAGAGGGGATAATTATATATCCCACAAAAAACTAAACCTAACCAAAACAAAAACCCAAACAAAACAACAACAAAAAAAACAAAGAAAAAAAAAACCAATCCAAAACCCAACAAAACAAAAAATCAAACAGCCCAACCAAAACAAAAAGTAAGCCTGTATCCCTGAGAGTGTTCATCCTTGACACAGGCAGCTTCAGTTGGTCCCTCATTTGTGTATATAGTAACCAGCCCCAAAACAGAACAAGTAAGGGCAGCCCCTGCTGTTAAACTTGCAGTTCAGCATATTAAGACCATCACAATCTTAGATCTATAAAAAGCCACATGGAATAAGTTCAAGATCTTTCCTTGCCGTTAGGAAAAAATAGCAGATGGCACTGAGTCCTTCTCTAAACAACTGGCTGAGAAATGGTAGAGGGACCGCAGGAGGCAAGACAATACCCCATGGCAAGGCAGGGGGCTCCTCAGAGAAGAGCTTTGAGAGAGTTCAGATGAAAGTTCAGCTTCAATGACTTCTCTCTGCAGGGAGCAGCAGCTCTCCAAGCAGGGGGGATGAATAAGCAGATGAGAAAGAGGTGGTACCAAAGGGAAAAATCTGTCCCTATTTAAAACAGAGGAGAACTGAGATTAATGATGAAATTCAGACTAAAACAATAAGACAAACAGCTTCAAATTTTGAAAAATTAACTACAGAAGGCTTGAATATATCCTCAAAACTCATTACTTAGGGAAGCTGAAGTATGTGACTTTATAATTAAACAGGAATTAATCAGTGTAAAAAAATAATAAATCCATGGATGAGTTATATTGCCTCTGCTGTCAAGATATGAAAATGAGGGCAAAGGATCTGATTTGCCCATGACTTCATGCAGTCAAATGCAGTTTTCACATCCAGCAGTGCCAGAGGTTGTGCCTCTCTGTTCCTTCCCTGCCTTCACTCTGCAATTGTACCTCTCTAGCAAATCTCTTCATGCAAGTGCATGGCATCTAAATGGTCTTTACCATGATAAGAGATACTTACAGAAGCTCAGCAATAAATTCAACAAGGAAATTACTAGTTAAAAAAACCCAAACAACCTGTAAATTCTGATATTAAGATGTGTGCTTAAATAATACTCCAGGGCTTTTCACTTAAAGAAAAATGAAGGAAGGTCCTACTCAGCCCACCAAAAAATTTTGACTCACCTGTCCCCTTGTTTTTCTTGCACAACAGGAAGAGCTCTTGGTTCAACAGACAGCATAGATGGATATAGAAGGTACAGAACACATCTGTCATCACATGAATGAGACTTTTTAGGCTAATCCAGAGCAGTCCAAGTTACAGAGGAAGGTCAGATTATGGAAATAAACACTCAGTTTAGAGTTCCATTCCTCACCATCTTGGCTTTTGTGGTAAGTCCAAGTGATGCAGCACTGGTTTCCCCAAGAGCTTTGCTAATGAGCTGCAGTGCTTGCACTGCCAGGGAAGGACAGAGCAGGCATTACATGCACTATACACAGCTAACAGCAGCCAGGAGCTGATGACAAGGTGGGCACAGGCTGGTGTCCCTCTTCTCAGCATAAAATCTTGGAGCATTTCTTCACTCTTTCATGGTCCTGAACTTAAAGATCCCCAGCACAATTTTAAATTATTACTTAGAATCACAGAATGGTTTGGGTTGACAAAGGTCATCTACTTCCAGCCCCACTGCCGTGGGCAGGGACACCTTTCACCAGACCATGTTGCTCACAGCCCCATCACCTCCAGCACTGGGGCATCCACAGCTTTTCTGGGCAACATGTTCCAGGTTACTTACCTATCAACACTCAGCTTTGCTCCCTTTTTTGAGATGAGATGACACATTATATGTGCAAAGAAGGTTAAGCCTGATTAACATGAAACACTGAATCAACTAAAGAAAAAAAAAATTGTCAAGCACTGAAACAGATGCCCAGTGAAGTGATTGAGTCACCATCACTGAGCCAGGAAAGCAAAAGAAGGCATCTACCAAGGAGAATGGATTTCTTATTCTAAAAATAATGAAAACAGTATGTTTGGTTTGAGGTTTATATTCAGTGTTATCCTACACCTTTTACTGCTCTTATTCAGGAAGGCCACCAGAATTAACTTTGGGTATTTCTGACCTTAAGCTGAGAATTCATTCCACAGCCATAATGAATTGGAAAAAAAAATGCCAAGCACTAAAGATCATGCTTTGGGTTGAAAGGGATCTTTAAGGTCATCTAGTACAATCCTTCCTGCAATGAGCAGGGACATCTTGAACTAGATCAGGTTGCTCAGAGTTCTGTCCAACCTGACCTTGAATGTTTCCACAGATCTGTCCATCCCCCACCATGCACTGGCACCAGGGGTTGTCCCGACCTAGGTGCAGCATCTTTCACTTGGTCTTGTTAAACCTCGGGAGATTCCCATGGGCCCACTTCTCAAGCTTGTCCAGGTCCCTCTGGATGGCATCACATCCTTCAGGTGTGACAACTGCACCACTCATCTTGAGGGTGCACTCGATCCCTTTGCCTATGTCATTAAGAAAATATTAAATAACACTGGTCCCAGTACAGACCCCTGAGGGACTCCACTTGTCACCAGTGTTCATCTGGACATTGAGTCATTGACCATTACCCTCTGGATATGACCATCCAACCAATTCCTTAGCCACAGAACAGTTCACCCACCAAATACAATTCAGAAAAGGTTGTTGTTAGGGACCCTGTCAGAGACTTTACCATAGTCCACATAAATGACATCTGTAGCTCTGTAGCTCTTCCCTTGTCCACTGATGCAGTCACTTTATCATAGAAGGGCACTGGGTTGGTCAGGCAGGACTTGCCCTTGATGAAGCTGTGCTGGCTTCTCAAATCGTCTCCCTGTCCTCCATTTGCCTTAGCAAAGCTTCTAGGACAATCTGCTCCATGATTTTCCTAGGCACAGAGGTGAGGCTGACAGGTTGGTAGTTCCCAGGGTCCTCCTTTCTACCCTTTTTAAAGATGGGTACTATATTTCCCTTTTTCCAGTCACCTGAAACTTCACCTGACTTTTCAAGTATCATGGGAAATGGCTTGGCAACTGTATCAGCCAATTCCATCAGGATTCTGGGATGCATCTCCTGGGATCCCATGGACTCATGCACAATTGGATTCCTCATGTGGTCATGAACCTGATCTTTGCTAACAGTGGGAAGCATGTTGCTCCCTAGTTCCTGTCTTGTGGTCCACTCACTCGAGATGTGTGGGAAGAGAGGCTGTTAGTGAAGACTGAGGCAGAAACCTTTTTGAGTACTTCAGCCTTCTCTTCAGCTGCTGTTACCAGTGTGTCAGCCTTGCTTGTCATGAGTGGTACAGCTTCTTTGACCTTCCTTTTCTGGCTGAGATATCTACAGGGGCCCTTCTTGTTTTCTGCATCCCTTACAAAGCTGGGCTCCAGCTTTGCCTCAGCTTTCCTCACCTCACCTCATCCCTATACAACCAGCATGTATCCCTTTACTCTTTCCAGGACACCTGCCCTTGCTTCCACTGCCCATGTGTTTCCTTCTTGCCCTTCAGTTTAACCAGCATGTCCCAGTTCAGCCATGCCAGTCTCTTGCCTTCTTTGCCCAGTTTCTTGCTCCTGGGAAGCTCAGCCTCTTGCATTCTGAGGAAGGTGTCCCTAAAGATCTACCAAGTCTCTACTGCTTCCTTGTCTCTGAGGACATTTTCACAGAGGGTCCTATTTACTAACTCCTTGAAGAGCTGAAAGCTGGCTTTCCTAAATTTTGCTTTGCTAAAGCTGAAGAGCCTAACTTTACTGCTAACCTGACCCATATCTCTCAGGACTGCAAACTCCACCAGCACATGATCACTGGATCCAAGGCTGCAGGTCTAATATCACATCCTCTCTGGTAGGGCTGGCTATTATGTGGGTCAGGAAGTTATCCTGCACGGATTTCAGGAGTCTCCTGGATTGCCTACAGGCACCGTGCAAATTTCCCAGCGCATTTCAGGGTAGTTCAAGTCTCCCTGCAGGACAAGACCCTGTGAGCACAATGCCTCCTGTAGCTGGAGCAAGAAGGTTTCATCAATAGCCTCTCCTTTATCTGGGGCCTGTATGCACCAACACAAGTTTCTCTTTGCTGCCTTGGTCTCTGGTTCTTGTCCCAGCCTGCTCATGTCTGTTCTTGAGAGACAGCTCTCCACACTCAATCTAGCTTTGAGTGTAGAGGGCAGCCCCACCACCTCTCCTTCCTCCTCTGTCCCTTCTAAACAGCCTGTAGCCATTGACAGTCATACTCCAGTCATGGGATTCATCCCACCAAGTTCCAGTAGTGGCAGCTAGGTCATAGATTTCCAACTCCTCCTGTCTGTTTCTCATGCTGCCTGCTTTGGTGTAAAGGCACCTCAGCTGAGCTGTCGGCCATGTCACCTTCCTAGAGAAACATCCTGTAATTCCTGTGAGGTATTTCACTGGTGTTTCCCTGTCAGGGATGTCAACCTGGGAAAAATTCACCTTGCAGTTGTTCATACTTCAGCAGACCATACCAAGACCATGCTGTAGGCATTTAGCTGGCTGCTGACAGATGTCTCCAGTAATAAGAATGAGGAGAGTCTGCTCTAGAAGTGTGACTGTTCCATTTTTCATCATTCACCAGGTCACTCAAGCCCTCCAGCAAATCCTGCAGGAACTCCAAGACCGGGAATGTTTTAATCAAAGATTCGAGGCACACACTGAAAATATGAGATAATATCTGAATTCCTGTAGTGGAAAAAACAATGTTCCTTTTTCAGATTTTGCTTGGTGGGTTAGTTGGTTAGTTGGATTTTTTCAATTTCCTTATAAAAATGCAACAATCCCTTTGTGGTTTTGATTAGTGTGGTTTTGCAGGTATATAGCTGTGGTATATAGCTGTGGTATATAGCTGTCTCTGGCTCCATGAAGATCTCTTTCCTAGGTGCTACTGAGTTAGAGACTGTGTATTATGTGGTACTTGTCAGCACTGGATTTCATTTATCACATTATCACCTCTCATAACATGCCAGAGATCCTTCTGGAACTCTGCAGTTTATTTTTTCTTTTCACTGTCTTGAATAATTCTACCTTATTGTCACCGCATTATTTTCCACTACCTTTTAGGAGTACACTCAGCAGCACAGGTCCCTCTGGGTCATTGAAAACCTGACCATTTATGGCTTCCTTGCTGTTAAATTATTAACACAAAATATAAAATTCCTTATCCCAACAAAACTCAATTTCTGTAAGGATCTTTAGTGAGTGACCTATGAAAAGCCTGTGGAAAACCATATATGCTGTAAACTGGAGGACCATTCATGACATGCTTGTAGACCCTGCCAAAGAACACACAAAACCTTCTTTACAATACCACTTATTTATCACCAGCACTGCTGTTCCTCACAATTTAACCAGCACAGATGTCAGACTTACTTGCCCCACTGTTCCCTATATGCCTCCAAGGCTCCCTTAGAAATACAGCTCACATTTGTACAATTTCCTGTGCTTGGGTATCAAGTCTGCTTTCAGATGCAGGCACCAGCTTTGGTCTGGAGTTGGTAATACCACTGTGGAGTTCTGAGTAATTACCATCTGGTCATGTTCATCTGTGGTTATCGATTTAATTGACAAGAATATAATTTAACTTTTCTGGTTTAACTCTGCTGTCTTTTGGCACAAATCTGGCAGGCTTCTTGCTCCTGATGGGTTTAATGACGGTAACACTTTTATTCCTGTTTATCACAATCTTTTAAAGTTTTCATAGTTTTGCATCGTTTTTATGCTGTAATTGGTGCTACTAACAGCAGAGGAACTTTACAATTTGTTTTAAAATTTAAACACTGTAATCTATAATCCAGTAATGGGAATGTGGTTTTACTCTGCCTGTACACTGAAGAGAATGCTACTGCTGAGTTCAGTGACACAGTCAGGAAAAATACTCATCCCAGCTTTCCTAATAGTTTACTAGCACTAAATGGGAAAAAGACCCACACTACCAATTAGGTTTCACATTACCAGACTTAGCATGCCCCCAAACGTATGCAAGCTACACAATTCACATTAAAATACATACATCGTAAAAATATTTAAAGTTTGCTGTACTTCATCACATTTGGCAGCCTGTTGCATTTTGTCTTCCACCAATGGTCTAGATAGCAAAATTCCCATGAGTGTTTAGAGAAACAGAAAAGCCAACCAAGTAATTCCGAGCTTTGTGGAATTGGATGTTGAATTAATAACTGAAAAATGCCCTTTTACACACATAACTGAGGTTCTGTGTTGCCCTCAGCCTGCCCATTCACAGAAGTCTTGAGAAATTTTAATTCTGTGGGGCTCTGCCTCCAGACAAGTAATTTTCAATGTTAAACAAGAAATACTTGGAGACTGAGTTTGGAATCAGAAGTACTTATAGAAATTATATAGTAAATATATGTCATCAAAAGCTACATTTCAGAGCATCACTGTTGATTCCTTGATGAGTTATAAACAAGAAATTAAGCCATGCCTGCATGATTCATAAATAAGAGGTAACCCTACAGTTTCCACCCTTGCTACAAGAGACACATTACAGAGTAAGCCAGTTCCTCAGATTTCATTTAATAAATAAACTGTTTATGTCCAGCATCAGTGCCATTCCAAAGCTTAGGACAGAGCTCTGACAGCAGCACCAGTCTGAGCTGCATTCACCCCTGGTGACAAATACAATAAATATGACAACAAGAACATGCCTGCTAAAAGGACCACATCTTACAAACAGCCGTGGCAGTCATTCCAGCAGCAGCCTACCTTCATTTCCAATGACAGCTACTCACCTACCTCAGGACCACTCACTTGCATTACTTGTAAATTCAGGCAGGTCTGTGGAATGCAAAGTTTACAATATCAACTTAATACAGTTAATATCTTAATACTGGTTCCCAAGTATAAATTAAAAAGTATTTTTAACTCTCAAATTTCAGATGAAAGAAGCTGGAGAGCATTTGAATGTGGAGCCAAGTGTTTCCTGTCCTTGGTGTGACTCCTAGAGACACGCAGCAGCCTGGGCATGGAACAGCTGCTGTGACACAAAAGATTCATTTTTTCAACTTTGCCACTCTTCAGGAGAGCATTACCTAAATTCGAAAGCTTTTCATCCCAAAATGAAAATGCCTATAAATTGAGTTAAAAATCTACATTTCCTCTTCCTCCCTCATTTTTTTCACCAGACTTCATCCATTCATTAATTAGTCAGGGGTTATTTTCTAGTTTATGACTTTCAAAGTAGCTTTTAGGTTTTTCTATCCTCTAATGGGATTGAATTTCTTTTGGCAGAATCTTTGCAAAGAAGGAGAAGGGACAGCAGAAGGGCAGCAAAGGAATAAATGCATATAAACCTCTCAAATTCTTGAAATGTGTAAGGAATACACATCTGTAACAATAGATTACACATCTTCAACATCAGTTGAAGAACATTCATCTTCAACATTTATGACATCCATGTGTTTTAAAATAATCAGCTGGAAGATCTGATAAAAGTGTGATTTTCATTATTTTCATTTGTTTTTCATCCTCTTTCAGTGAATACAGTATTTCCTATGGTTATGACCTGCAGTGAAGACGATGAGAAAGTTCTTTTTTCCTTAGGACTGACACTTCCCTATACTGTCTGTGGCTCAGGGCAGGGAGTGTACCCTGAGCTTCCCCAGCCAGATGCTCAGCAGGGCAAGGAAGACCTGACCTTTTCCTGGTAGTGGGAGCTTCATGAACTTTCCCCTGTGCTTGGGCTGCTGCCAAGTTGCCACACTCATTATTTATGCGCTAGTTTGCCCACAGTAAATTGCTTGCTTGGTTCAGCTCCGCTGACGTAAGGCGAACACAGGGAGCTGCAAAACCACGTCGTCTGCAAAAACGGAACGAGTCTGGAGGAGCCGAGAAGGGTTTGTATGTTTGGGACTCCAAAGTCTAAGGGAGTTTTGATTTTGTACTGCACATGTGAAAGACTTAAGTGTAACATGGTAAGTTCTTTGAGTGCTGCCTGGTAATGTTACTCTAAATAACCTGCAATCCGACTGGCTGGAGGGGAAAGTTATTCTTTTCAGGTGCACGCCTGTATAAAAAACCTCTGGAGCGTGCATCCACCCACAGGAAGCTTCCCATGCCCTCTGTCACATCAGGTACCCACACAGCTGCCCAGCTAACCTCGTCTGATATGCCTTTGTGTTCCCTGCTAACTAACAACAGAAATACCTTTGTCTGAATTCTTGTGTTTCAGGTCAGCTCTGTGATCCAACAGAATCCAGCTCTCTGTTTCGTGTGGAGTGACGGTCACTGCTGGCTTGCGGTGTTTGGGTGCGTTTACCTTGTAGATTCAAATATCACGTAGATTTACTATAGTCATGTTCCTAACATTGACATTTCCTTTATTTCCTAGCCTTTGTATTGTTGGGTTTTTTTTGTTGTTGTTTTTTTTTTTTTAATTTAGTGCATGGTAACATGAGAAAATTGCATGAGCTCTAGGAAACAGATGTTAATGTATGGTACAAGGGTTAAGCTCCATCTTGCAAAGAACAGACTGCAACTGCATTTTCCATGTCAGCAAATGAAATTGGCTTTTACCCAAATATTTCAACTAACACAGACTACACTGAGCAACTCTGTGCTGAGATGAAATACATTTCAGCAGAGTTCTGTTTACAGCTGAAAACGTAGTGACACAGCACTGCTCACTAACCTATTCTTTTTTGGCTGCGTAACTGGATATTAAAAGCTCTTTCCGAGTAATCGATTTCAGCAGTGTAAGAGGCAGAAAGTTTATTCTTACAGGGGATAAACTGTTACCATAAAGTTTATCATCATCTTACAATTTGCCCCTAAGTGTTACCTTGTTAATTTTATGTAATATTGTCAAATAGATGCAGTTTTTGTGAATTATTCTTTCTCCCTTAGGTTCTGAAGAAATTAAAGGTGATTTTCTAAGTTTTGTTCACAACAGCTTAAGACTATTTATGAAGTCAATACTGGTTTAAAAACTCTGAAAGAATTTAGATAATTATTTCCCAACAAGACTAATTTGGAGAAAACCTGGCTGCAAACATTCAGAATGAGCCAACATTTTCTAGGGGAATAGATTTTACATTATCAAACCAAAATTCTTCTAGAGATATATAATTTTTAGTAAAATATGGATCAGAAGAATTTCAAAACAGTGAGAAATGTTATTTTTTGCAATTCTAGGAGCACAGCAGTAACTTGAACATATTACACATAGAGAATGCAATAATGCAAACAGCACTTATTTACAAACAGCTTCTCAATATTCACTTGTGCCTATAACGTTCAGGAACAGTTTCTCATTTAAAATTATAAATAAAGCTGTGCATCATTAAGGCTAAGACACTAATGTACTTGAATTCTTGAATATATAAGACTAAAACTGTCCTGTAGTTTGCAGCTAAAAAAAGACTTACTTTTAACTGCTATGAAATATGTCATTGAATAATTATGGCAGTGGAATGAACATGCATATATAGATACATATAATCACACTTCGAAACCCCTTTCTGTTTAGCAAAAGCTACACCTCTACAAGATATTATTATAGCATCCAGAAGCTCCAGCCAAAAACCAGAGCCCAGTGTGTCAGGTGACATACAAACATAGAGTCCATAGTGTTTATCCCCCCAAATCACCACCTAGGAGCTCAGGCAACTTATGGACTTAAGGACCACACCAGCAGCAGGGTAACCACTGGTGTGGGTTTTAGGCTTCCTAATAATTTTAACAGATTTAGTAAAACCAGCAAAGTTTCTTTATAAATATTTAAGCACTCCCATAAATATTAAATCTCCCATTTTAAGGGAACTCAAAAGACTAAGTGAGGAAAAGTGTAATAATTTTTAATTTGAAAATGTAACATAACATGTCAAATGGAGTTAGAGCTCAGTCTGAATGAGTGATAATAGGGTATACATATATATCAGGATCAGAGATACAATTTTATTTGCTGCAGGGACTTAATGATAAACAAATTTGTATTTATTAAGCATGTTTCCAAGCTATTTTCTGGAATTCACTGCCAACCACAGCGAACTGAAATTTTGGCCTGTTGTAGTAAGGACTTGTTTAAACAAGGAAAAAAATGTAGCAGGATCACTTTCCACCCAAACTGACAAACTGACAGTTTACTAATTAAACAAGCCTTCTGGTTTTATACATAGTACAATACTCGACAAAGTAAAGTCTTCTCTTGCTTTTTAGTTTCAGAATTGGCTTTCTCACTTAAATAGCACAAATCACGCTACGAGAGCCTTACAAAAAACCCCACCAAAACAAATACTCACCCCAAAACTCCAACTATGAGAATGTAGTGCTCTGCAGGTTTCAACATAAAATGTTCAGAAGCCTGTGTCTTCAACCAGTAGTTTTCTGGCTGTAGCCGTCACCAGTTCTGACAGATTCTTCTCTTTTCATTATGTACCTTCCCAATTGCACAAATCTGAAAATACTTTTCACAGAGATTTCCTAAAACATTAAAACATGAGCAGATTTTATTCTAGCTTAAGGCATGAAAAGGAGACATTGTTCAAATCTAGAAGCCTACTTCTGATTAAACAGAAAAAAAGCCATTGCTGTTGGAAGGAGGAACACTACGACACGTGGAATGTGAACATGGATGCACTCACTCATGTCAGGGAATGCAGTGACTGCACCATTAACTTCAGTCTCTTACCTACCATCGTTGTACCTCAAATCACACACCATGGGGGAAAGCCAGATCTTGTTACTAGCCAGATGGAGGCCTTCTGAAGAAAAAAAAAAAAGGTGCAGGAATCGATTTAAAGCACTCTCTTCTGTACCAGTTCAAAATGACTGCCAAGATGGAGCAAATGCAGTGTCAGAGGAATTAGAACAGAAATCCAGTCCTTGTGAATAAACAGAGCAGCAATAAGGAATATATCAGGTTTCAGTAGAATTGCAATGGTGTCAATATCATGTGCAAATCAAATCACTCACATAAGTCAGCAGTCACACTGCTCCTTAAAAAACTACCTGCACATATTGCTAAACATCCTGGCCACTGCCAAAGATTTACCCCTTCCAGTGAGAATATCTAAAATAGTCTCCTGCAGTATGATGCAACCCAAATGATACAACACTTTGTCTGCAGTGCCTGTGGCTGGGAGAGCAAATATGCAGTCTCAAAAATAAGCAGAATGGATAAATGTTTTTATCATGGATAAAAACACCGCTCACTCCAGGCATCATGTTATGTGGGAAAGGTGAACTTGTACAGCCTCTGGTCAGAGCATGAATTATGAACCTTTTGCTCTTTACATATAAATGTGTCTGTGTATATCGGTATCTATCTATATCTCTGTATCTATATATCTATATCTATCTACCTAATCTATATCTTTCATTTCCACACACTCACAGATATATGCATATAAATAGGTGTTTCACGGAAGAAAACTCTAGTCAAGCAAAGAATTTCACTGACATATGTCTCTCCAAGCAAATCTATATCAAGTCCTGTTCCTGCTTTTATTGGTGTCAGCTGGTATCAATCAGTTCTTTCTTAGATTGGGTGCTGCCCTGTACACTGGGGATGCACAGAGAGAGTTATCCAAAAAGCCTTATGGATTCAATCTTCTCAGTGGAATGATTTCCTGACTGCCATCTGCATATTCTGCAGTTTACTGCATTTCAGTGTGAGTTAGCTGTTCTGCAGAAAAAGATAGGGAAGAGAAGGCAACTCTATGCAAGAAGACAAAATCAAGAGCACTGACTGCAGCAAATGAAACAATTCTATCTCTGGAATCATAAGTCCCAAGTTTTTTGAAAATAGTAAATTACACATATAAAAACTCACAGATATGAAAAGACAGTTATTTTTCTCAGCTATTGCTTCAGCTTATAAGAGTAGCTCAGTTTTCATGCTGACTAGTGGTATCAATTCAGTGACATAATGCTAAGCTTCTGCATAAATGATACACACAATAAAAATGATAAATGAGAGGATAAAAATTCTGACAGCATTACTACATTCCCAGAAACAGCCTGTACCACCCAGTGGAGTGGAGATGTCACATCTCATCCCATTTCTTCAATCCATCACTAAAAAAAAAAACAAAAGGCCACCAAAGGCGACTTAAATTACTACTCACTGTCTTTTTTCCAGTCATATTTCATATTAAAAGAGTGCCTGCAAGATTTTATAACATTATTTTCCCCTTCTGTTTCAGCTCTTTTGCCATGATCTCTGCACAGCAGCCACCATTCCCCAACAAAACTCAAAGAACAATGGACTGCCAATCCGAGGAAGAAGAAACCTGTGAAGAGCAGTATGACTCTGAAAATTGCACTTGCAGCACCGAGCACGCAGGATCTGATGCAGGTTTAATCCAATTTAAATACTGCAATTTCTATGGCATGCTAGCATATCGTACTTTGATTTTTGTCAATCTTCAAATAGTAGATGTCATCATGTAACTTTTCCTTTGATATCCAATTTTCCCCATTCTTTCCCCTTAGTTTGCATATATTATCAGATCAAATCTACAAAAAAAAAAAATCCTCTCTCTCTATAACTAAGAAATATATTTAAAAAGGTCTCGATTTTACTTAAGACATCAAAGAATTATTTCTCGATTACAATCTCTTTCAAAAAAGGTATGGTTATAATATGCATTGATTGGGATGGCACTGTTGAACACTGTAGAATTAGATTTCAACAGGCTAAACTACTCCAACAGCTACTAAGGATTCCAGACAGGCATCAGTTAAAATCCCTGCAAGCCAGAGAAAAGGTTTCCCTTGCAATTAATTCTATGCATACCCTTACAACAAAAGTTCAGCCATTCAGAATAGTGTCCTTGTTTTCAGTGAGATCAAATTCAACAGCCTCAGCACAGATCTGAAATGATGAGACACCCTAGGACAACTGTAGCACTGACTTGCTGAACTACATTGTGTACGCCAACATAAAATGCATCTTACAACCCTCCTTCTGTGGAAGGAGGAACCACTAAGAAAGAGGTTTTCTTCAATGTAGGATGTAAATCCTAAGTCCTTATGTAAAAAGCAGCTTGCTGTTCTAGAGCTGCCACCTTCAGAAATGAAATTTATAGCACAAACACCAAAATACAAGCTAACTCGGTCCTGAAAGTCTTTTAGCTGTTATTAGCAGACTTTTATATTTGAATTGGTAGCTTTTCCTAAAAGGCTCATTTCTATCTCTAAATGGCTCATATGAATACCTAGAATGGCAGGAAATGACCATTGTTCCTTTCACTCCCTGGCCACCCAGACTGGTTTTGGACAGTACTAGTCTTCGCTGAAGGGGTGGTCAGGCACTGGAACAGGTTGCTCAGGGAAGTGGTAAAATCACCACTCACAGAAGTGTTCAAAACATGTAAATGTGGCATCTGGGGACATGCTTTAGTGATGAACATAGTGCTGGGTTGGTTAATGGTTGGATTTGATGATCTTCCAGATCTTTCCCAACTTTAACAAAATTCTATGATTCAAGACCAATGTCCTGTAAGCTTTTCTAGTCCATGTGCCCACATACTGTTTTTGTAAAGTACTTTTTACCCTTTAACAAGTTGCACTAAACCCATGAAATTTCAACTTTTCTCTCACAGGCTCACCAGTAACTCTTAAAATACTGCAGAACTGGGTTCCTAGAGTTTCACACTACTTTGATAAGGAGCACTATACGTACGTTGGCCACCAGATTGTCATTCAGGAGTCCATAGAACACTTTGGAGCTGTGGTATGGCCGGGGGTAAGTGCACAAGACCACATGTAGAAAGTTCATGTGACACAAGAGCAAACCAGGACAGCAGCACACAAATATTAAGGAAGCTTTCTTAGATGACACTTCTGACAATGGAAGTTTCCCTATGCAGAATGAAGTCCCTCAGCAGAAATCTCTGCCTTAGGGTAATTTGCCAGTTCATGCCAAAAGGACTATGGCACCAAAGCATTTGTACATTGGATGTAGGGATTGAAAAAAAAATTTAGTAAGGCAACTCAGAAAGAAACATTCAGCTTCCTCCATGCTTCCAATCAGACACTGCTGGGAAGTAAATAATGAGCAGTACAAAAAGGAGGCTGAAAAAGAAAACTGTGAGATTGAATAAATATAGGATGCTATAATGATTAAATACGCCTCTTTTAAAGAAAAAGGCTGGAACAGTTTCTTTACAGCATGGAAAATCATACTTATAAGCAGTTCTTCAGTCTCTACTTCTCCTACTCTTAAAAACAGAATTTTATGTAGACTAAGAAAACTGCCTTTAAAGGAAGAGAGGGTCAACTGATAAAGACAAGAAAACTAGAATTTCAAAATTTTTCAGATCTACATTTATTTAAAAAGCTCACAAGAAAATGGCAGACAATTTCAAAACAATAGAGAGGGAGCATATGGGTGGGTGAAACAGTATCTTATTTTGAAATGTCAGATCATCAATTCATACATTAATCAAGTGTCAGAATGCAGATGGTAAAACTCTCCAAGAAAACTGAGAGGTTGCACAAATTGGACCGGTGATTCATTAGCTGTCAGCTTTCCCAGAGCAGGTAGACAGTGTTGCATTATGAAAAGCACAAGAGTTAAAACAGTAAAACAATTCTAAAGAAGAGAAGCAAAAGGGGGAAGACAGTTTCTTTGGCATCAGTTTATGTTGATAATAAACAGCCCACTTATATTCTACTAACAGACAAAATCTTTACAAAGGCCTGATAATATTTTCATAGAGTGCTGTTTTGTTTTTTTCCAAAGGTTATACTGTTATCAATAAACAAGTGTCAAGTTTGTAAAGAACCGATTTTTAATATTTTCCTTGCTGAAAAAATTGAAACAAAAAAAAAGGGTTTTCAAAAATCTCAGCTGAAGTCTAAATTTACTTTATGATAGTGGTAGCATAACATTTATGATAACAAACCAGAACATTACTTCCTACATATTATTAAGCTCTGCTGTTCTGACTGTATGGTTCACATCTTTAAACTGCCTAGCCTTATGGGCCCCTTCCAACTCAGCTTATTCTGATTTTGTCTTGAGCTGTCAGAGGACTCATGTAGAAGTGTGTAGTAAATCTGCATCACATAAACTTAAAATTAAAAATAAATTGCTTTTCTTTTATATAAAAAACACAGGATACATCACAATTCTTCCCATCTTACATTTTTGTTACACCCTTCAGTGTTTCTCATTATACTAAAAAAACCCAACATCCTTGTATAAAAACATCTAGTGAATTTTTGTGCAACTTAGCTGTTACCCACTTATGGATATGTGTTAACCGTTTTAGGCACTGGCTTTATCTCAGTATCTGGAATCAAATCAAGAACAATTCAACCTCAAAGACAAAAAGGTTTTGGAAATCGGTGCTGGAACAGGCCTGCTTTCCATTGTGGCCTGTATCTTAGGTTGGTAAATTTGTGTTTCCTTTTGGATTTCTAGTGAACGATGATCTAGCTCTGCCATTGTCACTTTAAGGCAATGAAACAACAGTTGAAGCAAACTTTGTCACTGTTTGGTTTTGTTTTTAAATGAAAATTGTAAAATATTGTTTTGTTAACTAAACTACCCTAGTTATCAGGGAGGAGGAGGCCGGACCAGTTATGTAGATAAAGCTTCATACATGTTCAGCTACATATCTATGAATTTTGCCCTGTCTCAAGTGAAAGGATGAGAGGAAATAGCCGTAAGTTGCGCCAGGGGAGTTCAGATTTGATATTAGAAAAAATTTTTATTTTAGGGAAAGGGTGGTTAAGCACCCTTGGAATACGTTGACCAGGGAGGTGGTGGAGGAATTGTCTCTGGAAGCATCCAAGAGGCATCTGGATGTGAGACTTGGGGATAGGGTTTAAGGAAGATTATGGTAGTGCTGGGTTCATGGCTGGACAGATGATCTTTAATGTCTCTTCCAACCTTAGTGATTCTGTGAATTGAAACAAACTCATGTTTTCTTTAGGAGCTCATGTTACAGCCACTGATTTGCCTGAAGTTCTTGAAAATCTCTCATACAATATTTCAAGAAATACACAGAACTTGAATATGCACAAACCTGAAGTGAGAAAACTGGTATGGGGAGAAGGCCTCGATGAAGACTTTCCTGCATCAACTTACCATTATGATTTCATACTGGCAACTGATGTTGTGTACCATCATGGAGCTCTTGACCCCCTGCTAGCTACAATGGTGCACTTTTGTAAGCCAGGAACAGTATTACTATGGGCAAATAAATTCAGATTCAGTACAGACTATGAATTTTTGGAAAAAGTTTGCAATATATTTAACACAACCATTCTAGCAGAATTTCCAGAATCAAATGTCAAGCTGCTTAAAGCCACAGTAAGAAAGAATTAAGAGAAAACTATTACTGATCTTGATTTAGTGGCAGCACCTCACAGACTGGAATGCTTTCCAAGATTATGTTGCACCTTCTGTGCATTTATGGTTGTAAAGTTGCAGTTGCATCTAAGTTTTGCATTGCAAGTGTAAAAAAACCAGCAAGGCAAAAGATATAGCAGTTTGTCTCTGGTTGATACATATGACCTGTTCAAACTGACCAACTCCCCTCCACTGAAGGAACAATGTTAGTAAGAACATTTGTCTAACAAAAAACATTGATCTTCTGGCCTGCACTGAACCTCTGCTGTTTGTAAGCTGCTTTCTTTAAGCAAGTTTTATTTAGGTACTCATCCAGAAACCAATACAGTTTTTAGCTTCAGTATTTTTATTCATTATAAAAATCCTTTGAAGTATCAGAGTGAACATGGTGGTTTTTTGATCTTCAACTTTGCACACTTATTCTGCTGTGTTTTATATTTTTAACATTAATAAACATCTATGTATAGCTTTACAGTATCTGATCAAGGTGTAACTGTCTGGCACTTTTATACATGTATCGGGCCTATCCTGATACTCAGCTTCACCAGGATTTCTGAGCTTGCCTGAAATCGTTGCAAAGTGAAGAGTTTTGAATATTTACAAGAGTACCTATGCATCAGCAATTCTGAGAAACATTGTAACAGTTTGAGAGGTTGAATTTTTCTTAAAAACATTAAATGTAAACGCTTGCAAACAATACAGGTGTCCATTATTTTCATCTCAAAAGTAAGATTTTAGCTACTCTTGAAGTAGCTTTAAGGCCTTCATACAATTGAAATTAAAATCAAACATGTTAAAATTCAGTGTACCATAAAAAATACAGAACTTTTACAGGTTTGCAATTAAAAGTAACAATTCGAACATAACACGCATGCAGTAATTCTTTCCAAACTAATTCCAAATCCTTTATGTTGGCAGTTCTGGCACATCCATTGCCAGCAATGGGATGCACAATAAGGAAACTCCCTGATGACAGGAGTTAGGTTAACAGGTATTAAGCCATACCCAGGTGCCTTTACTGATAAATACACACAATTTAATAATCAGCATTCAGTAATGAAAACATGCGTTCAAATAAAAAGTCGAACTTCTCTTTTCCTATCCTGTCCCATATAAAATCATTTTAATTTTACAATTGTTGATTCTCTAGAATACACAATAATCAGGTGGATACATGACAGGAAGCCAATTTGCAGTGAAAGTTGCACAATGAGTCCATCCAAGCAGCTTCATTAGCTGAAGAAAAAAGGCACACATTAAAAAATGAGTCTTACTCTTTTTAACATCGAAATCTAAACAAACACTGCACTGATATAAAAATTTTAGTAAAAATGTCTATTATCAGAAAGACAACAGATGGGAGATCTGGTAAGCTTTGAATTCCTCAGTCCTGAAAGGGGGACCCATCCTCCCCATTCTGTACGATCTACATTTTTTCCAACGTAATGCACAAGAATTTAATCTTAGGAATTCCCATTAATTCCTAATAATTATTAATAATTCCTAATAATTTCCTAGTAATTATGATTAATAATAGTAAAAAGTAACAGTAGTTAAACAGCAACATAAGCAGATTTTTATGCAGATATCTTTGACTAAGTTGTCTCTACTTCCTTTATGCCCCAAAGCAAGTTCCAAAAAGTAAATCTGCTAAAAACAACAGTTACTCCCAAACAAGTTATTCTAGAAAAGGAAGGAAAAAGATCACTCTTTAAAATTAAGGCTGAGTTACAAAACCTGGATAAAGTTAAAATGTTACATTTAGTGCTTTCTCAAATGAGAAGAGTGCAAAAAATTCCAGGAGACTTGTATCTTACTCCTGAAAGCTTATGCAGCATGAACGCAGCCCTATTACTTGACCAAACACTCCTTACCTGAATGCAATTTTTTAAGTTGTCCTTTGTTGGCTTTTCTTCTGCAAGTTTTGTGGCAAACTTGAGACCCCTTCCATACATTTTATTTACCAATGCATGCTTATAGGCAAAAGTCAAAACCTACAATGCACATTAAAAAAAACAAAGCAAATTAGGCATTTTAATAGCTTACGAGGCTTAACAAGTAATATCAAATTCTGTTCAGGCAGCAGAAGTGATTCAAAGTAAAACATTTACACGAGATTTTTGCAGTATAGCAGATGATTCACAGTAGTAGTCATAAACATGAACTTCCTAGACACTATCTCTGACTTCACAAACATATTTGACTTCAGAACTTATGTAACACAGATGTCACTATTTTAATTTTTTGTCATATTTCTAGCTTCTTTGGATTTTCATTCTCTACAGGCAGCTGTATGGCATATTAAAAAGATAATTAAAGAACCACCAACTAGACGGTATGTTTTTGACCCAGAGAAACAAAAAACAAATTGAGAATTTTAATTCCTAGGTAGTCACAAACTTACTGCAGAAACAAGTATGAATGTACACAGTGAATGATATAGACAGACAAAGACAGAGAAATGTACATAATTATAAACAAGCAATGAAGACAGGTAAGCATGAAGACCAGCCTGAGGTTTTAGGTCAGCTCCTCAGTACTGGTAATTTTTAAAGACGAGATTATAAAAAAAGCTCCTTCTTGATAGTATTTCTAAAAAGCGAGCTTACAGTCCTTACCAATGCAGTAGTTCATGTGAGCAAATGAATGTGTCTGCCTAAGACCTAATTTAAAATAAATCAGGTTCTTAACATCAGAACACTGATGGCATTCAGGTGTTGCAAGATGGTTCAAACCATTTCACCAGCTGCAGCACTAAGAATTAGAGCAATCAAGACACTTTCATATATTCCCTCTGGAACCCTTATAGTAAACAAGATATTTTTTATTTTTTACTGAAGTGACATAGCAGTAGAGTTGGTGAATATGGTGGTGTATCTGTTGTTGGCAGTGTTTATGAAATCTTTTATTAGAGCTTGCTATGCATTTCTCCTCATTCATTACAACATTTTTTCCTTTGCTCTGACTCCACAATAAAGGTTGAAGATTTCCCACTTAAAATATCCTATTAGGAAAAGCTAACAAAACCCTTCAAGGATAATCAGAAATACGTTTTGCATTACAGAAAAAAAATTAAATATTTCTCAAGAATATAAACCTTAAGGAACCAGAGATCTGAATCCTGCAAGGAGTGAAGAACGTCTCTAGTTTTAGCAGCCTGAACACTTCCATTTAATGTTAATCACATGCACAAGTCTTTGCAGGATTAATAAATAGTTAAAATATAAAAAAGAAATAAACTTAATTATCAAGCAAATCAAGGCGTTAATTTTGAAGCTTCAAGATACTATGCCAAAGTGCTCAAGAGCTGCTCATTCTTCTTCTGTCTTCAAATACTTATTTTGCTGTGTTGAAATATTCACTTAAGCTGTTGTAGCTTACAACACACACATATGCAACAATGAGCATACAGCACCATTCACATATACAATTTTCCAAATATTACTATTGGAAAAATACTCTGCATGCTGCATTCTCAATCCAATTATTTTGGATATTTTCCTAAAGCAAAACACATTAGCAAAGATTTCTGAATAACTGCTCAGTGGATCCATTAGCAGACTTAGCTGGCTGAACTAAAATTAAAAAAGAAAATTCTCTTCTGTAAAAGATGATAGAACCACAAAACAAAAAAACAAACAAAAAAAATCAAATGAAAAATGCATTGGAGCTCTCAGCAAATATAACATTTCAGAGGCTAACCAGAAATAATGTCACTGGCTCTATGAAGAAAGCTCTTACCTGACCCTGTAAGTTTTGAATGGTTATTGAACATCAGTGATAAAGGCAGGAGGAAAGCCACTTGACAGCATTTCTTTCGTAACAGGGCTTCCTAGAGTTTTTGTGGCAAGAAAACAAAGCATTTTACGAAATACCCTTGCTCCGGCCAAATAAAAGGTTGGGTATTTCTAAATGAGAAAAAGGTTCTCTGCTGAGCCAAAAGGTTGAAAATAATGCTCCAAGAGCTCTTGACATAAGACAATAAGTTCTGTCTTAGTGTTCAGAAAAAGAACCCCAATCAACTGTATACACATTCAGCAAAACTACTAAAACTTCATGAGCACTTTAGAAGTTATGAACAATGCATGAGTTGCTTTAAAATCAGAATTTGTTTACAAAGAAAAGATGTTAGGTAAGAAATAGTACTTTACAACTTGTACACATATTGGCCAAATTAAGTCTTACAGATAAAATACTGCAAGCTTTATAAGATCACAGAAGTAAAGGTTATGATTCCTTGATATGTAAAAGGAAAATGTAAACTGGAGTGCTATTAAGATATAACAGAGAAAGTAGCTGCTATCTGAATGTATAAAACCATCAAATAAACCTATCTGTAGTATCCAAAACCAAACTGTTAAATGAAATAATAGTAATGACTTTAAAGTATTTGATATTATTTCATAACTATATAATGAGAATAAACTATATAATTAATACAATGCAGGCCAGTTTTTGCACAACAAGCAATAAGGGGCAGAAATTGTAAAAAGAGCAATTAAAGGGTACTGAGAAAAGGCAATGCATACTTCTAGGATACTGGTGGGGGGAGGGGGAGGGAGGGGAATCACTGTTAGATTACTTTATTCCCGAGCTAATGGCCTGGAATAGTATGTGTGCTAGGAGCCAGACCCAAAAAAGTATTTGGATGTCCACAACCTAGCTAGCTGCCTAACTTGTCACTGGCCATAAAGATGCATATAGAGGACAGTAAAATGCTGAAATGATCTCTAAAGACATTCGTGGGGTATTTAAAAGCTAGAAAACACTCTTCAATAAAGTGTTCTTGAATCCAGTAATACTAAAACATCTAATGAAAATTTTCTAGTATCTTAATGTTGTTACCTATGGAAACAGACTTGTATAATCAATTAATTCATCATGTAAAGAGTTAATTAAAATATACCTACATTTACATATAGTTAAAATACTAGGTTAAACAATACAATCTTTAGGTAACATACTCCAGCAGTTTGTATGAACACTGAAGTTGTAACATTTACAATTCCCAACAAACGAGCTTTTTCAGGTTCATATATATTTATAGTAATAAACTAGGCTTTCTTAGCTATGTTTGTTGATTTTTCTCTGCTCTATTAACTGCCCTATTACAAACAAAAATGACATTAATAAAAAAATTACTCATTTTCAAAGGAGCAAGGGGAGTTAAGGGATACAAAATATCCCACAATAGTTTTTGGCAGTGACTGAATAAAATCAGCTGGAAGAGACAGCTGCATCTGACAGTGCAAACAGCATCAGGAAAAACAATCCAGGCTAAAGATGTTTAAAAGGTAAGATGGAAACGTATGAGCCTTTTACTTGTTTTAAAACTTATTTTTGAAAGTGTGACTTTTTGTTTTCCCCCATGGCAAATAAAGTTTGAGGGTTCTAGATTGGTTATTCCCAATAACAAACATACAACATCCTACTACTCTCCTGTAAAAGTTGTGTTTAAAACTGAGGATTTTGGCCTACAAAATTTAAAGCCATGTTCTAGGAAAAAGAACCAAAGTGCTATCATAAGCATGTTAGCATAATCAATCAAATACTTTCTGCATAATGCTGTCTTAACTGGAATTTATTTGAAATGTTTTTTGTGTACACAAGGGACAAATATATTTTTTCGTGTTTAGTTTAAAATGCACCTTCAGACAATAGCTGAAGGTATGAACAAATGCATTTACTGTCAAAATTAAAGTCACTTCCCTACATACTTGCTCCAATATGGCAACAAGCAGGTTACTTCAATGACAAACAATTCAAAAGAAGTATCAAATGCCTTGTGGTGAGCAGGTTCTACATCTGCAGAGGAGAAATGAAACAAGGGACAGTACTTTATTTACTAGAAAGTAAGAAGAAACGCACAGAAAACTGATGATGCTCCTGATTCTGCTTTAGAAACAACCTCAAAGGAAGCATGGTCTCCCTCGGTTTTCAAAAATTTACTTAGCCTTTTAATTACTGACAGCTGCATGAACTTTATAAGAAGCTTAGAACTAAACACACTTAGAGGATGCTTCTATCTAAAGTCATATATACACATACAACTGAATGATCAGTGCAGTATTTAAATGCCTAATTTCCATCCTTTCTCACCCAGATATTCCATCTTTTGAGTGTCAGGACCACGCAGCCATGTCTACATAAAAGAGCTCCACCTTTTCATCTCCAACACACGGCTTCAGAATAAGCTGGCTGTCTCTTGACACCTTTCCTTTGAAGAACATTCACACAAGGTCTATCCCCTATCTGACCTGACTGCTCCACTTTCAATCTGCGCTGGTTTAGGATGGGCTAATTAATTTTCTTCACAGCAGCTGGTACAGGGCTGTGTTTTTGATTTGTGTTGCAGACAGTATTGATAACTCAGAAATGTTTTAGCTGTTGCTGAGCAGCACTTGCAGAGTCCAGACTTTTTCTGCATCTCATCCCACTCCACCGGTCAGAAGGCTGGATGTGCACAAGGAATTGGGATACAGCCAGGTCAGCTGACCCCAAGTGACCAAAGAGATATCCCAAACTATATGACACCCTTCTCAGCATATAAAGCTGGGTAAGAAAGAGAAAGGGGGGAGCTTTGGATGATGCTTGTCTTCCCAAATCATGGTTGCATATGATGGAGCCTGGCTTTCCTGAAGATGGCCGAACACCTGCCAGCCCATAGGAAGTGGTGAATTAATTCCTTGTTTTGTTTTGCTTGTGTGCAAGGCTTTTATTTTACCTACTGAACTGCCATTTTTGCACTCTGCAAGTAGCTCTGTAGGTCTCATGACAGTCAGTCAGTTTAGATTTCAATTTGAGTCATAAAACTCAAAAAGGTAGGAAAAAGAAGACAAACATACTACATAAACAGGATGGAAGTTACTTCCATATGAAATGCTACAAAAAATCTAGAGAAGTTTTGGTCTTTTAGTACCAATTTAACAATACAGAAGAATCAATTTTCAGAGGAAAACCTAAATATGCACTTGGACAAATCCATGGTTACGACAGTCAAAGAGAGAGGTTCAATTCCTAATTCACACAACTCAAATCAGAGTTACTTATACCAGGCCCAGAGCACACAGCTCAACAATGTTATGTCTTGAAATAAAAGCTGAAGAGTGACACTCCCAACAAAATGTCTGTATTGGCATTCTTGCACTGAAATTATTCCTATCAGCCTTAAAAAAAAAAACCAAATAAAAAAACAGGAGACAGAAGTAAACCAGGGGTTACTATGCGGGAACAAAGTATTGCATTTACAAACAGACAGCAAGAAAATTATGTGCCAAACAATATGATTGAAGCACAAAATCTGCTACCACATGATATTATCATCAGTTAATGATTAGAGGAGATATGCTGAAAAGATGTAGGTATACAAGCACATATACATTAAAGTGAAGAGGGTAAGCACCATCAACCTTCTTGACCAGGCCTCCACCTAAAGCACAAGTTCTTACAGGAAGTTTATCTACTGTCAAGGAAGTTAAATGTTTCATTTTGGTTTTTTTCTCTACTCTTATAAGTTTTTCTTTTTCAACTATCTGAAGTGCTTTGGTAAATTTACATAATTATCAACAAATACTCTGGTCACTCCATCTTCCATTAAAACACAGCCATATGTGGCAGTTAAGTTCAGAAACGAATTAACATCAATAGCTCAAAAGTTCAAAATACAAAGTCATAACCTCTCTAAATCAAAAGCTACATAACTAATCACCTACAATGGATTTCTTTTCCCTTCTGGAATTGCTGTCTTGAATGAAGGAGAAAAAAAATTCAGCTCTCAGGATCAGGAACTCTGAAATGTCATGGAAGTCCATGCTAACAAATACGCAAGTATAACTATTTCCAAGGGTTTCTTCCTTTACCTCTACAGACATTACCGACAACAAAACACAAAACTTCTCTTATCCATAGTGTGGAAGAGGCTACAGCATGCAGGACTGAACACGGTAGGGACGCTGCACACTTGTGTGTACAGCTACAAGACCAGAGGTTAATCGAAAATAAGCCCTGGAAAGTACACAAAGAAACAATTCAATAAAGGAAGTAGCTCTTTTGTGGAAATCTGGTACTGTCTTACACCCTTCCCTTAACCTTTACATTCACTTGAACGGAAATGGGCTTACCATGGATTTGACAGGCTTGGCAAAATCCCTGTGGAAAAAGGTCATAAAGGAAGCACAATGTACAGGGGCAACATGGAAAAGTAGAAGGGAGGAATGTACAAGGCTGTGCACACAAAGGCAGTGCATAATTCCAGAAGAAACAATCAGAAAACCCAACATGCAAATGAAAATAAACCTGCTCTGGTCTCTTACCTTGCTGTCAAAAAGATCAGTCCATTTTGTTGTCTCCCAGAATGTCTCTGTCAAAGCTTCTGAGCAGCTCTCATGATCCTCATCTTTGCCTTCTGCATCACCAGAAGCAGCCCCTTCTTGGGTCTGCAGATGAAGAAGTTGGTCAGCCAGTGCACTTCCCTTTCGACAAAGTGCATCCACTAAAGTATTCTTCTGTTTTTCCATTTCACTAGGGAGAAAAAAAAACAATATGAAAAATATTTAGAATATTTTGCAGATACTTCCTTAAGAACAGAAACAGTGCTAACTCAGTTTAAGCTAAAAAGTTTACAGCATTTAGTACACACAACGCTATTTACTATAAATTAAACTAATCATAAAAGATTACCTAAAGACACTATGCATTAAAGATACTCAATCATTCTTCGAAGTATGAAAAGCCTTAGATGACTTAAGGCAAGGGAAACTCCAGATTCTAAAAGTTAGTCAGCATCTAGAAATACAGCTTTATAGTTCCTGGCATTATAAACAGAGAGTTGAGTCCACCACTAACATAAGCAGATTTAATTCTGCTGACTTCAAAGGAATTGCATCCATTTAAAGCACTATTAAATTTGGTGTTCAATTTCAGATGTTATACTCAAAATACATGACCTAATGGATCAACTTACCAAGAAATGTTTAGAATTAAGTTTATTATGTCAAGGCTTTGCTTTTATATCAGCAATTCTAGAATTACACACAAATCTGGATTCAGAATAGCTAGAACAGATGGACTAGCTTTACAATTGAAATCTGGTATTTTATAGAAAATCAACAAAGATGCATCTCCCATTTTAAGGGCCTAATATTCAGATCTGCTGTAATATTACTAAAACAGCACCATGCTACACACAGCAAAATCCATCACTTGTTCTCCAGACTAAGTTGTCACCTTCAAAATACTAACTTCCTAAGGATATACATACTGATAGTACAGAGGAACAATCTAAAACTAAAGAAGAACAATGCATCTCAAAAATACTCTGAAGCATGGTCATCACGCTTTTCAAAAATGAAATCTCTTGCAAGCAGTTACTTCTTAGGCTGATGTAAATTTTGTCTTCAAATACAGATGGGAAAGGTTGCAAAATATAAAGAAAAGGCAGGTAGCATTCAAAACAGATACTTCTGCTAATACTCCAGTGGTCCCTCTGAGCTTAGATTAAGCTTGATACAACAACTTAATATCCCATTTTTCTGATACATTTAAATCCTGAAAGAACCCTTGTTTATTTTATTGAATAAATAAAAATTGGAAGTTTCGGTGTCCCTGCGTTCTGGAGATATAATAAGAGAACACAACCATTGTGTAGTTATATTTTAAATTGCCTGTGCCACAAAAAAGTAATACAAGTTATCAAAAAAAAGTTACAGTCATTCAATTTCTTACATGCAGAGACAAAGTACATAGACTACAGAAATAGGATGCAGGAAAATTATTTACTGGGTAGGTACTTTTTTATAGTAGTTGCATCAGGCCTGGGATCAGTCTTCATGGCAAAATATACTGCTAATGCTGTTTGATCAATGTGAGAGATTACTGTATTTGCAGCTTCAACGATTTCATCAAGTCTTTTCATTCGTTCCTAAAAGAAGAATATAAAGATGTTCAGCACCATGAAATCACACTACTTCATTTTTGATTCTACTTAACATTAGGGTGACTGCAAAGCTATGAAGAAATCACATTTGATAATTCAACATGTTCTTTTCTCCACTTTGTTCAATTTTTGCTTTGTTCAAATTTTTCACCCTGGAAAGTCTTCAAGATTTCCTGCATACTCAGTCCATTTCACTGAAAACAAACTGTGAAATATGAGATTGGAGTACACAAAATGCAGAGTTTACATAAAGAAAATCACCTTTCAGTACAAATCAGTACTCTCATATAATGTAGCAGTTATTCAATTCAGAAATAAATATGAGAACCAAATGAAAAATATTCAATATGTGTGGGCATATGCACAAAAGTATTTCTCTTCAAGATGAAAAAAAAAAACAAACCCACATGCAAACTCTTCTGTTGACAATTCCCATTTTTGAGGACAATAATGGAAGCTGGATTTTGCTGTGTCACTTTAGGGGGTTACTGTCCTCAGCTGTCTGAGTTGTGTTGCTAGGAGAAATTACCAGCCCAGAAGAGAAACACAATGGAATGTGTATTTGTCTCAGTAGCCACCATTCAGAATAAAACTGTTGTAGACTAAATAAATAAGAAAACTTAAAATGTGTTCAACTGAACAAGGCACAACATGATGAGACAACACATTTTGGTTAGGCATGCTTTCTTTTATTCTGCTGTGGGATTAAGTAAATCACAGTCAAGGGAGGCACCTGCCACTTCAATTAGAAATTTCTGCTTTTTAATACTGAGTACAGTTACTTCAAGCTCAAATGTGCACAAAGAAAGACTCAGTTGTTTAGGCTACAGGGATGTATTGAGACAAATCAAGTTTAAGAAGTGTTAAATAACCTTTTCAGAATCCAGCTGATGAAGTCTTGCAACATACAGAGGAAGATGATTAGGAAATGCTTCTTTCAACTCACTATACATGTCAGTGGCATCCAGCCTAGAAAGAGAGGAGGATATAGCATGAACATACAGATTCTAAATATTTTTGTGAACTTCAAGCTGCTTCAAGCTTGTGTAGCAATGACAGCAGTCATACTTGGTCATCCACTGTATTTTCAGGTCTCTTAAAGCTTCAGCAAATTCTTCTTTTGCATCTTTTTCTTTTTCCTGTTCTTTTTCTTTCTCTTTGCTGCCATTTTTACTCTTTGATGGTGATGGTATCAGATGATAATGAACAGTAAGGACATCCTGGAGGTGGGAAAAGAGAAACATATTCAGAGAGATACAGTACACTTTTTTCTGATGTCATAAGAAAGCTAAATCATAGCCAGCAACTACTCTGAGCTATACATACAGAGAGTAAAGGTCCTGAGAGCAAAGATATTAGACAGTAAAAATTCAGGAACTGCTGTAAGTTTTTATTCTAAGCAGTGCAAGGATGTAAATATTAAAACAGCACACTAGGTATAAGAAAAGACAGCCTAAAATTTAGCCACTTTGACATTTTTACATTCACATAATTTTACATAGTATTTGTTAGGGAATAAGGAAGGTGGTTTTCTGTTTGTTGATAAAAAAGCAAATAACTTGGTTAAAAGGCTAAGGGAAAAAAGACAGAGATCCTATCCTACAAATTTGGCAATAAACAAATGAATAAAGATAGCTGAATTACAAAAATAATACCACAGTAAGATAAACATGAAATATGTCACAGGATATGTTTATTCCTCCCAAGATTCTATTTCTTCCATGTGCATACTGAATTAGCTGAAGGATACATAGTCAATTGATTTCCAGGTTCACTTGTATCTCAGTTCTAATTAAGTAGACACAACAGCAAGACTTTTTTAAACCTTAAAGTATCATGGTTTGGGTTCATGATACACTAGTCAATCATCACCATGAGAAAACCAGTTACAGTTATTTAAAAGGAAAATCCTAACTCAGACCATGCTGATGTCCATTTCCTGACAATTTACATATAAGTTTGCAAATAAGGTAGAATTATAGTCCATCCATTGCTTCTAAAACATCAAACTGCTGGGTGAGGCCATTTGTTCATTTTGCTTTCATTTTTATTGCAATCTTTAAACAAGCCTCTCCCTAAACAGTGAGGGCACATGTCCCATTACTTTACATACCGGACACTTCACAGAGAAGATCACATTAAGTTTAAATCCTCTAGATACCACTACGCTGTTGCAACATGGTGCAAAATATTGAGCTGCATGCTCAATTACTGTGGCAATTTAATTGTTCGTACCAATTATTCCAGAATACATTTGTGGGAATGCTTCCCATAAACTAGGTCAGTGTTGTATAGTAAAATGAACCCCTGTGTACAAAATGGAGTTTAAGTTACATAATAGCAAATAAAATGGTGACAAACCACTATAACTTCAACACCACACTTCATTCAAAAGCCAGGCTGCAGAAAAATTTTATTTGAACTTATAATTCAAACAGGCCAGCATCTTGCTGAAGGTTACTGAACAGAATACTGGTAAAAATGACTCCAATATTCCCTCAAAACAATTTTTCCAGCTACTCAATATGTAATCTCAGAATCACAACATGGACATTTAAATACTTTTTTTTTTTGAAAACTAGTTTAAATAACTAATCTGCATTAAAGTGTAGCTTTCACAGGAACTATCCTGCACACATGCATTGTAAGCATGAAGTGCACAACCAGTCAGTACACCTGAACGAGCCTCCAGCAAGACCTAGGCCAGAGCATGACAAAACAGGTCATGGAATTAGGTACACACAGGAAGATACAGAGGTCAGGAACATGGTGTGGGGCTCACTAAGGTAATTAGAACAGTAGAAAGCAACAATATAGCTCACTAAAGCCAACCAAACATTTTAAGTCCAAGAAGCTAGTTCAGCACAAAAATCTTAATTTACAGTATTTTCCAAAAGATGTCCTCTATATAGACTAGTATTTTCGTAAGAAAGAAACCTGCCTTTCTAAGAAATATTCTTCCAAGAGTTGAGGATTTTCTTTTTGAAAGTACATTTTCATTTCACCTAGCAGCACATTTTTGGAGTTATATATCTAGATGACCTCTGCATTCTCAAGCTTCGTCTGTATGAGAAAGCTCTACAACTCTGGTTTACATTTCAAACCACACATAATTGGATTAACAAAATCACACTTATGTGGATGAACACTTGCATTTTGAGAGACTAATCCTATGTGGCTAAACCATCAACAGTAAAATGTCATCTCCCTGTTCTCTCAAAGGTACTTTTGGTCTCAAGCCTTACAAGCTATGACCACTGAAAGGAAAACAATGAGCTTCAGGCCCAGGCACCCTCCTCTCAAAAGAGCTTACAGAGCAGACTTCTCCAGAAACCTCAAACTTATTTCATGGGATAAATAAAGTTTAGGTTATTGTCACATTTAACTAACTATTACAGGGCACTAAGATGGCGTGAAGGCTTCTTTACTTTATCTGCAAACATTAGGATCATTTATAACACTTGGCAACTCCCTAGGTACCAGAAGATCTCAGAATGGCAATTAATGGCAGTGTTTCATTGTCATTAGAGAAACATTCATCATTAGAGACTAAGGAGAAGAAAGGCAGCTCTTCACAATTCAGCACTCAAACCTGTTTTCTTATTCAAATTTCTCTGATGGGAACAGAATTCCTAGAGTAGTGTACTGGATTTCATTTTATATATTAACTATAAAAAGATAGAGAGCTATAGACAGAGAGCAAGTGAGCATATTATTCACTGAAAAAATTACTTTAAGAAATCTTTCAAATTTATCCTCTAAAAAGATATGCAGTATTGGGAAACTGGGAAGCATACAGGATATGCACTTTGGTCTGCATGTACTCTGTGGAGTCTTGTAAGCCTCACTGGGTTTACTTTTAACTGAATTACAAACTACACATATAAACAAGCACAGTGCCATCAAAACACAGTCACCTCTTAAAAGAGCTTATTTAACAGCTAATTTGGCTTCAAGATTTCAATTTAGATTTCTGTCTGATGTTTTAACATCTAGTATTTTATATGTAAAACACATACAAAACTATTGTTATTTGTACTTCAAATCGTTTGCAACAAAACTAACCACAGGAAAGAAAGCTCCCTCTAGGAACACATCCCAGGTCTCATTTTCCATTTAATATGTATCTTCATATTAATGCCTATCTGCACATACAGATGAATATACAAACAGAATTTGAATCTGTTTTAAGATGCATACAATTTGTGCAGTGTTGCTTATTTTTACAGCATTTATTTCTCATTTAATGGAAAGTTAATTAAGCCTCTTGAAGTCACCAGGCAGGCTCACACAAAATTGTATCAGACACACACTTCATCCTATTTCTGAATGCCTCACGGTTAAACAGGGATAGTGTCCTAATGCTCAAAGGAAGTCACCCTTTTATGTTTGACTTCACAATGGTATTTATTAGTTTTCCACTGGTACTTATCAATATCTGCATAATGCATTTCTTGCTTTAAATTGGAAGAAAGGATAGCGGAATAGGGAAAAAGGTGTAGAAACTCCATCCCTTGGCTAATTGTTACATATTGCTGTTCAAAAGCTGCATTATGTAAACCAACAACAACAACAAAAAAATCATTCTTACAGACCCAAAAAAGTCAATGATATGTTTTTCATTCTAACTATACTCTGGACAAAGCTCGGAGACAAGGGGAGAAGTAATCAGATTGTAACTGCATTACAAATGAAAACAAAGACACGTGTTTATTATGTGGTGAGAGCCCCTTGACATTTTTGTACACTACAAAATTAACTATCTTTGGAAACCTAGGCTGCTATTTCCCAGCAAAACCACAAACTGCTTTTATGCAAAACAGAGATGCAGTCAGGTGGACTGAAACCTGCTGAATGTCCAGGTTCAGAGGGTGGTCAGTGACATGCAGCTGGAGGTCAGCAACTAATTGTGTGCCCCTGGGGTCAATTCTGGATTGACACCTGCTCAATGTCTTCATTAATTACTGGATGATGGGGGCAGAGGGAACCCTCAGGATGTTTGCTAGTGACACCAAACGGGGAGGAGAGGCTGAGATGCCAGGGAGTCTGCTGCCATCCAGAGGGACCTCAAAAGGCTGCACAAATGGGCTCAACAGGAGCGTCATGAAGTTCAACAAAGAGAAGTGCAAGAACTGGAAAAGAATAAATCCAGGCACAATACATGCTGGGGGCCATCCAGTAGGAAAGCAGCTTGGCATCCTGGTGGACACCAGGTTGAACATGAGCCAGCAATGCGTCCTTGTGGCAAAGAGGGCTCCTAATCTTGCAAGAGGGCCTAGACCTGTCTTTGAAAAGTATGAAAAATCTACACATACTTTTTTGAGTTACTGAATCACAAAAGAAATATATAAGCAAGTTTTCTGTGCAGGAAAACATCTCAACTGCATGTAAACCTATGACAGGGCAGGGTAAATATCAAAATTTTTCAACTAGGAAGGCCTCTGACTAGCATTCTCAGCAAAATGCATTAACTAACGGAGCTCTTACAGAACAATGCTTTGAAATACACAAGGATCATCAAGTCCAACTCCTGGTCCTGCACAGCACTATCCCCAAGAGTCAGACCATGTGGTCAAGAGTACTGTCCAAACACATCTTGAACTCTGTCAGGCTGATGCTGTGACCACTTCCCTGAGGAGCCTGTTCCAGGGCCCAAAAACCCTGTGGGTGAAGAATCTTCTTATAATATCCAACCTAAACCTCCCCTGCAACTTAAGACCACTTCAGGTCCTGACACTGGTAACCACAGAGAAGAGACCAGTGCCTGTGGCTCCACCTTCCCTCATGAGGAAGCTGTAGGCCACAATGAGGTCTCACCTCAAGTCTTCTCCAGGCTGGACAGCCCAAGTGCCTTCAGCTGCTCCTCATACATTTTCCCCTCAAGGTCCTTCACCATCTTCGTTGCCCTCCTCTGGACACTCTCTAATAGTTTAATATCTTTCTAATATTGTGGCACTCAAAACCACACACAATATTCAAGGGGAGGCTGTCCCAGTGCAGAGCAGAGCAGGACAGTCCCCTCCCTTGCCCAGCTGGTGATGCTGTGCCTGATGAACCCCAGGACACGCTTGGCCCTCCTGGCTGCCAGGGCACTGCTGACTCATGTTCAACTTCCCATCAACCAGGATCCCCAGGTCCCTTTCCATGGCACTGCTTTCCAGCATCCCATTCCCCACTCTGTACCGTACACCCAGGATTGCCCCATCCAGGTGCAGAACCCAGCACGTTCTCTTGATGAATTTCATATGGTCAGTGATTGCCCAGCCCCCTGTTTTGTCAAGGTCTCTCTGCAGGGCCTCCCTGCCTTCAAGGGAGACGACAGCTCCTCCCAGTTTAGTGTTGTCTGCGGACTTGCTCGGTATCCCTTCCACTCCAGGGTCCAAGTCATTACAAAGATACTGAAGAGCAGAGGGCTGAAGATAGAGCCCTGAAGAAATCCACTAGTTTATTTGCTGCTAGTACACTGAAGAGTAATAGATGGAAGTAACGAGGACAGTTTTTATTTTGGCTTGGGTGGTTTTACTGCTCAGATCTGAATACAAATCTCTGTTCTAAAACTAAAGGGGAAAAAAACAATCAACCAAAAATCTCCCCAAAAAAACACAACCTCTGGAATCTGTTCAATAGGTTTTGTTATTCATATTGTATTATCATTAGAGTTTAATTCCCTTGTTAGAATTCACTTAGTGAAGGTCTTACACCCTATTTACCAGGAAGCCATGCATTCACATGGGATTTTAAATTATCCTTCTGAAAGCAATCTGCATGATTTTCAGGTATGAAAATAAAACTCAACAACATACACTAAAATCCTTCTTGGAAAGCCTAATCTGATTACCAGAGTAACTTACCAGAGTAAGTTAGCTGGTTCAGCTTCCAGCTTACTATTCACAAAATAATGGAGTATGACTATAAACTATGTTATTCATGGTTCTCAAGTCTTACTTCTAACAAGAATCCTGGCTAACCTGCATGTCACTCCAGAATAAATTACCGTGAAATCAATAGAAAGTAAATACCTTTACAATTTAAGAACAAGAAAAAACCCAGTAACCCTATATAGGTAGTCTACTGAAACATATTTTTGCATTTTTTTAAACAAACTGTTTCACACTGACTGCTGGCAAAATATTGTGTTACCTGTTGTGAAAATACAAGAAATCACAATATTAAACACTGTTATACTAAAAGTGACCCCTTTTCTTATACATGCTCCAAAATTCATTCTGTGAATACTACCTGCTACATGACCATATAAACTCTAGCTTCCTTATATGCTTTTTATGACTGTAAAGAAGACAACTCTCAATTTAGTAGATGGCAATACAGTTAGATATTCAATTATTCAATTCAAAATGTTAGGTTCATATTTGATTCTCAATCTGCAGATAGAATAGGCAGAAACACTTGCCACAAACACTGAACCACAAACACTGAGCATTCCTGAGTATTTAATAATAAGAAATATTGCAGACCACTAACACCACATGCATTTTTATAGCACTTATTGCAGAAGTATACAGATGTGCACGTGCCTCTCAGCTATGTGTTACAGTAGTGTTTTGTCATTCTACCTGTAAACATACTTAAGGTGCTGAAGTAAATAACTCAGGTCTAAGCAGGTAGATGAAGGAGACAAATTAAAAACCAAGACTGGTAGACAAATTCTTAAAGTCATATGCAAAAAGACTTCAGTATATCTTTTTCAAAAACTAACATTCAGTACCTTTTTAAATTTTCCTTGTCGCTTTGCTGCAGACTGCCCCTGGGAGTTAGAATAACATACTGTAAGAAAACATGCACACACCACACAGGATGGAGACACCTTCTCTGTACAATTATATTTCCAACCTACAGATTTCCAACTTTTAGAGACTCATCAATGATGAAACATGCTCTTAAAGCATGCTCTTTCAGGTTTTTAAAATTAATAAATAAATGCATCACTGTATGTACGATCCATTACTCCTGCAATATAAGCAAGTGTTGTTAACCACTTAGCTTCAAGTAATAAATTACAGAAATTCAGCCTCAGCATTTTAGATTTTTGACTGTTTAGTGGCATTGTTCTTTTTCATAATAAATGTAGACAAATTAGATACATTTTCCCTTACCTTGCATCCACCCACTGACTTAGAGAAAACTTTGCTGCCTAGTCCTCCTTTTTTGTCTCCTGGTACGTACTGAGGTTCACTAAAGGCAGCAGAAAGTATCAGATGCTATTTGATACCAACCTTTTTCCATTGAAATATGATCATAACAGTAATGCCTTAGACTATGACATGAGAAACACCTCAGCTAGAATTTCTTTCTGTTTAAGGTCTTAAGTATTCTCCATCACATGAAATTTGACAGGCTATATCTACCTATCTCCTGCTTCCCTTTTCCAGAAACCACTGTACATAGCCATTTAGCCCAGTTTTAAAATAAAACATGCAAGATTACAACCAATAGTTCAAGGAAGTGCAAAATTCTAGCTAGGGAAACTAAATTACATTAGTGTAATGGATTTATCATGGATTTCATAAAAGCACACTTGCAACCTCACAGGAATCACAAAGAAATATTAAACTGGGTATTTTAGAGCTCCTAGTTACTGGGTTTTTCCCCCACTGATACATAAATTCTCCTGATACATTCTCACCTGCAGTTACATGCAATCTGCCCCAAAAGTACAACCAGTTCAGATTGAATTAGCTAAATTTTTATGCTCAACAAGATCTAAAAGTACATGCCAACCTACTCGAGGAAACTTATTTTCTATGAAGACATACTCTAGTTTTATACATGTTGTTCAGCCACATCGAGTGATCTATGGACATAGATCAACTACCTCTGAGTACTAACAATCACCAAGATTGACTAAAATTTAGTCTTATGCTTACCCTTTGTTTAAAAACAGCTAAGGGAATCTTCTAAACACTGTGGCACCAGATACACAGAAAAGTGACATAGTTACTATAATCATTGTTGCATTATAGAGTCATACAAGTTAAAAAATGTTTTTCACAGCATGCTGTGTTATGAGCAAAAAAAGATCCTTCAACTTTTTTTTTTTAGCCTCACCCACAGATCTTCTACTGTTCTGTTGAAGCATACAGTCATACTAGTGGTTGACAACATCAGTGTGTAGCAGGTAAGAAAATCTGCTTATGTATTTGAGTCAGCAAAATTCCTACTCGCTAACAGTAACATATGTGTGTTCAGAAATCATGTGTTTTTGCTGAATATTGCAGGCACGCAACAAGGAGTATTACAGAACCAACATGCACATAACACTATATGCACATATTTTTCATTCAAAAACTCCATTAAGCTAAGGAGTTACATAAGGTCAATTTTAAAGCCTCCACACCAACAAGAAGCAGTTGCTTCTAGAAATCAAAGATTTCAGAGCAAAAGAATTAAAACTCAAAATTTAGAAAATGCAATTAAATTTGAAATTAGAAGATGAAAATAATAATATAACTACTCAGAAGTTATGCTGCCTTTATAATGAAACAACTGCTTCTAAAATGTATTACATTACCAAACCTAATGCTCTTCAAAGTACTAACCCCTTACAATACAGCACTTCCTGGCATGCCATTTGCTTGCTAGAAAAAATTTCAGAAAAAAACCCCATCATCCATTCCATATACTCACAGCTTTCTTTCCAAGTTCTGTTTTAGACAGAGTAAGACTTCCTGCAAGATAACATCCTGGTCCTGCTCCTTTAGGTATTCTGTTCAAAGAAAGTAAGTTAAGTGTTAAAACCAGGTTCACTAAGGGTCCACAGAAGCTACAATAAAGAAGCCAAACAGAGAAAAAGCAACTTGAGGAATTACCAAGTCTGAACAGCCAGACACTATTAAAGTATCATTTTAAGTAAGGCACAGAGGCAGCTGCCTAGATGCAGATGAGAACAACACTTCATAACTTACTTGTCATCAGGCAGAGATGTAACAAAGAATGGCTGACTGTGTTTTGGCGGTAACGTCAAACTGTTGGATTTCTTCTTCCCTAAGAGAGCAAGGCTATGGTTTTCATAAATATCTAAGCTCAAGGTACTAGACAACCTGTGAGAAACAATAAATGGCAGGTCTTTGATGCGATCCAGCTCACTGTTCTGCTCATGTCGAATTTGTAACCGAATAGTATAATCTCCTTTTTCCAGTTTCACGGAATACTGAAAGAAAGAAGTTCTCATAAATGCCAAGGCTCAACAGTTTACCATTAGCAAAACTCCCCCCCCCAAACCCCAGAAATAAGATTGTCATGTTTTGAAAGCATTATTTCATTTTTATCAACCTGACAGTGCAACATGTGGATGTTTTGAACAGTAGTATGCCAAGTCTACTTTCTGATACTGCTGCAGTAAAACAGAAGGCAGCCCCAAGTAGAAAGGAACAACAACTCAGAACTACCCTGCTCCCAGAATCACCCTTTCCTGGGCTAGGGAGTCATGCTTCCTGTTGGTATTTCTTCCAGGATTAAATAATTTAGAATTGTTTTAGAATCGTCCTACACAACTCCAGAGATTTACAGCATGATAGTCCACCAGGTCTAAGTAACAAAGCACTACGGTGATGTTTAGATTTCACAGCATCTTAAAAATCAGATTAAGGAATCAAAGCTTGCACAACATAATTTCTGCAAATAATTTATTAACTGTTAAGCATGTCTCTTGAAACTACCTTTTGTACACTTCCTTCCAGAATGATCATTCTATCAAAATTAACATTACATTGACGATGTTCAATTGTCATTTTATATTGGTAAAAAAAGTTTCAAAACCAAAAATCATGAAAAATGTTTATGACTTTTTCCCTTTCAAAATTTTTTTTTTAATTTCTCCCTACTTTCCCCATGATCCAGACACACAGTCTGTTAAGGCAGAGATTCCCACAGAGGGTAGAGTATCTGTAAGTGTTGTGCAAAAAATTCCCTTTCAAAAATGGCAATAGGAGGCAAAAAAAGATGAAGCATTAAAAAGGCTGTTTAAAGATATCAATAGCACAGAGGACAGCGTTCATGAATACAGAAGCCTCTGCTCTATCAGCACACAAGTCAGATTACAGGAAAAATAATGGATCCTTTCCACCTTGCATAGAGAAGTTTAAGATACTGCCTTTGTAAAAAATCAAAACAAACAACAACACCATTTTGAACTCATTTATTGAAAAGCACCAGGCAAAATCAAAAGAAATCAAGAAGTTAGTAACAGCTTTTCGTCTTTCTCCTGCCTCAGGAGAGAAAAAAAATCATGTTCTATTTCATGAACATATATCTGGGTTTTTTTGATACAAATACATTATCATTGAACACTGTATGTCTTCTTGTGAATATATAAGAACATTAAAACTATGCATCTGGAAATGTAAAGAACTAACAGAAGGCCTGGGAGGGGAAAAAGAACGAACATTTTCACATTCTTCAGCAAAAAAAAGGTAAAATAAATACATTACTCTGTACCTGGTGTGGATAGGCATCTCCTGAACCCATTTGTCTTTTGTTCTGGTCAAAGATAATCCAGAGTTGACTATCAAATTCAGATTCATACAACAATTCACAAAGAAGTGGACAGCTTGGAGTTACTTCTCCACTCTTAGGCTATTAAAAGAAAGGTAAAAACATTTAATCTACTACAGAAGACAACACGCACAATCTTTACATATATCTTCAAAAAGATAACTGAACTGTAGCATGTTTCAAACAACAGTAGCTTTTAAAGTGGACCAAATCAGAATTTTGATTGCAGAGAGTCTAGAGTGTGAATCTAGACCTTCTTTCTGAGTGAAAGCTAGTCAAAATTAGGACTTGGTTTTAGAAAACATGATGTGTTTATTAATAACTTAAAAAAAACCAACTAATGTAACCCTTACCTGATGGAAGTTATAGGTCAAAATCATCTCATACAGCTGACGATTATTTGGTAAAATATCTCTGGAGCCCAAAGGTTTTATTTTTGCACTCACTGGTCTGCAGTTAAACAACAAAAGGTTCTCTTGAGAAACATGTATCCTCTACCAAAATTTGTCTTGCTTAAGTAGAAGCATGTTCTGAGGTACAACTGAATTCAGCACATGCCATAACATCTCATAAATTGTAACTACCCAAGCAGCATAAATTCCTCAGTTAAAATTAATGTCACTCAACAACAAAGTTTAGTGACACTAAAGACACAACAACAAAAAAAAAAAAAAAAAAAAAAAAAAAAAAAAAAAAAAAAAAAAAAAAAAAATATAAAAAAAAAAAAAATTAAAAAAACAAAAAAAAAAAAAAAAAAAAAAAAAAAAAAAAAAAAAAAAAAAAAAAGACAATGAAGTAAGCATGTCTAGATGCTCAAAATTAAAGGCCATCAAAAGTTTAAGGACAAAAAAATCAGGTCACATTTCTAGTATGCATGCTGAAATCAACAGTTGTATTTGTAACTGTAAGATTAATGGCACTGCAATTAGAAGACTAAACAACTGGTAATTCCTTGTTATAGAAGGCTGTCTCTTCAGAGAATGTAGGAAGCCTTACAGTAACCTGACTAGTAACACAGAAGAATGTACACTATAGAGTGTGTATGTTAACTCAAACACAGTTGGAAAAAGCAGCCAAAGTTCAGGGCACCTAGACATTTTAGACCTCAAACATCAAAGAAGATAAACAAAATAATAATGATATAAAAGAATATCTAAGCTTCAGAAATAAAGAATAGCAGAATCAGAGTGGTCTGGCATCATTTAAGTTTACATTTCATTCATTAAATCAGATAAGCTCTAACTACATGATCAGAATTTGTCTCTAAGCTTCTGCCAGCTCTTTCATCAACAAGGGCACAGACTAGTCCCCCAGTAAGATACGGGTGCTGGGTCAGACCACAAGTCCATTTAACCCAGGTTTCCCAGTCTGCCAGACACTGGATAGACTGCTGACAGAAGTCTTAAGAACTGAGTAATACCACACATGATATATCTCCCTAACATTCACCATGCCTCCAAGCATTTGAAACAAGAGACAGAATGAAAAACCATTCAGTAATTTTCCCTCTGTGTTATGACTCATTAGCTCGTTCAAGAGACACGATTCCTGCCTTACTTGAAATACATAAATATTTCTCCATAGTTTACTCAATTGCAGTTCATTTACTGTGAGATGAGTGGAGTAAAGACTAAATGCTTTATAAGGAGTAAAGAACATTTCCATTTTTCCAACCAAGAATAAGGCAAAGCTATATTCAGGGACTGTTTTATTTCCTCATTTAGGGCACATCAAACAGATTATTTCTGAATCTAACAATAGGTGATATGTTCACTAAACCCTGGCAAGCTTAATTCCAGTTACAAGTACCCAAACTCTCCAATGACAGGCCCAAATAACAAAAAACTTTGGATTACTGACCACTGTGAAACTGTCCCACATCTCAAAAGTGCCACTTGAACCGTATGGCATTTCTTTATCCTTCTGAAGTGACCAACTTTAATCACCACTGCACTGTTTAGAAATCCAGCTAAGTTCCTTCTCCAAATCAGCATTTGTTAAACTAACAAATGTAAAGGTAAACAGCTTCCCCCCCAAAAATCTGTACCAAATTCTACAAAAACACTTTTCATCAAGCAAGAGAGAGAGGACAGTCTTCCTAGGCCAAAATTTGGCTGGATCCCAAGCAGCTATTTAGGAAAAAAACAAAACAAAACCAAAAACCCCAAAACAAAATGAAAAAACCGAAACAACAAAAGGCAGTACATAATAACTCCAATAACTACAAAGTTTTTCTTTACATATTAAAGTACCTTTTACCTCTAAGTGTCTGAAAGCAGTGGAATATTTTCGTAAAGTTTTCTTCTTTCAAATTAGCTTAAAGAAAGTAATTTGTCTTGAAAAAGTCACCACAAAGAAGAGAATGCTGACTAATTGATGTTTCCAAAGCTACTTTGAATTTGACAGGAATATTTTTGTAATCCTGAATTTCACTGCTAATGTGTTACTGTTTCAACCCTACATATGAGGAGTTTTCCAGTTTCCCGAAACAGCTCCCCAGAAACTCTACCTGAGCGTTTGAACCCAGCTTTTCAGATTTATGCACGGAGCAATATCTTCATATTTCAACAGGGACTGAACATCAAACCGTGCGATGCCTTCTGAAGCGTGCTAGAAGAAGAGTATAGAACAATTATGCTTCTGTGCACTTACAACATCAGATGGGGACCACCTGTTATGACCCTCATAATTACATAAGCTGTAATTATTTCTACTTTGACAAGTAATACTGTGTAATTTTCAAAGTGTCACAAGTGCACCCCTATTTTACAACTGCAGATAATACTGGGACTTGCAAAACTTATATAAATAAAACTCAAGCTCTGGTTGTTCATTTTTTTCCTTTCCTTATTTAGACAGTTTGTACAGAACTGGTACGTCATACTTCAGAGGCAGGACTGCACTTGTCTGTGCATTTAGAATGATTTACTTTCAATATGTAATTCAATATATACAACATAGAATATTAAAGCAAGTATTTTATGGTGCTTCCTAGGACTATTATTACAGAATATATTAACTCTGCAAAAGAGAAACAATACTGCATAGACTTGGTGATGGGCAAAGTAATTCAAAAAGTTTATTTCTATAAGTAACCCACGACAAAGACGCTAGTACATGAGCACTATTGAAATTCATTTTATGAAAGCTACTGGTGCTCAAAAAGGAAGGGCAAGACTATTTGTATTCTCTCATTTTTCACTGTCTATTATTCACTTGGTATAATCCTGCTGTGCTGGGGGGCAGCTTCTGTGCACACCATCACCAACAGCTCTTTCTTTTTCTGTTCTACCAGTTCAACACCTGGTACCTTAACACACTGCACCCACTCTTTCTTTCTCAGTTTATTCAGCTCTTAGAGCCTGAATACATCCAAATTCACCTACAGGACAGCTACAATTTGCTCTGCCTTTAGCAGAAAAAAAGGCAGGAGCCAAAGATTTGCATGGTGCTGCTTCATGTAGGCACCAGCTCTCAAAGAGCTCTCTCCTGAGGGGGCGCAGTGTCAAGCCAAGCCAAGATACATAGGACAGCAAAGAACAAGGGACCAAAACAAAATACTGTAGATATCACACTAACACTCTAAGTAACTTTCTCCATCCTTTAATATCATAGACCATTAGGAATCATGACACTGCCCCACCCACTGTACCTTAAACTGCCCTAAATGATGAATCTCAAGCCAATCACCACATCTCAACAGAATACTGAATAGAAAATAAATTTTAACAAAATTTTACTCTGAATATGATATTGAGAGTGCTGTTGTTTTAGCAATGGTAGTCTAGATATTCAAGTTTAAGAACTGTGGTCCTAGCAAAGTTTATTTACATAAAACACTTGGTACTGTAAGCATATTCATATTTTCAGCCTTTTAGTATATTTTTTCTACTAGTGTTGAGTTTAGGTTTTTTGTTTGGGTTTTTTTTCCTTTCTTTTTTCACTACTGGTTTGTAATGAAAAGGCATAGAAAAAAAATCATAAATAATGGTAACTGGCATTTCTCTGAGACTGAACTATAACAATTTTTAAGAGAGAACATGAAAGTCTCACAAAAATACTTTTACTGTTGCTAAATACAGGCAAGAAGGAAGAAAAGCTGTTTTTTTTTCTGAGATACCATATAACTTCACAATAATTCAATATAAGCACTCTGGAAAACTTACCATATTTAGCTGAGGAGCACCACAAAGTACACCATGGAAAGAAATTGTGTAATTAATGCTAACATCGCTAAGGCTTGCCCACCACCGAGCCACACAAAATTCAATGGTTTTTCCTGCCTGGGTAACAAAAGCACAAAGTTAGACTCCAGGTCCCATCTTCCTCTTCTGTTGACCTCAGCCTCCCTAAACCCAAGCCAAAAAAAAAAAAAAAGATCAGAGTATAACCCAAAAAAGACCTCTTATGTCCAGTTTACTCCAATTGTACAGATTTGTACAGTACCAAGTAAGACATTATACTTGGCTCAGAAAACACAAAACTCCAATACAACAGCATGACTGAATTGCTTCAAAACAAGGAGCACCAGGATATACCCTACACAGAAAGGTATTGCTTTTGAATGTACCGTCTTCCATTCTTATGCCTCAAACTAGGCAGACAAGTTAGTTCATAGATCAGTTTATTGTGTGTCCCCTAAAAAACATGCATTAGAAAAAGAGAGATGTCTCTCTGCCTGAGTAAGATGACACAAAACTTGAGAGGTTTGGGTTAGTTTTGTTTTTGCCTGGTTGGTAGGGTTTTCTGGATTTTTCTTGTTTCAGTTTTCAAATAACATGATGAAATAATGTGTCAGTGGGACCAACATAGCTTACGGTCCCCCACCTGGTATTTCCACAGAGGGTAAGGGACTGAATCACACAGAAATTATAACTACTCTTTGGCATTAGAGCTATACAACTAAACTGAGCAAAGCAGGGGACAAACTTGAGAAGGAGGCTGTGTTACCCTCAACCCTGAACTGGTAGTTCATTCCCTGATTGTTTTGGACTCTTGAGCTAGCACTGTCCAAGCTAAGACTCCTGTACCTAGGATGTATGAATGTGAGCCAGTCAGTTACCCCAGCTTCAAGATGAAGATGTCCCAGACTACCACATTAACCACTAAAGGCAAAATATGCTGAACTATCTAAAAAGGCATAGCTCCTATTTCAAAGGGAAACAAACTGGTCTGTATAAACAAGTACAAACAAATTGCAGAGGTTAACATGTATTATACTACTAAATAGCTCAGAAACATTAACAAGCTATTAGACAGCTTTTCAAAACTGAAAATCAGAAGCATTGACTACTGTAACAAACACACAAAGGCTTGGGTTTGGGGTTTTTCTTAGGAAAAAAATCCCAAATAAATTATGTTATACTGCACTGGTACATCACTTTATTTATCCCACCCTAAGGTAACTTACTAAGACAGGAAATGCTTCAGTCACTGTGCCTTTTTCTGGTAAGGATGTAAACTTGTAGAATTCATGACTTCTGTATGCTTTTTGTTTCACAAGCTGAACAGCATGAAGCACAAACTTGGCAGTCACATCAGCTGAACATGAACACACTGTCACTTCTAGATTGAAGAAAAAGAAATTTAGTCTGAAGACACAATTTTAGAAGAAAAGCAGAGATTCACCAGAGAAACACTACTTTCAGAAGTAATTTGTAATTTAAGAAGCTATGCAGTATTCCAAGTGGTTCCACATGTGAAAAACGCTTATATATCAGCTAATTTCAAAAGCCCTTTCAGGTTAAAGGAAAACCAGCTAAGTTCAGAGGATGGTTAAAGAGAAACATGTCTCAAACAGTCAAAATTAATCAGATAGTACAGATGTATCATCTGTATAAGACAGACTGCTGAATTACAAATTAGGAGTCTTATCACTAACTTCAGTCTAAATGAGAGATTTTTGAAAGTATTATTGTTTAGTAATCTAACAAAGACAGACAAGGAAAAAAAAAATCCCTTTTTTTCCTTCTTGCAAAAATTATGAGCTTTTTACCCATTGTGAAAAATCACATTTTCTTCAGTTATGACTTCTTTCAACACTATATCCATACACCTTAAAAACTAGGTAAGCCTCAGACAGTGATACTTTTCCATAAACATGGGGCATTCCTCCAGGTACACCCAACCACTTCAGATTGTTATTGGCTGGTTTCTTTAAGACTTAGAATCAAGATCCTACTATAACAAAAACCGTGAAATAACTCAAAATCACTCATGTAAGAGCTTAAAAATAAAACAAATATTTACATATTCATAGGCCAAAACCTTTAGTATTTATTCAGGCAGAACTCAAAATTATTTAAAACCAACTTTGTCAAGTCTGACAGATGCAATTTTTTATTTAGTTAATGTGGTTATTTTCCTTACCAGCCCACGTAGCTCCCTGCGGAACATCAATGAAGTGCCTTTGGATCTGACCAGGTTTAAAATGAACATCTGTGTATGTCAGGTCATAGCCTGATGATTCATCTACCCTGTATGTCAAAAGAAAAACACAAATAGTAGTCAAACAAGCTGTGAAGCCAATTTCTGAAGCATTTTTAAACACAAAAATACTCTAAAGATGTGTACAATGAGGATATTTAGTCTTTAACACCAATTATTGTAATACTAATAGAGAACCTGACAGCACAATGTATCCAAAAGATTTAAGATGTCAGCTCCACCACACTATGTAAACATTTTCCCTATCTCCCTGAAGTTACAGTGCTTAAACAGAAGTATCACAGAATCCTCATTTTCAGTGGATCTGCTTTTCCTGGCCAAGTGAATCACTGAACTGAGCTAAAGGTATGGAAGCAGCAATATTTCCATGAAGGAGCTAGAGAACAGCTACTTTGCCCTCTGGCTCTATGTACTCTAGTTCACCAGGCAGAAATGAAAAACCAAACTCCAGTTGACCTACACATATGAAAAGTACATTGATTGATAATTTGGTCAACAAGCCAGAAGGCATCTGTATGCTAATGGACTGGGAAGCTGCTGCCACTGTGGCTAAGCCCACCAGGACACACTGCTGTCATGACCAAAACTATAAAAAACATCACAGCTGCATAACTCTGCTGTAAGAATCTTTTCAGGTGTTTGTAGAAAGCTCAAGAATTCTCAGAGTTCTAGATTTACTCACCTTGTTGGTATAACAACAGTGATTGGAACTCTGAACAGAGGGCCTGCATTAGGCATTGCTGTATCATATCCACACACCTAACAAAAGAAAATACAACTCAAAATCTTTGATCAAAATCAAACTATAGAAGACAACATTAAACTTAAATTAGTCGCAGAGTATTTTGAATCTTTATAGTTGTCACTGAGGTGAAAAGGTCATTTGACCACTGTCACCTTAGAAATAGTTAAACACTAACAATCACCGAGGAAAAAATATATTTCCCATTTCGATTCATTTCACCAAAGGAAAAAACTTAATCAATGTTTTTTTATTTGGCTAATGTTTCCTGAATGCTTTTATTCTTCAAACACAGCTACTCAAAGTTCTACAGGCATGTGCTATACACCATTGCATAGCACAACTATCGCTGAACCTTGGCTTCAAGTCTGTATAGTGAAATACAGTGTGGCACTGTTTTCTGGTCTGTAAAGCTCATAGATTTTATTTCCTTAAAAATTATCTCTATAAAAAAGTTGATAGAGACACCATAAGGTCACAGAATCTTGCTCAGAACACCAGTACTTCCATACCTCTGTATAATGTACTCCTCCTCTCAGGCCACGTGGATCCACACGAATATTTATGTGTCGACACTGGTTCATGAGTTCTAAATGACTAGGACACTGGACCCATGGTGCATTTGAAGTTAAAGCTAAATGAAGCTGGAGAGATATTCTTTCAGTGTTTTCTGTTAGGAAACAAATTATAAAAACAAGTCAATAGCACGAACATGTGCACATAGTCCACTGTAGCAGTATTTGCCATTAAAATATACACATTGGTAAAATATAATAGGAATAAATTTCTTAGGGCCCCTGGATCTCAGATTCTGCACAAAGGGAGTGTTCTATACTACTTCTTTTAACTTGACAAAAACAGAATAGCAGCAGTAGGCAGTAAAATAAAGGCAGCAAAATAAAACCAGCTTGGAAATTTCTCTCCCCTGGAACAGTCAAACCTGACAAAGTCAAAGGGAGGCGGGTAAGCAATGCTTCAGTTACCCACAACATAGTGTGGAAGCAGGTATAAATTTCGTTCTATAGAAAAAGTATTGTTTAGTGCAGACAAAGACAATAAAAGCAATCACGTTGATTCTGAATGCTATGCTAATTACCAAACTACATCATAAAGCACACTAAGCAAGAGGTAAAGTCTATTAAAATTACTATGAGAATCTAGTCAGATTTTGCAAACAGTCAATCTTGGCAGATTCTGTAAATTAGCTTCTATGCCAAAAATGCTATGCATTAAAGCACAGCTTCCAGAAAAGCATCCAGGGCAGTTGAAATGTTTTAGTTATTAGCAGCTTCCTCCTGCTCAAAAGATATACTTAAACCAAAACAATTTTGAAATTTGTTTTCCTGTTTCTTAGTCCTAATTAAACTTATCTTAATTTTCAGACACTTCATCACATCTAGATTAAGCAGAGAAAAGAACACTCAAGTACAGGAGAAACAATAAAAGCTCAAACAGAGTTTCAACAGACAAACTGAGCAATCAGCCTCCCTAAATTTTTATTTACAGTTTCTCAAACTCAGTCTTGTTGAAGACACCAGACAGCATAGAAATAACAAGGGAAAACAGGCACCAGGGAAAACTACCGAAACAACATCTATAACTACTATGTGCCAGTCATCCATTACAAATGCCTAATTGGTTTCAGATTGCTTATTTCCTGCAGAAGTCCAGTGAACAATTACTTTGTGTCACATGTTAAATTTAAAATGCACCGATTGCAATGTAAGCTGTCAAGCAATTAAGTTATCTGGAGTCAGTAACCTGCCCCAATTCATACTTTTTCTGCCCCTAAATAAACTCATCCCTTAGTCACATGCCAACCTACTTGATGACCACTGGTTTTAGCAAAGGAATAAACTCAGTAACAAGATCTCACATGGCTCAATTTGAATGCAACACAATTCAGTCTCTCAGCGAGTTCCAATTTTTATTAACTAAAGCAGGGCAAAAGGGTTTGTGGAAAAAAAGGTCAAACCTTATTTTGATCTGCACAAGTTATTTTTACCCTTTTAGTAATAAAATCCATACAAATTCCTGTACTGGCCTTAGATATCTTTACTAATTATTAGATACTGAATGGAAGTCTAATTCATTAAATAAGATTTTTCTCAGGTTGTAAAAACTTTAAGTCAAAATCTAGAATTTATAGTCTTTAAAAAACTGAGAAAGTAATTTATGGGTAAGTGCTTTCATATTTCATAACCTTTGCCAGAAGTTATCTACAACAAAAGCCCTGAAGTTATGTAATTTCACGAAACATCAGGGATCTATAATTATTCTTCTCTGTTTCTCCCTAGCCCCCCAAATTTGACTTCAGATTTCTCCAGAACAAAGAGATCTCTTTATTTTCAGTGAGAGGAAGTATGAAGCAACAGTCCCTCCAAACAACACGAAAGCCATGCAGATCTAAGTCTGAGGTTGGAATGAAGAAGTTGTTTATTTGCACATCTTCCCTTATCATGGAACTTAGGGTTACAATTGACTCCTTTTGCAGTACAGATTCCTATCACTCCTCATTATCACAGCTTTTTGTTTCAAGTTGACATGTGTATTTCTTTGCATCTCCACCTATAAAAGCTCCTTCCTACCTGTATTCTCAGGAAAGACAGGTTCTATGCCAACCCCATGATCAGATGGTGCCACTGTCTGGGCTGGATCTCTGAGGTAGATTCCACGGTTGCTGCCGACAGTCACTGTGAAGCCGATGTTACTTGTGAATGATGAATTCTGAATGAGGTAGTCATAGGCTTTATCAACCTGTTAGAAAGAGCAAGTTCTAAATTAACAAATTTCAACTTAATAGCAATTTATGCATATTCTCTTCAGTATGAAGTGTTGATCAAGCACAGCAACAAACAGTGAAGTACCTCACAAGCTACCTGAGCAACATGCAATTGCATGATACTCAGTACAGAAAATGAGGCAATTTTTGCACTCTGCAATGGCCACAGAGAGCCTAGAAAGCCAAGAACATTAAAAAAAAAAACAAACAAGGCCAAGTCTCCTCTGCTATAAATCCATTAAAAGATTCCTATTCAGAGATGACTTTCAGGAAGAGGAATTCAAGGCCCAGACCTACTATTCTAATTTAAGTGACTTTTTCATAGGTAGAGCAACACTAGTTAAAACATGAGCTGAAACAATAAACTCACATGACAAATTCACCTTGCTTTAAAAAGACACCCTTCTACTTCACTTGCTATTTTACTGACTACAAAAAAATCTTAAATTCTCTTCTAATTGACAGCAAGGTACCTTCACCAGTGAAGATTAGGGCAAGTGGACATACAACACCTGTCTCCTAGATCAATTCTAATCAAATTTTAACATGTGATTTAATCATGGGCTACTAAAACACCAAGTATAATTGGTCAAATTTTATTTGCTATAGCTACCACCACTGCTGGCTCATGTATCAAACTCAGCACTACAGACATTACCTACTAGGTTCTAGCATCTCCAGAATGTGAGTTTGGGTTAAGCATTTACTATCTGGCATCTTGAAGCACAAGAGAAAAATCTTAGTACTTTTATATGACTTGGACAGGAGTGACTATAGGCAAAAACCAGGCCCAGCTCTTTAAGAACATAAGCTTATGCATAGGGGGACAGTCAGTCAGTATGCCTCCATCATACAGAGCATCACATCACAGATTTCCAAGCTACTCTGAAGCCCACAGGAAACAATGAGCACCCAGACTGTTTAGTGCAGGCCTGCAGCAAAGCCACTGTACAACTGCAGCTGTACTTCTTTGTGAACCAGGGTGGGTATCTGTTTTCACTGCCCAGAACTTATAGGCCCAGCTTTTGTCTGAATAGAACAAGTTCAGCTCTCTCTGACAATACATCAAAACATTTTTCGACATTAGGACAGAAATTAGGCACCCAAATCCACATGTGGGTGATAAAAAGCTATATCCCGCTTTTGTATCCATGTATCTCTTTGATCAGTCTAAGAATTTGTCCAGTTATCACATTTATTTTACAGTAACTGCATGCTGAAACTGGAAAAACCTTGTAATTCCTCCTCCCCTCCCAGTACATTCCCTTCCTCTCCCCCAGTGAGATTTGAGAATCAAGTAGCATGGAACAAACTGAATGATACCACTTCAAAAGCTACTTTTTTTTTTTTGTTGGTTAGTTTTTCACCAGCAGTTATTTTTATTAAACTGGCTTTTTTGCTTTCAAGTACCTGAATAATGCCATGTCCTTGTGCAAATACTTCTATGTTTTCAGCTTTCACTGCCGTATTTTCTAAAGCTCTTCTGACAGAATGAACAGTGTAATGAACATTATTAGCTTTGAGTCCTGAAATCAAAAATAAGGGTGTTACTGGATACAACAAAAAATTCTAAAGGGATGGCATTTTTTTAAGGAGAAAAAGTATCTTATCTCTTTTAGATGATACATCTATGTTTAACATTGTAGCACTTTACCTGACAATACTAATGCAATGCCTCCACATGCATTGGGAGAAGACATGGATGTGCCATTCATGAGTTGTGTTCCTCGCAGAGTCCAGTTTGGAACAGAAGCAATAGCACCTCCTGGGGCACTGATACTTACTCCAAGGGCTCCATCAGTGCTAGCAATAAAAAGCAATGGTTAAAACACCAACCTTTTTTTTTGCACACTTTAAGATAAAGTTGTTAGTACATTTAAAAAAACAGTTTGCTTTAGAGAATATTCACTACATTTTACTTCACTAAATCCATTATCCCATTAAACCCAAGAAGAAGCATGCCACCAAATAACAATTTAAAATGTCATGTTAATCATCAGCTGTGCCTGTTTTACAGTGAGAGGTTTCTAAATTTTCACTTCTTCAATATTCTCCACCAGGCTTCAGTTTAGCCAGCAGAATACTTTCTGGGATTTGAATTACAAAATGCACACAAACCAACCTATTAAACACTTCAATAAATAAATTAGTATTCCACATAGCCTATTCAGTGGTTATTACTTCTAAAGAAAAATAGTAAAATGGGGGGAAGGCTAGAAACAATCCAAAACCCAGACTTCTAATTCTGCATGTTGACAGTTCACTACCAGGTCAAGTTTTGAATTACAAGCCTGAGACAAGATACCAAGGGGAAAACACATAAAAAGTAATGTCAAGAGGTAGGTCAGGATCAGCTGACCCCTAAATCCCACTTTTTTCTTCACAAGCATATTTAAGAACAGAGCAACTGTGTGCCTACAGCACAGTTAGAGTAGCATCTGGTTTTCAACTCTATGAGCCAGATATGCTCCATCTTTCTTGCTCTGGATAAGGACAGCCCTGTGCCTGAGCTATTAAGTTCTGTGGAGAGGCAGGGTACTTTAGGGTACTTATACCCCACACTAATAGCTTCATATGTCTAAAATCAGAATATTCCAAGTATGATGCTGCAATGTGATGTTTCGACATATTTTATGATAGCCATATACAAACCCATAAAAAGGTTCTGCCTCCCAACACCTCTGGACAAGCAGTGCACAGCACATCTGCCTGAAAGCTTCTACTTCTTACCGGGACAGACTGATCCCTATATCAAGACTGCTCTAGCAAACTTCAGGAACTCTCCAGTCATCTGCACATTGCACCCAAAACAAGAAGAATCCTCCTTTGACCAGACTTGGCCTGTCAGCTGACTATTTTACAGGGCACAGCAACTAAGGACACAAAAAATGATCTATATATATGTATGCGTATACATCTATCAAAATTAATTACAAATTGATCTCCCTTTCTCAGCTGAAAGCAGAGAGCACATTTCTCTTTTCCCTACACAAAACATGACAATTCTTCATAGTAAGATTCTTGAACAATATACTTGCCTGTAAATACACAAACACCATAACAGCTGGAGAACAATTCTGAACTCTAAACAAAGGCAAGAACTCAAGAAGAGATGCTACTATTTTTTCTTTGTCTACTGCATCACTATCAGAGGGTTCTGAGATATTAAATAAAAATTGGAGTTTACATTGCCCTTAAAATTTCTTTTATAGATATTTCAGAAAATTTTCTGCAGTGTAAGGTAGAAAGCAATTTTTTCTGCCTACTCACACCTCTACTGGACTCAAACAAAACCCTTAAGTTATGCCACCACAGCAATGTCACCAAAGCCAGAAGTAACACCATGCAGTAACAGTATTTATTTTAATCTTCATAACTTACAGCACATTTAACTTCACCACACTAACTTAATGAAATAAATGCTATAGAAAAAAGTAAAATAAAAAAGAACCAAACAAATTTCCTAACAACCTTTCAGTAACTTTTATTATCTTCGAATAGATCTGCAACCAAATACTTTCCTGAAAAATACAGGCTGTGCTGAGGCAGTTCCATGCTATTCCTTCTCCCCCAGGAGTTCTAGAGCTGAACATGAAAGGTGTTGCCAGAAGAGCAGGCTAGTTGTACTCTTTCCATAGGAAAGAAATACTTTTATTTTGGTATTAGTCATCAACTTTAGATTTTGAGTTGTATCACCTGAACCCAAAAGTAATCAATTTGTTCTTGGAATATAACCTACCTAGGCCCTCTGGATGACCAAGTGTATTGATTTGCTGGCAGTTTTTCTCTCAAAGAGTATTCAGCAACCATCATGTCAGGTGACACGTAGGCACCAACACCTGTAAAAACCATTCAAGCATTTTAGATGCAATATGAAATTTTACTAAAAACTAAAGTAAAATACTTCTGTGGTTTAAATTCTTGACGAGAAGAATCCTTGCTTGACATTTAAAATGGAAACACACATTTTCCATCTCATGAAATCCAAATACTTTTGCAAGGCAAGTATAAAGCATCATGCTATGCAGTAACAATGCTGATGGGCACACTGTATAAGAGTAAAATATCATGCAAACTTCCAAGTTTCACTCTTATTCAGCTGGAATATAACCTTCTACATTCTTTCATGACAGGTAACTTGTACATGTCTTCTCTCTCTCCTGTGCCCCTTTCCTCTGTGGCACTGCTCTGCCGCAAACTACAACAACTGCACGTCAGAGCAATCTATGTGAAATGGTTCATGTTCAGTGGCCACAGCTACACTCTCTGGAGCAAATGGCCACATCCACACATCCCAAACAGTCAGGAGACAGTCTTTACTGGATATCAGCTCCAAGTGCACTGAGTATGTAAAGGACTACATCAAAGCCTGATAAAGTAGCATTTGTACAAGAGAATGCCAAGGATGCACATTGCAACTATGTCATCTACCTACTGGAAATGGTAACACTCCACTTTGTTTACATCGAAAGCACTACCAGGGTGGCACAAAACTAACATACCAAGCTGACAAATTTGGCAAGGCCTGTGTCTGTGTGAACTAAGCCAACCTGTCAGCTGTATTTTGCTTTACCCTCAAAAAACAAAAACTCTATCTGGTTCACTCCAGATGGAGGACAGAAAAAAGCTACTTGGCATGCAGAGTGAATAATCATCCAGTCTCTAGAGTGATACAACTAAGTTGAATTGATAGAGTAGATGCACTGTAAGAGCAAAGCCAATGCAGACCTGAAAAGAGCTTGTTAGTTCCAGTTCCAACCCCCCATCTCAGTAGTGAGTTAACAGCAGATGAACTTGCAGAAAGTAATCAGCATTAATTCTACTAGCTGCCCTGGAATAGCAGCTCTACAGCTTTCAAGGCTTCATGCTAGTCTCCTTACACACTGGTCTCCTTGTGTAAGAATTCTGAGACTTAAAAAGCATCTTGTGTAATGCACTAGTGAGACAATAAAGGATTTATACAAAAATTAAAACTAAGGAAGTCACCCCTGAATTCTTATAACTCAATAAAATATCAAAGTCATATATTAGCCCATCAGAAAAAAAAATTTAATGACAGTAATAGACTTGCATAGCAGTGGCACTGCAGCTGGAAAAATCGCACCCCTACAAGGACTTGTCTAGATCCTGACATGGGATTATTTTCTACCCAAATTAAAAAGATCTGTTTCACTAAAAACAAAAATCAGAGTATCTGATAATGACAGATAATTCAAAACTGTAGTTCTGACAATTCAAAATGCATTGCAATACTTTCCAGAAGACTAATTAGAATCCAACTTAGAATCATATTTTCATAAGTTGCATTTACCAGCAGCTATTGGTTGGAACAAAGCGGTGTGCTTAGACAGTTACAGTTACAAAAGTAATCCTGAAATATTTGAATATGTCAGACCAAAGATTTCTTTTGCAAATTTTATACAAAGCCACATTAAATCAAGACCATTTGCCTCCCACCTCTTTTCTACATAAGTAAAGTCTTGAATTGTAAGAAGGTAACAATCTAAATTTGTACACCTAAGCACAGAGCAAGTGCCTCTGTGAGAATTAACCTAGTAGCCCAGTAGGCAATTTTTTAGATTTAGTTCAGCAATCAAACATGTAACAGAAATGCAAAGTTTGAAAAGACAGGAGCTGAATACTGTCAAAATTTTTTCTAAATTAATTATTTACCTATTACACTCGATGTAGTTCCACCAGGACATCCAACGGTAGAAAGGCAAGGACCATTATTTCCAGCACTTGAAATATAGATTACATTGTGTTTCCACACTGCTTCATTAATCACTTCACAAATTCTCCTGAAGTAAAGAGAAAGAAATGAATCATTTACTCAACAATATCGCTTTGTTCCACAGGACAAAGCTTCCATTTCTAATACATCCTCTGACCATTCAACAAACAAGGAATATTATGCAGCCTGCTTCCCACACCCAGCAGAGGTGGTTCCAGCACAGAAGCTGACCACAAAAATATCTTCTGGTTTCAAAAAGGAATCATGACTATATAGTGATCGTAGGTCTTCAAAAAATACCCCACATAATGTGCTGTTGCAACTATAAAGGTTCTTTATTATGCTAAAAAACTATTTTTATATGTATTATACATTTGTGTACATATTATAAATTGAAAGTTTTTTTAATGGGTTTACTTCTTTCAAAGCCAGCTTAAAATTTCTACTGCAGAGTTTCTAACATATCATATGAGCCTGGAGGATTCACTCTTAGGCACTAGTTGACTTACAGAAAGCTCAACAAATACAATTCCACCTCTGTGAAATTAAAATACTTTAACCACAGTACTACTCACCCGGAATTTGGCCAGTGGGTTGCTTCTCCATAGCTGTAGTTGACAAGATCACATTTGTATTTTATTGTTTCTATCATCTGATAAAGTAAAAATGGAAGTCAAAATATGTGCTACTCAAAGAACATAAGTTACTCCAGGAATGACAGAAAACATTGCTTAAATTGATTTGCTACATATCTAAGAAAGACAGATAAATCTCCTCAATCTAGAAAATAATTTACTGCAGCCAGTTAAATGCTATTTCCCCAAAGAACAAAGAAAATTAAAAAAAAAACCTATTCCCTGAAAATCCTTATTTGTGTTCCCAGCTATAAATTAAGGCATTACCCTAAGAGAAAACTGCAGACAGCACCAGTGTTGTCTAATAACATAAAATTCTCCTTTCCTGTGCAGTTTGGTTGAACTCCAAAAAGTTGCAAAAACATTATTGTTCCTGTTGCTACATCAAAATATCCTACGGACCACAAATATAGCTTTCTATTTTCAGATCCTTTGCTTGTGCAAAATTTTTCCTTATCAACTCACTACACAGAAAAGTTCTTGGGTCTTTCATCATTAAAAGGAATGATATTTTTCCTCACTCTTAAGAAAAAGAGTGATGACAAATACAGCAACATAGGTAGATATTCGTCTGTATTCTACATCTGTATGTCTTCTATAGTTATCTGAGTAACTATAAAAGATACACTGACAACACAAAGAACTTTAAGCAAGCATGCGAGTAACTTCTCTCATGCATCAAGCTAGTTACACGCTGCAAGTGAGTTAGCCTGGAGAAACTTTAAGTGCTCTATGCAACAGAAGCCTTGTTTTATACTAAAACACTAGTCTTACAATATGCTTTAAAATACATTCTAGTTGTTTTCAGGGGGTTTGCCTGTGTTATTTTTGCTTGAGGGCTTTTCGTTTTGTTGGGTTTTTTTTGGGATGACTTGGTTCTTTTTTTAATTTGTGGTATTTTTGGAAGTACTGTAGAACCATAAAAACAAAGCCTATAAACAAGTAGGGCATGAAGTTTCACAATATTCTACACTTAAGTCACACTGCTGAGATTAACAATTTATTCAGTGATATACCCACAGCTCTTATTAGACCAGTGCCAGTTTCCATTGTACTTAGTCTTGTATCACCAATCTTGATTGCAAGAATCTGAGCTCCAGGAGCCACACCATTCCGTTCTGGTTCTTCTGGAAAGTATCCAGCTGCAATACTAGCCACATGTGTTCCATGTGCTCCTGAACAAATAAAAAGTATGTATTTTTAGTGGACTTTATTTTAAGAATTCAATATGCTACAGCTCAATTAATTTTCACTTATTGAGATGTAAGCATATAAATCCAGTCAGTGGCCAGTCACCAGTGCTGCTGATACCAAAAGGGTGACAGTGTTCACCAGGACTCAGCAGTGGAGCTTCTGTTCAATATTTTTTTTTATGATCTGGACAAGGGGATTGAGAGCATCCTCAGTCACTGTGTAGACAACAACAGGCTCTTGATAACAGGATCAGGAGTGCTGATCAGCTGGAGGATAGGAAGGCTCTACAAAGGGATCTGGACAGGCTGGATCAATAGGCTGAGCCCCATTGTATGAGGTTCAACAAAGCAAACAGTTTCTTAAGGAGAGAAAGGAGGCAGCAGGAAGAGAGGAACAAAGTATTAACTAAATTCCACTAACAGAAGTTACTTCGAAGGCTCAACACTCCCCACTCAAAGTTACAAATATTACACCTGAGACAACTCAGGCATCAGGGATTAAGAATAGAAAACAGAACTGCACAGAAACATAGAAAGCAACATCTCAAAAAAAGTTACCATCTATTTAGAAACCTGAATTGCTTATGTAGCTTTACTAAGATGGGATAGTTTTATGAGGAATTAAGAGCATTTTTCAAAGCAAATGCATCCATACCATTCCAAGCACTCCATTTCCTTCCAAAACAAACCATGATTATTTAAGGAATACTCTAAACGGGTTCATAGTGGTTGGAGCTACAGCTATAGTGACACCTGACAAAAAAAGTTTGTATAAACCTAAATTAAGATCAATACCCATTTTGCTCATAGATATTATATTTAAGATTCTTAAAATATATAAGTACAAAGGAGAGCAACTAAAAATCCATCAATCTATATCTAACAAACAAAACAAAAATTTTTTCAAAGACGGTTCTCTTTAGTTTAGGCTTTAAGATGCAGGAACATCCAAAAGAGTACCTAAGCATGCACGTTCTATGTATACATGCTTATGTACATTAAGTTGACAATATTTCATACAAAAATGCAAGCAAGTTTGGTAATGAGCTGTCATTATAGATTAAGTTCAGGAAATATGAGTATTGATCTTAAAAGCCATAATAACAAATGCTGTACTATGACAGCTGCTTCAAGCCATCCCAAGTATCAGCAACAGGACCCAACACGAATTACTGCTCACGATACCTAGATTACTCTCATTTACCTCCACTTGTCACAATGGAAAGGAGGTTTCCATCATCATATATATTCACAGAATAATTCAACATCTCAGATGTTCCAAAAGATCCATATTCCTGAGCCTCTTTGTAGGTTCTCAGCACTGTACAGTTAGTTAAGTCACCACTCTCACTTGTATCTATGCAGGCTCTGTTGACAAAAACAAACAAAAACGCAATGTCCCAGCTGCTGTAAACTTTTGGTTACCTGCACTCCCCAAGCTGAGCATAGAGCAAAGACTTCAAGAAGTTTGGTTCTGTGTTTACGGTATCTTTAAATAGTTCTTTAAGCAGCTACTTTAAAGCTTGGTTGTTTATACTTAAGATTCAGAAACCAGGAAGTTTTCTAAATAAACAGATTTTCAAACATTAGTAAATTCAAATAAATCCGTATTTGAAAAGCAAGAGTATGAAAATTCATGCAAGTTCAAGGAAGAAATTTTACTCTAGGTAGATGTTCAGTGCTGATACACAAGTATTTGAAGTTTTACTGTTTTGTATGATGCACATTACCAGTCAAGGCATGTGCCATGTTACATACTGAAGTCTGTGCACAGATACGTGTTTTGTTTGTTTTTTCTTTTTCATATCACCAATGGATAGTCAAAACAGTTTTATTCTGCTTCAGAAGAAAAATCCCATAAGTGTACACCATATCACACTGTCTTCAATAAGACTTTATTCTATCCCATCTTCATTTGGGACCAAATTTTGTCACAAAACTCAACTGATACAGCAGGATTATTCTAAAGCAAAAAATACTTAAAACCTCTATAAAGAGGGCAGATATAAAAGGTAACAAGTCTTCGATACAAGCTATTGTTTCATGTAAAAAACACGACATTTCAGTCACGTTTAGTCATTTACCTCCAAGTTTCACCATCATACCACACTACACAATCATATACTGGGCCAGGATCACTGTATTTTTTCTCAAAAGAATTCAACAATTCCACTTGATTTTGAAGTTCCTCCTTTATTAGCTTATTTACCTAATAAGTTGAACAAAATTCAGTTAGAGTATTTCCAAAATTATTACAAGATAGGTAATCCTATATTCTTTTCTAGTGCTATACATTTTTTCCATTACTTTTTCAGAAATGTTAGACTATCCTAGGAGTCAAAAACATCTAAAAGTTCTAGAAGTTCAATGGCTTTCAGCAGTGCACTATTTATTTTTGGTCTATTATATACAACTACTTCAAATTTCTGTACATGTAACATTTAAAGCCATTATTTTCTTAAAGATTGTTAAATGATAAAGTAGTATCTGAGGCATTTCTGGTACTTCATTGAAATAGTACACAGTTTACAAAAGAAAGAATATGTTTAGAAAATTCCAACTTTGAACACAACAAGGATGGTGACCTCAAAAAAGAGCACATTAAATTAAAAATAAAACTTACTGAAAATATCCATTAATTTTCTGAAGTAATACCATTTTCATGTTTGACATCAACTCTCAAAAGTGAACAATACTACGCAAACCAAAGAACCACACATATAAAGACTTCCAAAATTAATCAGAAGATACACTGGTAAGTTATCTGTCAAAATACTCACAAGTATCTTTCCTTCACTCATCTAATGAAACATTTTAATCCTGTCAGCCAATAACAAATTGTTGCAAAAGAACAAGTTTATAAATTTAGACTTAATGCAAACCTGTGAGGGAGAGCTATGAGTAGCATCAAATTCCTCTTGTTTCCTACAGGCCTCTGCTAGAGCCAGCCTGTGAACAGGATCCCAGAGCTTTTCCTTGCGCTCTTTCTGTAAAATAAAACAGAGGATCCTCAATATATTAAGAAATATATCTCAAAGTATGACGTCTATAAAGATAATCTGAAAATTCTGATTTGAGAAAATAGCTAAAAAAGTTCCATACAATAGTATAAATAAGCATAAATTGCCACACAAAAAAAGAGGTATCAGTAATTTCTGTACTTTTCACATCAACCGACGACTGTGAGGAGGAGCACTAAGCCACATTCTGTTGCTCTGAGAAAATCACAGAAGAAATGGATCATGCAAATAATAAAAATCAGAGAGAACAGTGCTCAAGTGCTGGTTAGCAACCTAAGTATGTTACCAAATCACATGCTATGGTGTTCTAACATAATTAAGAAACAGAACTGTAAAATATGAGTATATCCCAGAAAGAAAATTCCTCCTTACCTGAATCCTCTCCTTAAGAGCTTTAGGATAGATATCATAACCATTTTTTATGCCAATGTGATATTTGCCTGAAGGATTTACCCAGTTTGATGGAATCTACAGAAAAGTGTATTTAGAAATAGGTTAACTATCAATGGCACTTAAAAAACTCCACAAACAAAAAAGCCCAACAATGTGTAAGAGGACTTAGCAGAACAAACCTGCAAATACTGCCAATGTAATTCTGTGTCTCCATAACAGCAACTACTGCAGAGTTCCAACACGACATGGCATTTTCAAACCAGTTCCCAAAAAAAAATCAGTATCAGTTCATCTGATACTGCCATTGAACATCTTTAGGCATTAGCTGCTCTGATAGTCTGCTTTTAAAATATAAAACCCCAGCTTTACTGAATTTACTGGGCAGAGGTCTAGGGAAATAATAGTACTACAAATGAAACTTAACATGAGCGAGTATGGTAGGAAGTCATGACAAACACCTGACTATCTCATTTCACATCTTGATGCAATTTACACTCAGTGTATCAGGATCCACTCATCCTAGTAACAACAGTAAAAGAGCAACAGATTCTGCCTTACAATCATCTTCTGTGCAAAATTAAGAAGAAAGCCGACAGCATGGAGAGATCCAAAGATGGGATGCCCCCATATCACATCATCAATCCAATCAGGAAATCAAGAACATGTGAGCAACACCAGTTCTGTGTACCCAAGACCTCTACTAGATTTCATGCCGTCTCTGAAAACGTTACATCGTTTCTGTTCTATGTATAGTGAGAATTCAGTGAGTCTACAACTAGGTCCTCACAGATTTTTCAGTCTAAATCTCTTCACCACGAATAGACTTAGCATATGCAAACGTGGAAAATACTAGCACCTTTAAAGACACAACTGTATCTGATATTTTTAAAGCACATTTCCAAAGCTATTTCCAGCCAATTTCCAAAGCTACATCAGATATTGTTTTAACAAATAATTAGACGATTATCAAGCCCCCCAAAAAGCCCTGTACATACCCCTATTCAGCTACAGAAAATATTAGAAATTAAGACATAAAAAAGTGTAAGAAACACTACACAATCTGCATGAAGAGGAGCAAATGCAGCATTAGGTTTGCTGGTTTTGGTTGGGCTAGGGTTGTTTTTCTTCAAAGGAGCTCATATGGGGCTGTTTTGGATTTGTGCTGAACACTCTTAACTCAGAGATGTTTTAGCTGTTGCTGGGCAGTGCCTGCACAGAGTCAAGGCTTTTACTATCTTCTAGGGTTTTTCTCTCACCCATCCCAAACAGTGAGCATGCTGGAGATACACAAGGATTTGGGAGGGGACATAGCTGGGACAACTGATCCCAACTGACCACAAGGACATTCCATACCATATGGCATCATGGTCAGCATATAAAGCTGGGGAAAGAAGGAAGAAGGGGGTCATTCAGAGTGCTGGCATTTATATTCAAGTCACCATTTGTGTGTAGTCCAGCTTTCCGAGATGGCTGAACACCTGCCTGCCCATGGGAAGTGGTGAACGGAACCCTTGCTTTCCTATGCTTGCGCGTAAGGCTTCTGTTTTACCTATTAAACTGTCATTATCTCCATGTATAAGTTTTCTCAATTTCACCCTTCTGATTCTCTTCTCCCCATATTGCCAGGGGAAAGCTGAGTGAGAAGCTCTATGCACTTAGCTACCAGCTGGGTTTAAACCACAACATCTGGTTAAAAGGAAGTAAGTTCTGTAAAAACCAAAACAGGTGCTAGATTCGCTGTTAAGCAAAGATGATGATGTCCAGTGGTGTCTCTGTACCACCAAATACTCACCTTTAAAGTTCTTCCAGAAAGACCAGTAATTTCTCCATCTTTAGGTTCTGCAATGGTACATGTAGTTACATCACCACTGCCTGTAGTATCAATTATATCAATTATCTTCGGTTTCCCATCAGTTGTAATCTGAAATTATGAGCACAGAAAAATTGAAAATGTACTTGATTACCCTATAGCACACAAATCAGGAAAGTTTTGTTTTTAAAAATATCAAGTAGCTTTCTTGGACACCCAGCCTTTAACTGAAGGACATAAAACCAACTTGAATTCACAATAAATTTTCAAAGAACTAAGACAAACACGTTCTTCTTTTTGGTTCATACAAATCCACTTACTTCTAATAAGGATTTAGAGGAGAAAGATGTAAAAACACTGTATCAACAAAGCACAGGCAGCCTCAATTTAAAACTAAGCTTAAATTTGCAAAAAACGTATCTGCAAGAACTACTATTTACTTTCATATTATTTTCTGTGTTGCTTTTGACCCCTCATTCTGGATAAATTTTATAGCAAGTAAGAAAATGAAAGGTACTGAAGTACAAGCTCTCACAAGCTGGAGTCTCTTAACTGAGCTTAAAAGGAACACAAGTTACTATTACCTTATTTTTCCTGTTTTAAAGATTCTGGTTTGCATTTTAATCCATTTGAAGTGTTAGTAGGTACGGCTATATACACCTAATACTTCAAGGAGTCTTGAGAAACGTTTATAGTAGCCTCCCAGCACCTAAAGAGGGCCTATAAGAAACCTGCAAGCAACTTTCTACATAGAACAGGCAGTGATGGGACAAGGAAGAAAGGAAGAATGACTTTAAACTAAAGAAGACTACTGGACTAGTCATAAGGAAGAAATTTTTCACTGTGAGAACAGTGGAACACTGGAACAGGTTGCCCAGAGAGGTGGTACATGCCCCATCCTTGGAAACATTCAAGGTCAGATTGGATGGGGTTCTGAGCAATTTGATCTAGTTGAAGATGTCCTTGCTCCTTGCAGGGAGATTGGACAAGATGGCCTTTCAAGGTCCCTTCCAACCCAAACCATTCTATGAATTGCTCATTTCTATGTATTTTTACAGTTCTATATCAAAGACTGATTTAAAAAACAAAAAAACAAAAAAACAAAAAAACCCCAATCATCTTCTAGTATCTGCTATACATAAACTACACTGAAAAAAGCTTCATATTCAGAAAAGCAGCAACATTTGTTGTTTTCTACCATTTAAACATATGGCATTATTGCCTTTATTCTCTATCAATAATTTTGATGTTAGATATAATATATGAAAGGTTGTTTTGTTCCAAAAATGCTCTGGAATTGTGAATTCAGCTACTGGAAGCTACCGACACATTCAAACTGTTTCATGAAAGTCACTCTGACGCTGCCAAAACGACAAGAGTCAGGTTCTTATCACATCTCAGCAAACAAGGATAGATACTTCCATGGTATCAAATTCTCATGGCTTAAAAAAAACAAACAACAAACAAAAACCCAACCAAAATCCATACAACCCAAAAAACAACCTCCCAAAAAAACCAACCCAGACAGGCAACAAGCAACACCCCCAATGAAAACAGGCTTAAACAGCTTAAAAAAATAAAAATAATAAACTCCAAATATTCCAAACCCATAGCAACCATAAAAACAGCATCAATTTCATCTCCCAGAAGGTAATAAATACTGCTTTTGAATAAGCTTGCTACGGAAGAACTTTCATGACAGGAACCAACACTACTCTGTTCACAGAAATTCAAGTTCACTGAAGAAAATCTTTTGAGCATCTTAACCTGGTAAAACATTGACTGAATGACAGTTACACAGTAGTGAAAATTTACTTGGGGAACAGTGTGTAGGCACTAAACCATATACTTTGCAAGGATTGTAATTAACGTCTCTAATGTTGGCCACAATTCACACTAAAGTAAAGAGCTACTCCAGTACTAAAGCGACTACAAGCCAAACCTGAGATCAGCAGCACTGGACATTTTTCAATATGCCTCTACTCAAAGTCAACTATCCGGTGAGCAAAGTACAAGAAAACAAGAATGAAAATGTAATCCAAGGTGACTTGTTTGAAGAAGGAAAGTTATACAGCAACAGGTGGCCAGAACACAGATTTATGCTGCAGCAAGCTTGGGTAGTTTTAGAAGTTGTTTCCTAGTCCGAAAGACAAGGTGCAACTCCTACACTCTATGGCACTTTGCCTCTCAGCTGAAACCTAGCAGGCCCACACACATGTGAGTTTGTAATGTCAGAACCAACAAATCAGAGTCTTTCAGTCAGACACAAGAAACTCAAGAGTTTCAGCTGGTCCAAGGTTCAGTTCCTAACAGCAGCAATCCAGACAGGTTCACAGTAACTTAGCGCAAGTAACTGATACGGTGGCTCCTGCTGCCATGAACTGCTCTTCGGCACACTGCCCACCAGCAGCAATGCCAGAGTGAAACTCAAGAGTTCAGCTCAGTTTTCTTCTGCAAATCATGCAATTCCGAGCTTAAAATTACAATAAAAAATAATCAAGCGATCTTTGCCAATTCCCTTATGTGAACAGAAGAGTCCTGAAGTAATGAAATTATTACAGACAGAAGATACATTTTAGTACCTTTTGCATTAAAATTAAAAAAAAAAAAAAAAGAATTTTTATACAATTAAAAATATTTTATACTGTATTTAGGAAAAAAAAATCCCCAATCGAGCCTTAATAATCATGGCTTCCCTACAGGTATTTGAAAAAACTAATTAGTGGTTTACAACTGGAAACTACTTTGTTGTTTATGTATTTGTCCATGAAGTTTGAAAATCTTGTTTACATGTCAGTTCTGACTTTGTAAAGCAGATAAATTAGTAAACTGAGAACACTAAAATTAATCTACGTGCATAATACTGGCAACTGATCGGCTATAATAGAAGTGGAGGAGCACCAGTGTCTATGACAATCACAACAGAAAAGGGAAAGCCAGATGCACTTGAGCATGTTTTTGCCAGCCCATACAATCACTGACTCCAACTGACAGCTACTGCAGCCACAAGAGATGAACAAGTTCTTCAGCACTTTGGTCATGGGACAGCTGACCATTGTCATCACAAATAAAATCTTTTCCAAGCATTTTTTTTTAATTGAGTGCTGTAAAGCAAGTAAAACCAAACTAGCTGCTACTGCTAAAAAGTTGTCACATAAAAGTAGTTAGTAAATAATAATTCCAAATGCCACTTCACAAAATAAATAAATTTGCAAGAAGCAAAATGAACTGACTTATCTGTTATGAAACATAAGAAGCCACAATAGGAACAGAGAAAGGATAGTGTGGGGCTGAGCAAAGACTATACATATACAACCACAACACTTCATTAAATGCACCTAAAATTTCATCAGTCACTGTGCCTTAATGAGGAATTACAAACCATGACTTAGCAGACAGTAGGAAATACATTCTATCAAGAGGACAGAAAGGGAAAAAAATCACATGAAAGAAGCAGACAAACTAAACTTTACAGCTGGTGTCAGCTGGTGGAAAAGCAATGGAAGAGGAGGTGAAAGGAATTCCCTAGAGGGCACTGGTTACAAAAGATTCATAAAGAAAAGAAAAGTAAGTACAAGCTAGATTAATGTTTTATGTGTCAAAGAAAGCCAGCCAACAGGCAACAGATCTAAGAAGGTTTGTTAAGCTTAACTACTATTCCCTCTATAGCAGCAAGCATCCAGGGAAGAACAGAAACATAATGGTATTTCCCTGTTAAACTCTGTCCCCAAATCTTTCTGTCCCTGGAAAAGGGAACAAACAGTGCTATCGATGTTTACAAACCAAGTCACAGAATCAACAAGCAAAGGAACCCTACCCAGGAATGAAACACTAGGAAGCAGTAAAGAAATCAACTGTTTTGTTTTGACTAAGAACTCCACTATATTTGAAACAGGGTAACTCATTTTAGCCTATAATAATTATTGTCATTAACCAGAACTCAAAGTTGTAATACCTATTAACTTTGCTATAGATAAAGTAGACAAAGTCTCCTTTTCCCTCTAAGCAACTGATTGAACTCTTACAGATCTAACTCTATGCCAGGCCAGGAACTGACAAGACTGACAGTAAGAAAAAACAGCAGCGACAAAGACAGGGCTGCAAAAAAAAAAAAAAAAAAAAAAAACACAGAAAAAAAAAAAGGGGAAAAAAAAAAAAAAAAAAAAAAAAAAAAAAAAAAATTCCAAAAATTGTCCCAATGTTAGAAACTACTTCTTCCAGTACAGCTATGCTGTGTCACTGCCTGCGCCCAGGACACTGATTCACTGCATGGAGGCAAAATGTAAACTGGCAAATACTCCAGAGAGTGAGGACATTCCCTTGCTGAAGAAATATCTACAAAGCTATTCTAGACTGGGTGCTGTCTATACCTCCTTTTTAACTCCCTGTGCAGTAAGTCTCCTCAGGCTTTAGCTTAGCAAGCCCCTTAAGCCAGGTCTATTGAGTTGGCAGTGTGGAAAGACCATATAGCTTCTTCACATGTTTTTCTAATAACCCTGCAAACTTACTCTCTCTCACTCACTGCAACATGAATTCCACATCCCACCCTCCAAATCTTTTACTTCTTTTACAAATCTTTTACTGCACTACCTGAAACTTTATCCTGTGCATAAAGAAAATAAGTTGGAGAAAACTGAAATGGTTAACACAGAAATCACAGTACTTCATAAATATCTCATATGAGCCTTGGATTACCTATATCAGAACAAAGCTTCCCACTACTGCAAATAAATTCATATCGGGGTTTTGTTGTTGTTGTTGACCACTACGTATTCATAACCTCTAGAAACCTAGAGGTTTCTGCTTTTATATGTGAAACTTCAGAACCATGCACATCATTCAGTTTACATTCACATCTTCTAAATTTTCTTCCATTACTTTCTGCTCTGCCCATGGTATTAACATGCTTTCCTTTAGGCTAGCTTTCACTAAGCTTTCCAATTACTCTTCCACTTACCCACAATTTCTTGCCAAAAGCACTACCCTCATTTCCGCTTAAATCAATCCAAGTTACAGCTGTCCACTCCTTTCTTCCACCCAACTTGTCCTCTTACCCCACCCTCTAGTTTAACTGAATCCCATTAGGAGTCATTTCAGAACACGGAAGTAACGATATGCTAGGGTCAGGTCCCTGAATGAGGTCACTTAAGAGTTAATTCTACACCAAAAAAACAAACACAAGTCCTGCTTAGTCAAAACAAAACAAAGGATTCAGCGTCCAAGTGAATTGCATACGACTCCGAATCATTCTTCCACGGATTCTTCTGCCATCACTCAGAGGAAACATGTTGACAAGAAATCAAAGGCAGCAGTGACACAAAAGGCTACATGCAAAATTACAATATATAGAAATGTTAAGACACAAGGGTTAGAAGAAATAAGCGCGAGAAATGCCAAACTGACATCACACACAGAAATTTACAAAACCGACATGGAGACACAAAGTTGGCAGATCAAAAAAAAAAGCTGAGAGAATCAAATTTAAGACAGATCGTAACTGCAATAAAACGCACGATAAATAAAAAGGGAAAGACGTGTATGCAAATTGTGCCAGAAATACACTCTTCATGTAAAAGACCTAGGCGGCTGTGTGTAGCCTCGAGCTACCTACTGCCGAAGTAACGCTAAGGTTTAACAAAAACACAAAGCGTTCTTTTATAATGAGCTCTCCGTGAGAGAAGGCAGCCCAAGAGACTTAAGCGCCGTAACACGCCCGCGGACGGCTTACGAGGAGGATCCTCACAGCAACACCCGGAGCGACGGGTGCGGAGCCCCTGGCTACGGCATCTGCCCGCCCTCCCCACCCAAGCCCCCGCTCACGCGTGCTCGGCGGGAACCGTGAGCGAACACACAGCCACGAGTCCCCGCGACAGCGACAGTCCCCGGGACAGCCCTCCGGGGCCTCCCCTGCCCTCGCCGCCGCTGCCTCGGGCCGCCCGAGTGCCATGGCCGCCCCCGTACTCGTCCCCGTCCTCCCGGGGTCGGTCCGGAGGGACCTGGGAGCTCCTCGCGGGCCGCGGTGGTGACCCAGGGCCGCCGCCGCCCCGCTCTACCTGCATGCCCGGCGCCCCGGGGTCCACGCCGGTGTCCAGCACGGCCAGCAGCACACCCCGCCCGTCGAAGTCGGGGAAGCGGGCGAGGAAGGCGGCGGCGCCGGTCTCCTTCTTGGGCAGGAGCCCGTGGAACGGGAACGGCTCCTCGGCGGCGGCCGCCATGGCGCGAGACCGGGGCGCAGGACTGGCGGGGCGGGGGGGACAGACCGAGAGAGGCCACGGCACGGCGGCGCATGCGCGGTGCCGCCCCACCGGCCCGCGGGGACGCACATCCCCTCGCGGCCAGCGGCGCGAGCAGCACCGGAGCTAAACTGACCAATAGGACGGCGCGGTGGGCGGGGTCGGCTGTGGAGGCAGCCAATCACAGGAGGGAGGTGTTCCACGCGCCGGGGCCGTGGCGGCCACGTACGGCGGTGGCGGGAGCCGAGGGCACCTTCCAGCGCCGCTCCCGCGGGCGGTGCCGCTGCGGCCTCCGTGGTCCCGGTCCCGGTCCCGGTCCCGGTCGCGGGCTACGGCCTCGGGCTCTGCCCGCGGCAGTGCGCGATGGGCGGGGTCCTCCGAATCGAAAACGGAATCGCTTAGGTTGGAAAAGACCGCTGAGATGGTCAAGTCCGAGCTATGACCGAACGCCACCATGTCAACCAAACCATGGCACTGGGTGCCAAGTCCCTCCTTTCCTTAAACACCTCCAGGGACGGTGACTCTACCATCTCCCTGGGCAGCCCATTCCAATATCTAATCACGCTTTCTGTGACGAATTTCTCCCTGGTGTCCAAACTGAACCTCCTCTGGCACACGTCTTGAGGCTATTTCCTCTCAGGCAGTCGCTGCCTGGGAGAGGAGGCCGATCCCCATCTGGCTGCGCCCTCCTGTCAGGTGATTGTAGCGAGCAGTAAGGTCACCTCTGAGCCTCCTTTACTCAAATAAACGAGGTGCAAACATTTACTTAGTGATTTTTTTTTTCTCCCTCTGCTGATTCATTGTTCTGGATAAATAGGTCCCGCGGTGGCAGTACCAGTGCAACTGTTTAGCAAAGAGCAGAAAAAAAACCCCTCAAAACCAAAAACCAACCAACCGAAAAACCCTAAACAAACAAATCCCCAACCAGACAGAAATAAACAAACAAAAAAACCCCCAAGGAAACCCACAAAAAACCCTAACAGAACAAACAAACCCCCCCCAGCAACAGCAACAATAAACAAACCCAAAAGATTACATAAAGGGGGAAAAAAACCAAAACCAATCCAAACCAAAAAGCCTACCTAAAGGCTATAGGGAGCTCAAAATAAAATAAGTTTTGATGAAGTTGTTAAGGGAAAATCTCAACTTTGAACAAAAGTCAGAGGTTTCAAAGGTATTTTTCTAGCTTTCATGCTCACTTGCAAAAGAATCTGAACTCTGGAGTGTCAGAAAACGTGCACACAGAATGTCTTTTGGAAAGATGCCTTGTTTGTAGCATCTGATGTGTGTCTCTTCAGCTATTTTAGGTGGTAATAAGTATAAACCTGTTGATTTCTAGGGGATCATTTTGCTTTCTTCAAGCAAGTTTTTGTTTAGAGTCATCTTGGCAGACAAAGGTGTTTGTGAATTAACATGTTCACTGTAAGGTAATGGGGATTTTGACTTCTGAGAGTTTTTCTCTTTGTGTATTTTTTGTTTCACGGATCTGATGAAATTATTATGGAATGTTTTTCAGACATTAATCTTCATTGAAATGGAGCTGGCATTTGTTCTTCTCTAGAAGAAGTGAGAGAGTGTTGCTAGCAAATAGGGGTACTTAATTTATTTTTCCCATTTTGTCAGCTACCATCAGCATTGTCTTCCACCTCACTAATGGCATTAGAGAGCCACGTGATTTTTATGCAAGTACTAAAATATACCTGAAGAGCACTGCCTTAAAAATACACAGTATTAAAAAAAAAAAAAAGTGAAAGTTGTGTGTTATGAACGTAGTGTGTAACTCAATCTGCTCCCCACTTTGGTTTTCAATCATAAATCAAAATTTGACATTTTGTTGTCTAGATGCCATGTGCTTAACTTTCTTAGAATGCTGATGGTGTCTGACTGCCATAACCAGATTTTTTTTTAATTACATAAAACTTTGACTGATTTTACTACAGTGAAGAGAATTATTCTGACAGGATGGTTGTTCACTTGTTTAATACCTAATTAACTGCCCATTTGGGTTTAGTTTTCCTTCTGTTTATCATTGCTACTTCATCTCAATGGGAGAAGCTTGTATTTCTGGCAACATGTTGACATGAACAGAAGTCTCATACATCCTATTCCTAGTATACTTTGAGACATTAAACTACAACAAATTCTCGAAATATTTCACATCCATTCAATGAAAAAGCTGTATTTTATAATTTGGAAACATTTATTACTAGCCCTGAGAATTTCTTCCCTGTTCTGTTGCCTTGGTCTCAAAGTTATACCACAAACACCTCATCTAATTAGCAGGTACTTATTGTTCAGGTATGTATAAATTATATGCACTGCCAAGTAGCAGGGCAGGTTCTGCAGGAAACCCAGGATTTGAGGAAGGTGTGCCAATCAACTTTTAACAGACTTGAAACTGATACCATGAAGATAAAAAACACAATTTCAGTGACAATCTTCAAAATGTAGCTATTTTGTTAATTGTATGATTACAACTCTAGTGTTAGAACGTGATCTTCAGGATAAAGCTGTGCATCTTACTGAGACTCTGCAGATCCTGAGCATACTGAGAATTTTGGAATTTTAAACTTGATCCTGGACTTCTCAGGTTCCTTATGTTTAATGTGCTAGGTTAACGGTTGGACTAACAATCCGAAGTCTTCCACTAAAACATGTCTTTAAGCACCACATCTACATCTATTCAAATACTTCCGGGGATGGTGACTCAACCACTTCCATCATGGGCAGCCTGTTCTAGACGGGGAAAAACTTTTTATCAGGACCTGTAGCAGTAGGGCAACTAAAAGAGGGTAGATTCGTATCAGAAATAAGGAAAAGTTTGTTTAACAGTGAGAGTGGAGAAAGACTTGTAACACTTGTAACAGCTTGCCCACAAGAGGTGGTGGATGCCCCATTCCTGGAAACTTTGAAGGTTGGATTGGATGGGGCTCTGAGAAATCTGATCTAGTTGAAGATGTCCCTGCTCATTGCAGGGAGATTGAACTAGATGGCCTTTCAAGGTCCCTTCCAACCCAAACCATTCTATGATTCTACGAACATCTGGCCAGTGACCCAGACTTGCCTGGGCATGTGGTGCTCCACGCAGATTCTGTTCTGAATACTCCCAGTATGGATGTGCTTCTAGGTCTACATCTGAGACATGGCAAAGCTGTTCCAGTCTTGACAGCCCTGAGTGATTCCTCATATTGCTCACGTGTCAGGCCTGTCAGGATGTGGAGCTGGCCAGTGATCACCTTTGATTTAATGTGTAGCCTAATGCACTGTGGATGAGAAGGCTGAGGACGCCTGCTGCATCTTCTGCCTGATGTTACATCCAGAAGTCCCATTCTGGCCTTCAAATCTCTCTTCCCTCTGAGCATGCACCTTTCTATAAATGAAATGCTTTAGCTGCTTCAGGGTTCTGTCTGAGTCGGGCAGTTCTGTTTTGCATGGAAACATCCCAAAGTGAACCTGAAACAACATGACCTAATATCTTTCTAGTACAGGCATTGACATGAATGTAGAAGTACTGGGCTGTTTGTTCTTTCCCTAATTAATGTTAAATTATTCTATTCAAACTATCAATTGGAGTTGCGCAAGAACTCTTTAACTTTCAGTTGCAGCAATTACCTTAGTCACTATGTTTCAGATTTCACCCACTCCTCCTTTCAACCCTGCCTGAGTTACAACATGTGGAGAGGAGGAATCATCCTACCAGTTAGACCATGAGAGGATGTGTTTGATCAAATTGTACTAGGCAAGGCAGGCACTTCAGTGTTCTGAGTGAGGTCATTAATTACCAAGGTGCTCAGTAGATACTCTTCCTTATTCCCCCTTTATATGAGAGGTCTGGCTTCAGGGTATAATGGGAATAGATGATCCTTGCATGAGGTGGATGTCAAGATGTGACTTAATTCTTGCCATTGCCTTCTGTCTTCCTTCCTTTCCTATTGGCTCTTGTTATTGCTGTGTAAGCATAAAACAACACAAATCCTCCAGAAGAGGCTGTTTCCCACTTCTTGCCAGCCTGATCCTTGGCCATTCATTCTCATTCTTCTGCTTCCCCAGTCACTTGTGCTGTTGTGGCTTCATGATGGAACTGATAAAGAAATAAATCTAAAAAAAATTCATTTTTGTTTGGGTTTTTGTTTGTTTGTTTTTGTGGGTTTGTTTGTTTGTTTTTAAACCAGGTCCTGTACTGAGCCTTCTGCAAAGTCCTGGCATAGCTATATGCCTGTGTAATTTTTTTTTGCATGTATATATTTAATAAAGATTTTCAGAGAAGGCCCCATCCCAGTTCTTTTTCCCTTATTTACTACCAAACAGTTCAGCATGGGCAAGGGTATCAAATCTGTAGAGTAAACTGTTCAATATTCTTTATTCACAGAGAGGAAAACATTTACTCATCTTTTAGGTTTGATATCTAATCTTCCTTAATGGACAATGTATCTTCAGCTTTGTCTTCAGGAAGTTATTTACTTGGTTGGGTCAATTTGCCATGTCCTTCTGTTGATAAATATAAAATAAAAAAATCATTGCATACATATAAAATTATGAGGTCATTAGTGAACAACAGCTGGCATTATTCTCCAACGTAATCATATTTCAAATAAGTCTGTCAGAGTTACCAGAATGAATTCTTGTTGTTCTCTGTCACAGACTCTTGTGGCCTAGCTAATGTCTTTAGGATGTGTTTTCGTTTACAGACTTGTTTTAAATTGTCTGAAATTATATCCATATGGAGAGGATATGATAAGAGTATATAATAATAAGGATAAGTTAATATATTGCTTTAAACACTTTCTCAATAATGCTGCTGAAAGAAATTATTAGTCCTGAAAATTCAAGATGGTAGGATTCATTTAGCATTGGCCTCAGCAAAAAGCTGCAGCTGTAGTTCAGTACCAGTTGAGCCTCAAACATTTAGTGGTTTTCTGTGGCAAAGTTGTTAATAGGCTTGCATTTTGAAAACATATTTCTGAGACAACAGAGTCACTCCTTTAACTATGCTGCAGAAATGAGCAAAGAAATTACTGACTATAAATGCATACTTGTTATTTCTAGAGCTGAGCATGCGTATTCATTTTTCATGTTTCTCTGAAGCTTAAAACAGAGTTCAGTCTTTTTCCCAGACTTGGCCTTGTGTAGTTTGCAGAGATTTGTAATAGAAATACAAAGATTAGTAGAATGAGTTACAGATGGAATTGTATGTATATAAAAGCACCAAAAGAAACAGTATCAAACAAAGGTTAAGAACATCATATGCTGATAACCGAGGACACAGTTAACATCAGTCAAAGGAGTAAACTACAAGGAATCCATTGTTTACAGCAAGACCAGAAGGCCTGAGCTCTCATGGGGCCACAACATGATAGCACTTAAGTAGAAGACTTGAGCTCTGCTAACAGATTTGCTAGCAGGATGACAGCAAGGTTGAAGCCACAAAGATACCCAAATAAGTATACACTGTCCATATGTATCAATCGTCCAAAAAGTCTATGGAGGAATCTTTAAACAAGGTTCTGAAGCATAGGTTTATGCCTTAGTGACTAACTCACAGAGTGAATTAAAACTATGTCTAAACCCCATTGTCAGCAAGAGGAATCCAAGAGGTTTAATTAGAAGTTGATAGCTAATGTCTCTTGTCACTGTGTCATGTGTAAGTGAAATTGGCCAGACGATTGGGACACACGTATCTTGGTGTAAGTGAATATGAGAATGCAGGAGAACAATTTATGAGACAATGAATATAAACGATCAAAATTGATTTTGTTTCATGTAGGTAGCATCTTCTTTCTCCAGCTGATTTCACACTGATTTTTGTTGTTTTAAATTTTTGCAGTGTCACGAATACTCTACTAATAGGGTGAATGCCAAAGCAGCCGGTATTTCAAGTGCTATTAGGTTACATGAAAGTCACTTTGGAGTTTTTAGGCTTTTAATTAGTTGGATTTTGTAAGACGTCATAACTGCATTTATTTTTAAATTTATGAAATACAAATACATTTATGCAGAAAAAATTATGTCATTGTTTAACCCCAGCTGACAGGTAAGCCATATGCAGACTCTTGCTCACTCCTCTCTGCTGGGGTCGGGGAAAGAATCAGAAAGGTAAATTTGAGAAAACTTGTATGTTGAGATACAGACAGTTTAAAGCAAAAGCCATGCACACAAGCAAAGCAGAACAAGGCATTTATTCACCACTTCCCATGGGAGGTAGGTGAAAGCCAGGCATCATACACAACAAACACCATCACTCCAAATGTGCCCCCCTTCCTCCTTCTTCCCAGGCTTTGTATACTGAGCAAGACACCAGACCGTATGGGATATCCCTGTGGTCAGTTTGGATCAGCTGTCCTGGCTGTGTCCCCTCCCAGCTTCTTGTGCACCCCCAGCCTGCTCACTGGTGGGGCAGGGTGAGAGACCTTATAGACTCACAGAATCTCCGGAGTTGGATGGAATCCACAAGAATCACCAAGTCCAGCTTCTGACCCTGCATGGGACTGCACCCCAAAAAAGGCCTGACTCTGTGTAACCACTGCTCAGCAATAACTGGTATATCCTTGTGTTATCAACACAGTATTCAGCACTAATCTAAAATACAGCCCCACAGCAGCTACTAGAAAGAAAATTAACTCTACCCCAGCCAAAACCAACAGGCTTTTACAAATTTAGGTACATCAGTTAATGCTTGTTTATGATTGAATGTAAATCCTTATGAGCTCTTTCTGAAGATTTCCTATTTCTGTTTAAACTCCAAAATCCCACCTTAGAAAGGCTGAAAAATGCATCACGTATCAGCATACATGTATGAAATATGTACATATTCCCTATAATGGAACTCAGGAGCTTTTGTCTGAGAAATGCTTTATGCATTTGGAAGTAAATATAGGAGGCATTTGAAGTTAGGTTTTCTTAGTCAGAAACTACACAATATGGCAACTAGGAATATTTCCAGATTTTCCTGTAAGCACTTTTACAATATTTTTTGGCAATGTTTTTGGTTGGTTGGTTGGTTGTTTTTTTTTAGTTGGTGAGCCTACACTAAAGTGGAAATATCATCTGAGATCTAAAGTTTTAGTTCTTATATCTAAGGCATAAATTTGAATATCAAATATCTATCTTTGGGTTACTCAAATAGGAAATGATCAGCAGCTGTTGGAGTTTGGTAGTCAGGATTAAGGAATGTACTTTAAGGACCAACATATCCTGAAATAAAAGAAAAAGAAATCTGCTTCGTGGTAAGAGAAGTTACTGTGAATTCCCTGTAATATAAGAGGTACCTTTTGTGAAAAATCTCTCGAAATAGCAGCAGCTCTTTCCTTGACTATAGTGGTGTCCCTATGCCCCTCTTAAATCTTTCTTTGTTGTTGTACACCATGCAGTAGTACAAATACTCAGTTTACCTCTCTTTTAAAGCAGAGGCAGCTACTAACCTTATACAAACTAGTTACAACATGTAGTAGCACTTTATATTGGCAAGTAATTTCTCTAATTTTTTTTAATGACTTCTTGAACGCATTACTAGTTCTCAGTGGGGATATTGCTGTCTCTATTTAGGGTCATAGGGAGTCAAGTCTGTGACTTGAAATTATATGTTGACAGAAGTGAGGTGACAGCTGTCTAGTGTGTGTTTTTAATTTGTATCTGATTTAAAAATATGAATAACTCTAAAGCTAAGCTAAGTTCTTCAGACTGCAATCTCTTCAACAACATAGTCATCTGGAGGTTTAATGGCTGGGATGTGTTTCTGTTTTGCAAAATACTAAAACAAACCCCCTCAGTCACTGTTTTTGAGTAATATCATGAATTAGATATTTGTTCAAGTTCTCCTCTTGAGGGCAGCAAACATTCAGAACTAAAAATTGTTTATGTTTCTTAATGGTGTGGTAAAGAATATCCTGGATTTGAAATAGAGTTGCTTGTCTCTTGGCTCTCATGGTTTAGAGAAAGATTCACTTACAGCTCTACAATTCTTGTACAAAACCTGATAGTTTAAGTGCAAAACTCAGCATATGAAATCAAGGCTTCACCTTATAAACCAGCTGAGAAAAGAGTAACTAAGTAGAAACATATAGAATCATAGAATCACCAAGGCTGGAGGAGACCCTTAAGATCATCAAGTCCAGCTGTTAACCCATCCCTACCATCCGTAAGTTCCAGCCTAAGTTCTCTATTAAACTAGATCAGCTGTTTCCACCAGTGGCTTATCTTTCCACACATGGGGATGGCTTGCTCCTGAATATTAAACAATTCTATTTTAGAGTATATCCAGCCTTCCTGAACTCATTTATCCTTCAAGACTGACTCCCAAAGACTGTCAATCAATGTCCTAACCAGGCCACAGTCTGCCTGCTGGAGGACCAAACTGGAAGTTCTGCGGGTGCTTCTCTTTATTTCACCCCTTATAGAAAACACTAACATTTCATGGTCATTGTGCCCAAGATGCCCCCCAACCACCACATCTCCCACTAGTCCTTTGTTCACGAAGGTCTAGCAGGGTACCTCTGCTGGTAGGCTTGTTCACCAGTTGTGTTACGAAATTGTCTCCCACACATCCCAGGAACGTCTTAGAAGGAACGTCACTTCCTCTCTGCTGTGTTGTATTCTCAGTAGACATCTGGCAAATGTGTTTCCATGAGTACCAGGGCCAGCAATCATAAGATTTCTGCCAGCCACTTGTAGAATGCCTCATCAGCCTGTTCATCCTGGTTGGGTAGTCTATAACAGACTCCCACCATGACATATGCCCTCATGAACTTCTCCCATGATCTTTACCCACAGGCACTCAACCTTGTCATCTTCATCATCATCCATTCCAATACAATCAAAACACTCTGTAATTTACAGTAATGTACAGTAAAACATTCTGTCATGTACTCCTCTCTTGCTTCACCTCCCTCTTCGCTAAATCTTATAGCCATCCAATAACAGTCATTGTCATAAAGTTTAAAATGAGCTTTTAAACATGACTTCATAATAATGGAGCTCAATTGAAGTCGGTGTGAGAAGCTCAGGTGCCTTGGATATCTCAGATGATTCATGAACATATTCACACATGCCCAGCGAGGAAGAATGACACCTGTGTACTGTGTCTTTATCATGGACATGGTTCAATATCTCAAAACAGAGAAAAGGAAACAACTACCAACCGGACAGCAAAAGCTACTAACATATGTTGTGGGTTTGCCTATTCATTGCTTGTGTGTCTCCCATGTGGCTTCATTCTTCAGTGAGGTTTGAATTTTGCATGCTGCGAAACAATAAAAATTATTGCAGTGGTCAATAAGCCTGTGACAGGTTTCAGGAAGTATTTCTGCACCTCAACACAACAGCTGTCACTGTTACTTCTTGTGCTGGTCAATGTGCTGGACCAAGGTATTTGTGCAAATTCAACTGTTGTTAGCAAATTTAATGCAAATGTAAAGAAATTGTCTTTCTTTCCTCATTCACTAATTAATAAAAGGATACTTTGAACTAATGCACTGAAAATAACTGTGACTTCTGTGTAGTCTTTGAATGAAGCTGGATAAAAGATTAAATTAGACAAGTTTAAGTGTAACCTTTACTACTGGCAATTCTACAAATGCACATTGGAATGTCTCATTTTATCGTTGCCTAGATTTTATTAATAGAAACTTGATGTTTCAGAACTTCTCTTTGCTTTTGACCCAGAATATATGCATGACCCAGGAATGACCTGCTTCCCTAGAATTTAGTTCAGGTACTAGAAAACATAATGCCTTCAAACTTGGAGAGTGATGCAGAGATCCTTGGAATTATGGAAGGAATTTGATTCTCCTCTGCTTGTTCTTTGGCTTACTTCCAGCTCCCAGGAAAGCTGGATATAATTCTCAGTGTGGTATTTCTGGTTTGTACCAAATCACATTCTTTAAGAGTACTTGTAGCAAGTACTCTTGCAGTCTTCTAGCAAGAATGTAAACTCTGGATGTGTTATCCAAATCCCATACCTCATAATCCCAAACAGATTACATGTATTTGAATTCTTCACTCCTTGTGATATTGAAGAGTTCATGATAACACAAAGACAATCAGGGAAAAGGATCTGGAAGGAATATTGTGTAGGCCAAAGGAATAAAACTGCTAGTGAATGAAGTAAAAGCCAGTGGGTGTTGCATGTCCATGCAGGCTTGCGAAGGAGACCAGACCTTGCAGTTTACTCTGTATGCTGTGCAGGGTGAACTGCATCTAGGCTGGTGAAAGAGCCTGGCCTCCATCATATGGAATCCCTTCCTGCCTGTGCCTTGAAGAGAGGCCAGAGGGCAAGATCAGGATTGGATGGATCATCACTTCATCCTTCATAGGGCTGGACTGGGGAGCTGCACTATCCCTTGTCCATATGTAGTGCCATACAATTTCTTTTGTTGAGGAACTCAAGGACTGGGTGCTGCTGGTCATTCTTTATTGGCAATTAAGGCACTAATGGCCTTGGAGCAGTCAGAAGGCCAGGTACTGTGGTAGGTGACTATGCTGGGGAAGCTGGGGAAATCAGTATTGCCTCCATGAAATCCTTCAGAATGCTGGCCATGGGGCCCCTGTGTGATCCCCAGAAAGGTTTCTTTTTCCCTTTCCTCGTCTAGGTAGATCCTTCTTTTGCCAGAAGAGCAACTTATCCAGGCTCATGAAGATTTTTGTCTCTATGCTCTAGCATGCCCTGAAGACTTAGTTTAAGGAAATGTTGTATGTGCCTGCTTGCTCTAATACATGGCAAGCCTCTGCTTTCAAAGATACAAAAACCTCAAATCTTTGATTGTTCTAACTATATTACCATTTTACGTTACAGTTGACTAGATCAATAATAGACATTATACCATGCCAAAATCAAAATGTTCTCTGTATGCATGTGAGCGTATTAAGTGCTTTCTGACTTATTTCCTTACCTCCACTAGTGTTGTAGCATTTTTTGCTCTAACATAATTCAGAATTATAAAGTATTGATTTTTGCATGGATATATGTGTGTGCCTTTCCTATGTGTGTATATCAAATTTTATTAATGTGCATATAATGTAAATAGAAAATAATAGCATGATACTCAATATAAAAAATGTCTCTCAGAGTAGCCATGCAATGTCTATATAAATAATTAACTTTATGGCCACTAGATGCCACTGTTGCTCTGTGTATACGTGACTGAAGCATCACACTGCTCTAAATCGTAGTCCCCTAAAAAATCTGTGGTATAAACCTACAGCTTTCTGGTGCTCTATCCTTAATGCTATACATTGAGTATTCACCTTTTCTCTTAAAAATTACACCTCAGAATTTTTAAAGCAATGAAAATACATTATTTTATTATTTTGAAATCTTAACCGTTAGATCTTTATATTATAATAAAAATATTATTTCTAGAAAAATAAATTGATTAATCAATTAGTAGATTTTTCCATGGAAGATCCACTAGATAGGTTTTCATTCTTTGGTTTGATTAGATACTCAAAATATTTTACAGTTTAGGTATAACTGAAAAGTGAAAAATATATTTCTTCATATGCTAATTTATTTCCTCTGACTCCAAAATAACCCTTAGGGCTAATTAAAAATATATTCAATAATTTTTATTTTTTGTTTCCATCACACCAATGAGATGCCTATTTGTCCTTCCTAGATACCTAGTCCAAAATGTCTGCTGGAGTCAGTCTTCTATTTATTCCTGCCCATGAATTAGTGAGGAATACATGTATGGTCAGCAAAGTGGAATCACAACGGGGAATTGCAAATCATTGTGAGGTAAAAGCCAGTTCAGAATGCGACTCAAAACCTTTAGAATCCTCCGAACTAAAGGAGCTACTTTACACGAGCTTTAAGAGATTGTGAAGCACAGGTATTACATGTTAATTTTTTAGTCAGTGCCATAGTACACAGATTTTAAAATATTTTTTGTTAACAGCAAAGGTGAAACTTCAGAGAAGGTTAAATTCATGCCTATTGTCTCTTATCCTCCCACTGCACATCACATTGCATAGGTCTGACTCCCATCTCCTCAAGTTTCCTATACATACTGGGGTAGCTGTGCGGTGTTCCCAAAGCCATCTCTGCACCAGGCTGGACAAGCCCCCTGTCCCAGGGACACTGCTCCAGCCATGACCATCACTGAACTCACTGCAGTTTACTGATGTCTTTCCTGTGTTGGAGAACAGTATCTAGATGTAGCTAGTGAGTGCTGAGCAGAAGGGGACAACCAATGCCTCCCTGATCTCCTTCCTGGCTGTGCCCCAGGGATGCAGCCCCATATGCCTTTGGCAGTCTCCGCTGCCAGGAGATGCTTGTGGTTCCTGTTCAAGTAATTGGAATAAGAATCACAGCATAGGAATAAGTTCTCAGCTCTTTAGATTTTAGGAATTTGTGAGTTCTGCATGGATCTGTGTGAAACATGTACATACACCTGGAGAAGGGAAGTGGCAAAGTAAGAGTTTTCAGATGATCCTTGAGGGAAATGAAGGAACAGTGTATCATACATAAATCCTTCAGGGGAATGAGGGCAAAGAAAGAGTGTATCATATATAAAATGCAGCATTATGCATGTTGTATATATATCTACTCAGAAGTGCTGTTTTGAAAATTCTGGATGCATTGATGAAAACACTAAATCAATGCCTGACAGAGGTCAAAAACCTAAATATTAAATTGCTAGCAGAAGGTACAGAGAGTGAGGCAGAATGTCATTATGCCGTAGCTGTATGGTTCATTACATACAGTTCTGCTTGCTTCATCTCTAAAAGGGAAGAACAAAATAAAATTTCCAGAGAGGAGAAATAAGAAGACAGAAGTGGAAGAAGCTTCAGAGAAGAGCTACAAAGATGATCAAGTTCATGGATTTCTCAGTAAACTGAGATGCTGGAAGTAGTCTGGAAAAGAGGGAAATGGAGGGCATAAAGTAGAAGTTTAAACATATGAGTAGCGTGCTGAAAGTGAATAGGAGAAGTTCTGCTCTATATCCCCCAGGACAAAACCTGACATGCAGCAAATAAAACAGGATGTGTATCTTTGCACACAGAATCAATTATCATGGCATGTTGTGGCTATTAAATTTTAAGGGATCAGAGACTTTGTGGTTCTTAGTCAGGTAGCAGTTATTAGAAGTTATTAGAGCTTATAAACCACTGAGTATACACAGGCCACAAAAATTTGGAGAAGTTTATTGTACAGGTGAAACATCCTATATGTTCATCCTGTTCTTTCTTATTTCCTTAAGCATCCTCCCTTGTTTACTGCCAAGGACAAGGTACTGGCATAAAGGGACCTCCAGTGTGAGCCAGAGTGGCTACTGTTATTTCATCATTTAGACAAAAAAAAAAAAAAAAAAAAAAAAAAAAAAAAAAAAAAAAAAAAAAAAAATCTAATATGAAGAAATGAAGAGGGTCTTCTGTAAAGACTGCTTCATGAATATTCAAAAGTTTATTTCTTTCCTGACTATTGAAGTCCCTATAAAATAGCACTATAAGAAAAAAATAACTGTAATGAAATTGGACAATAAAAATCCATATTTAAAATAGTATCTAATATAGTGTCATAAAGACCATTAATTATTAAATTAAGGAAAATTATGTACTGAAACATGGCTTCCAGGATGGTTTGCAAAACCCCTTGTGCAAGTCCACTGGTTATCCACCAAAAAAAGAGGGGTTGGGTCTGTCAGTTGGAAATGACTCTTTGATCCAGTTCTTCCTTTTTAGGGTTCATATATTAATATTGTATTATTATATTCTATATTCTATATTATTCTTTATATATTAAGAATATATATATTTTTATTTGAAGGTTCCATTTGTCCTTTAAAAAGAAATATTCCACGTTTTCACACTATTTTTATTTCTTTGTCTTAAACTTTTTGCAGTATTATCTAATCTTTACCTCTGCATGCCCTCACATTTCAGAACTCTTATTGTCTGCTGTCCTAAGGGAGTCACTCCTTTTCAGATTTTTGTGAGATGTTATCATTATTGGGTTTTTTGTCTCATAATAGTCTTGTATTCAGTTTTTCCAGATTAAATATAAACCAAATATCAAGTCCTATGTCATTTTATCAACAAAGAAACATTTTTTTCCTCATGAGAAATATTCATGTTTGCCCCAGCTTTTAATTTAAGATATATTTTTGTTGTTCATGCCTGTTATAAAATTATGCTAGCATAGAATAGCATAGCATAGCATAGCATAGCATAGCATAGCATAGCATAGCATAGCATAGCATAGCATAGCATAGAATAGAATAGAATAGAATAGAATAGAATAGAATAGAATAGAATAGAATCATAGGACCATTAAAGCTGGAAAAGACCTCCAAGATCCCAAGGTCCAACCTTGGGCTGAACACCACTTTGCCACCTAAACCATAGCACAAAGTGCCACATCCAGTTGTTCCTTGAACACTTCCAAGCATGGTGACTGCACCACTTTCTTGGACAGTACATTTTAATGTCTGGAAAGCCTTTAAGTGAAGAAATTCTTCCTGATGTCCAAACTGAAAGATTTTTTTTGTCACTTATGTAATTTGGTATGAAATGAAGTACAACTGGAATATTGTCGCATTAGTACTGCACGTATAAATTACTGTAACAGATTGTGACAGGCTAGTGTTAATGACAGGTTAGTAATTGTTGGCATAACAGGTTAGTTAATGAAAACAGAGGGAAAATAAGAAGCAAATGTGGGTCTCATTTTTCTCACCACTTGGGAGATAAATATTCTCAGTGCTAGTTTCACTATAGCTTTAATACCAGTTTCAAACTTTACTGGCAGTCCCTGGGCTTCAAACAACAAAATGTTTGTTTGACATGTTTGTAAGCCTGTAGTCTGACATTTTGCAGGGAAGCTTACCCTTTGGGTAGCTTAAAGCTCCAAGTGTCCCACTGAGGATCTTCCAACCTTGTGTGCTATGAAGTCTGTTCAGTCACCAGTTTGGGATTTTTTCCTTTCCTGGCGCCAAGAGCAATGGCTAAACTCTCAGCACTACCCATAGTTTTTCTCAGTCCTGTGACTAAATTCTTTAAAGTCCTACTGTAAATGACCCACCTTCCCATCTGTGAACAGTATTAAAAGGCCCAAATGAATTGTTTAGATATAGAAAAATGCTCTACCCATGACAATTTTCAAAATATTCGGAGTAATCAATCTCTTCCTTTGGAGACTATGGGAAAAATTATCACTATCACCTATTAGCAACTCTTCTTCTACTCCCTACCACCATTCTCCAAAAATCTCACAGGATTTCACAAGATGTCAACTAATTAGATATTGCCATGTGTCTGAACCAGCCTCTAATCCCTCTCCTTCCTTCTGGCTGATGGCATGTCATCTGCGCTCTAATTTGACTAACTGATAGTGTTCTGCCTGATTATATGGCATTAAGGAAAAGGATTAGGGGGAAGAGGACAGTGAGAGAATTAAAGCCGAAACATCTCTTGAAATATGCCTGGAGGAGTTGTGGGAACAGTGAAAATCCATTGAGTGAAATTATATCTTCCAGGTGATAACCAGGAGTGATAAAGACGTCTTTTAAAGACAAAAATTACAGTTAAAATCACCCATTTTGGAGAAATGGGATTTGGGGTGCTCCTTATGTAGACTGGGTGAGGCTCTGTCAAAGCAATCCTAAAACATGGATGCACTTCGCCTTGAGCAATCTCAAGAAGCATTTCTTTGCTATTAGTTTTTTTAAATGAATGCACTGAATTGCTATGGTTAAATTGCCTTGGATTTCAGTTAGGTATTAAAGCCACCGGGCTAGAAGCCAGTCACTATCCACACTCTCAACTTAGTTTTCACAGGATGGGGTGAACAGATTTAAAGCCACCACTGCTGACTGAGAGGTCTTGCTTCCTTTGCAAGCCTTCCTTTCTGCCTTGTTGCCTTCTCCAGCATGTGTGCTACTCCTGCTGAGCTTCTGGAAACAAATTCGTTTTGCTACAGCAGCACAGAGTAAACAGGATTTTTCTTTTGTTTGTTTGTTTGCTTGCTGTCTGTTTGGACTTTGTTCTATTATGGAAGGAAGCAGGACAGAGCATCAAATCCACCAACATTTTTGGTGGTGAGAAGCCATTAATGAGGGCAAGCTGTCTGTTAACGAGGATGAACCCTTGAAGTCCGGCGAGATGTAGTTGTTGTTGAGTGTGTTTAAATGGCAGGTGCTGACTGGGAGCACTGAAAGCTACAAATCCCAACCCCTCATGGTGAGAGAAAAGAGAGTTTCTGTCATGTGGGTACACTGATGGCATTTCCCAGGCTTACATCAGAAAAACTTGCCTTTGTGATTGAGTCCCATGCCAAAGTTCATTCAAAACCTTGTTTAAACTTGTCAATATGACCTTGAGGTTATACTGGTCAAGAAAATTAAGCTGACACTTAAGGCCCTCATCGTTTTGGACCCAAGCCTGTCTGGCACCTGCAGCAACCCAACATGACTTGAAGGCTTAGGATTTTAAGTAGCTTTGGGGCTTGTTAAAGGAGAATGCCCAGGCCCCTGCAGCCCCTCAGCATGGGCTTTGCCTTTCCTGCAGCATTGAAGGTGTGGGCTTGGTGGGCTCAGCTGGGTTTGCTGGTCATCTCACCCACACTAGAGGAAGGGTCACAGGGACACAGAGCAGACCAGTCCACCCAGGCCTTCCTGGGGAATAGCCCCATGCTACCTCTCTCTTGTGGAACTGTATGCTGGTTTGGGCTGGGATAGAGATAGTGTCCTTCACAGAATCTGGTATGGGCTGATTTGTCCTGGAAATAGTGTTGACAATTCAGGGATGTTTTAGCTGTTGCTGAGCACAGAGTCAAGGCGTTCTCTGCCTCTCACCCCACCAGGGAGTAGTTTGGGGGTGCACAAGGAGCTGGGAGGGGACACAGCCAGGACAGCTGACCACAGGGATATCCCAGACAGTAGGGCATTGTGCCCAGGATATAAAACTGGGGCAAGAAGGAAAGGGGGAAATTTGGAGTGATGGTGTTTGCCTTTCCAAGTTACATGTGGAGCAGCACGTGGTGGAGCCCATCTTTCCTGGGTATGGCTGAACACCTGCCTGCCCACGCAATGGACAATGAATGGATTTCTTGTTTTGTTCTGCTTGTGTGGGTGGCTTTTCTTTTACTCATACTAAACTATTTCTCACTTCTAATCTTCTGATTGTCTCCCCCTTCCCTCTGTGGGAGAGTGAGCAGCAGTTTCATGGGGCTGAGCTGCTGGCTGAGGTTAAACCGTGACAACAGACTGGAATGAAATGTGGGCCAAGGTTCACTGTAGACAGCTTGGACTAAATCAAAGAGGAGACAGCAAAGCAGTGATCTGGTTTGCCCAGCAATCTACTTTGCCAGCAGTGGAAGGGAGTGACTGCTTGTCATAGCTCTTTATGTTCACAAGGAAATGGTGAAGACCAGCTGTTTATTACCGTAAGCCTTTCCCTAGACATTTACAGGCCTTTAGCTAAACATGCCTTGTAAGCACCAACAGCACTTGCTCAAATTCTTCCTCTCCTGCTGTCATCAGCCACATCACAGCAGTGATCCTTGAGTCCTGGCAAGGTCTGCCTCATCTTCTGGTTCAGGCACCTACAGATCAATGTTGTCCCTGTGTTTCTGGACCTCGCTAAACTGCTGCCTATCTAACTCAGAGCTGACCTGGGCTCCAGGTCTGTGACAGTCGAGAAAAGCCAAGTTTTATGTTTTGTGAGAGGTAAGTATGGAACAGCTTTGAATTACTAAACTGTCACATGCTATTAATGGGTTAATCTAGGAGACATGGCAAGGACAGACTAATAAAACTAAAGTTTTAGCTGCAGTTTTCAGTACCTGCTTAGAGAGGGATGTTCTTCTTTAACCAAGCTTGGTTGCATAGCCAAACTTATGTCTGTCCACTATGGACACTGAACTAATTGCAGACCCCTACTCTTCAGAAGGTGTGAACCTGAGCTGCAGGGAATGTAGTGTATGCCATCTCTGAACTGCAATTAGGGGAATTCATATGTTTTATAGTGTGCTTCTGCTGAAGCTGCAAGCAAAATAAATGACTGAATGTCTCTTTATGTCAGTGGAGACCAAATCATCTAACAAATTAACAATAAATACCTTTCTAAATTAAATCTTATTTTCTTCAAATAGCCACAAGGAGTGTGAACATTCAGCAGCAAGCTGATTGCATAAAAACAAAGACATCTTAGACAAACTCTAAAAATTATAAACAAGGTATCACTTATCATCCTGATACTCAGATAAGAGTCTATGAATGTGATTCAGACTTTACATAAGCATTCTCTTTTCTATTTGAAGGAAATCAAAGGCACATCTCAAAGCAAAACGATGCTTCAAGTCAAAATTCTTATACTAATAAAATAGGATTTTATAATGAAAGATGCTTGTATATTTCTATATAATACCTGCTTCCTCTCAATAAGATACAACCTATTGCTCGCAATATTACATTGCCCATAGCTATTTTCTCCCCTATGGATATACACATACATGTATGAGTGCTTTCCTATCTAACATGGAGATACTCTCATCCAGTGCTTTCACACTTCCTCAAGGGCTTTTTCAACTAATGGAACATGCTGCATCCTTAGGCTGACATGAAATATTCAACACCTTACAGAAGTTATGCAATCCTTTTTTTTTAATCTGTAATTAAACTACTCTGGTTTACATGGATTAAAAAATTCATGAACAGTTCACTCAGTTAAAATGACTAGTACAATGGGGTCACTCCCTGCAAACACTGTATAACTTTCTCAAGGGGGCAAGGAGCTTTGTTTTCCCTTCCCTCCAGAATAACGTGAAGAGACTGATGTGAAAATTTTCATCCTTTTGTATGTTTTTTTCTTATTACAGAAGCAGTAGTGTCTGAAGCAAGTTGTCTGTAAACAGTAACCCATCTGATTTACTGGATGCCTTTTCCCCTCATCTGCTTTCCCCCCATATGTCCTAGCTCTCATTCCCCAGTCCTTGATGCTCACTTGCCAGAGGAACACTATTGTAGCTCTCTGTCTGAAAGCTGGCTCCCAAGCTATAACCAAACCAGGTGTATTGCAGCTGAATTTTGCCAGACATTTTTTGAGTGGGAACATTAATAATAAGCCCCTTTCCAGAACCTCCAGTTTTCCCATGGTTTACCAGGCTTCTCTTATTTTTTCAAGTTTTGCTAAAAATACCCAGTGGGTTCAATGCTTTTTAGTGGGTGTGTGACACACCTGGATGCACAAGCAGGTAGGCAGAAAACTGTACTTTTTTATGCCTTCAGAAAGTCAACCTAGGAAAGGTAAGACATAAAATCCTGTTCAGGCTGAATTACAGCCATTAATTAAGAGGGCATGGGAATAAAAATCTTACTGTGGAGGATCACTCTGTTGTGGACAGGTAACTCTGTACTTGTACAAATGCTTTTCTTGTTCCAGCTACTGCTAGAAATAGGATACAGGCTAACTGATTCTATGGACTGATCGAAAAAGACAGAAGTATTTCCATCTCTTATACAACATAAAGATTTAAAAAAAAAATGGAAAGAGGAAATAGCAAATAATTCTCTGGGCAGCAGTACTGTTGAGTTCTGGTTTGCCTGGTGTCTGATATATTTAAGACTTCACCAACTCTGTCATAATGAATTAAGATTGACTGGTAGCTTCAAAAATTATTAGACAGTGAACAAACAGAGAGGTGAACACAGAGGTGGATAGGCAAGACAAAAATACCTCTCCTCTCCAATCTATACCTAATCAAAGTTTAATTAAAGTTTCTCATGAAAGTCACCTGGATGAGAATCCTGATTTATGCTCCCATGATTTAATCATATCATCATCTGACTTTCTGACTGAGAAATTTAACTATTATTCTAAGTGTAAAGCAATCCCACTAAGTTTCTTGCCTAAGCATCAAAAGTCCTCAGGACCTGGTTTTCCAAGCTGAGAGTAATATTTTGGATATTAAATAAGTATGCCAGGGATTTTATTTCCTCCCCTATGATGATCTGTCCGCCATTACTAAGTTAAATGAATGCATATATTCTGTTCATAAAGAGTGATGACACAAAACAATTCATAAGTCAGAGACAAGTCCTGAATTCAGTTACCAGAAGCTGCCTCACTTTTCTTCTTCTTTCAGCTTTCCCACTTTAGCTACATTTTAAAATCAGAATAATGTTTATTTAAGGTCCTTAGTGACTTTATACTGAATAAGACTGATGGAGAGGTTGTTCTGGGGGAGGGTGAGAGAGGGAACAAGCCCATGCAGGGCTGTTCTGGACCTCAATAAAATGGCCTGACATCAAAAGTATCAATAATACAATTGCTTTAATAAGACGGACTAGAAAGACATTTACGTAGTGAGTAGATGCTATGTTCTTTCAGATGGAGGGCACAGGTGTTCATCGAGCATCAGAGCTAAGACTGAATGGAATTTCCCCATCACCCTATGCAGAGATGATCATGTCTGTGGAGGGAAGGTCTCCCTTTTCGGCCATTTGAGCAATTGTATAACACAATAATTGTACTGTATACAAGAAAACTACTGTATCCCTACAGAATGCTCCCACATTAATTTCTTGCTGCCCTTTTAAAAGATAAAGTCAAGGCCAGGCATGTGCTGCGATCAGCAGAGTCAGGAGCTGCCTGCAGGCTCCCTTGGTACCATGAGCTGGTGGAGGTCATCCTGCAGTCAGTGGACATGGATGGCACAACAGGGCCTGGAGGCCACACTGGACATTCAGACCAGTGCATACTGGCCTGTGCCTGCTCAGGTGTGGTGCGCCTGCTCAGGTGTGGTGTGCCTACTCACCTGTGGTGAGGATCACTCCCTCCTCAATGAGCAGTGCTCTCCTGATCAGGATCAATGCACCCTTGATCCATGTAGAGCTTACCTTTCCCAAAGCTATATTATAAGTTGCATGTTATATTAATAACACAAGGGCTTCTCAAGCTCTAAGTATGAGCCCTAACAGAGCAGATGAGCCTACCCAAGATCACTGACTCCTTGAATGCAAAGTCTCCAGCAAAGCTCACTGTACAGATGTGTGTCTTTTAAGGTTTTCCTCTGCACTTTCCATTTAAAAATAAATTGGTACATATGAAGTGTGCATGAATCATTTAAAAATGTCACCAGGGAGTTACATTAAAGGGTAATGTAATACTCTGTAGAAATTAGAAATAAATCCCCTAGCACAGAAAACTGCTGTACTGCAGAACAGCAATTACAAGCAAACAAAGGAAAACAATAAGATTCTTGAATATTCTGGCTGTATCTCCAAACCTAATTAGTTCAGCCTTGAACAACATCAAAGTGCTTCATTAATGAACCTCTGAATCATCTGTACTCATCTGTGACTGATAACCATGACTCAGTTCTACCAGTGACGAGGATGAGGTGGTTTGGTTATAAAGACATTAAATTGCCCACTATCTCCAAGTTCTTCCATGAACTTGCACGGGCAGGCTGTCATCCCCGCATCTCAGCTCTTCAGTGAAAGGCAGTACTCCTCAACACTGTGACATTTATATCTCTCATAGAATGGATCATGCATTGCAATGAGCCTTGAGCCCAGCAGAGTCTCCTAGGCAGTCCTGGAGCACTTGAGAATGCAGAGAAAGCATTCACAGACGGGGGTCCTCAAATACAGAATGACCTAATGTTCCAGATATTTCACAAGAAAGAGATTTTGGAAACGTCTAAGTTGTAGCAGTTGGAAAGACAAAAAGTATGGTTTTAAGGAAATTATATTTAGGAGTTCATAGGAGAAGAATGAATAAAGGGGAAGAAACAGTGAGCAGAGCAAAGTTTAAATGAAGAGAGAAAAGACTGGGGTAAATTGGGGAAAGAAAATAAAGTTGCTATCAGATTATGTGGAGGCTGATTAATGAGAAAATTGAACAGAGTTATTCTGATAGGGAAACCAGAGAAAGCTGTTTAATGAACAGAGGAAAAAGCTACCTCAGATAGTTAATTAAAACAGTACTGTGCCTGTAAGATACTAGGTAAAACTAATAACCACAGATGCCGTTATATTCAGAATTATACTGATGACAAAAGTACATTTAACTGCTTCTTTTCTTGCAGAGACACATCAATAATGCAAACTTTAATTACATTCAACTACAGAACCTGTGTATTAGAGTGGTGACACTTTGGTGATGTATACAGATGTCCAACAATTTGTCATTTTGCAGAGTACAGTACAGGGACAAGCCTAACTTACCTGTGTACAGCTATAGATGCTGTTCTCTAAAGGAAAAGTTGAATGTATGCATTAAAAAGTGCATTTCATTGAATATTAGGATGTTCCTAACATAAATACTGGGATGAATTCTGGCCTCCTCATTGTAACTAAGATATACTGTTAGATGTATCTGAAATACAAAGAGTGACAACAAAACAGAAAAAAAGATATGATGCTTCTATGACGAAAAATGTTGCAAAATCAAAGATCTGCTAACCTGAAAATTAGTAAAAATAATGAAAATATAACACTTCATGAAAAAGTTATTATAGTTTCAGGAATTTAAATACTCTAAGCAAGTTTATCTTATTTTTCTAATGTTCTTTTAAAAGAAATAATGAAAAACAAAGTTGAAGCTGTCTTAACATCATGTATTTTCAAGTGGCATCAAAAATTCTGAACAGGTTTTGTTGCATATTGGTGTATACCCCTTACAGTGCTCTACTGCTAACATACTTTTTACAATACAAGAATGGTAAGATTGGCTGCCTGAGAAGCTGTCAGGCAAAATCCTGTTTACTCTAGCATGTCACAAAATCCAAGTATAACAAACTTTTCTGTCAGTTTTAGATTTTGAATATAGCTGGATCTGACATCAGCTCCCTATATAACAAATTTTAACTGTCAGTTTAGATATTTTAAAATTTACTTCTTGTGAAACTAAATTGAGATAGTAATTTTGGCTTTTCATTTCTTTTAAGTATGAAGTCTAAAGTTAAAATTTCTTCAACCACCTCTAACTGGAGAGAAGTAACTGATCAACTGATTGGTGTTTGACACCTGAAACAATCCTGTGTGGCAGGAATGGAAGTTATTTATTGCTTTTTTTTTTTTTCTTTTTTTCTTGACTTTAGAGAAAGATGTGCTTTTCAGATTTTACTTCTGGTAAGTAAAACATTTATTTAAATGTGAAATACTGGAGATGGACTGTATGGGCTATGTCTGTGACATCTGGTCAGAGAATTTCCAAGATCATCTTCAGAACATGATGGCATGCAGCTTGTGTTGGCCTAGACTGTGTTGTGTGGAGGTAGGAGTGTTCAAGAGTGGCTGCTTTTGTACATTTGGGCATCTGGTCTCTGGCCTTCCCTCAAGTCCTCACAACAACTTCATATCGTGGAGCTTCCCACACCCATAGGTTGTCCTAATGGACTTCTGGGGTCTGATGCATACCCTCATGCACAGAATCCCTTTAAAATGGCCAAAGGGCAAGATGTAGCTGTTCCATTTCCAGGTGCTAGTGATGTTAATTCAAGGTAAACTGCCAGGAGGGACTCCTTCCCTTCCCTGCTCCACAGAAATGTTGATGCTCGACAACCCAGACCTCTACAGTGGCCAAAGCCTCACTCATGATTGTCAAATGTGTTGGAAACATTGTTCAGAGAGGGCTGAGAGGGCTGCATGACATAGAATGGCCCCACCAGGGACAGGATACTTTCAGACCCCTTACTTCTGCCATTCTCTAACCCCCTTGGCAGCCTCCCAGATTTCTGCCAGACTCCTCTCTACAGCCCAGCTTCCATATGTGCTTCCATCCCTGCAAAGTCCAGGTCATAGAAGGCAAGGCCTCTCTTCATATGGGGAAGGATCCATGGGGGTGCCTCATATGGGGACAGAGAGACCCCATGACAAAATGGCAGTGTGAACAGTGCCCCTGATTACTGATCACTCAAGGTTTGCCCACTGCCCTTCTGGCATGTCTCCAAAGCCCTCCTCACCTCCTAGCCCACAGCTGAGTGAAACCTTTGCAGGCATTGTGGAGTCATGCATGGCCCTGATGGAGCCTGTGGTGCCATTTGTGCAAGGAAGCTCTCCTGTCAATGGAGTGTTCAGACATTTCTGTGTCTGTAAGTGCTCACAGCCTGTGCGAAATTCTAGTCCCTTTTAGATACACGTAAGCTACTAAATCTAGGAAACTTCTATGTGCAAAGAGATGTTTGGAGAGGAAACCACTTCTAAGTGCTAGCTTTCAGACAGCTTTTTGAGTTTCTTGACTCTTGCAACTTACTTCCCACTTTTGTCATTGCACTTCTGAGAGATACCTCTAGGCTATCACCTGAAGTCAGTGCAGAAACACTGAAGAAAACTGAGCCAGATTTATTGGCATAGAAGGTTATGCCCCTTCTATGAGGGTCCATACCACTGAGATGTCCCTGACCAGTCAGTGAAGTCGAAAGGACCACAGGAGACATTGTAAATCCCAGGCTCAGTTACTTGTTTGTAAAGCCAAGACTTTTGACACCAGTGGACCAAACATGAAAAGTCTGTGATGGAAGCTATCCATATAAAGGAAACTTTCAGTCCTGAAGAGATCTTAAGGAAGTTGGTTTATGTCAGTCCTGTTAGTCTCTGTCAGGGAACTGGATATCTAGTATTTAGTTTTATTTTACTTCACTACTCAAATAAAATTGTCTTATAGTCAAGTTTCTTCTCCTTTCATTCCCAGACTGCAAGAACCACCAATCAGACACAAATGTGGCTTGGTCCCCTCTATCAGAGCACTGTAACATCTTATTTTATACGGCTGCTCTCATTTTCCCTTGAAAACCCATTCATGTTGGCTTTTGTTTTTGCCGAACATCTTCAATCTCTCCCTTCTACAAGTCTGAGTTCAGAGAACTTGAAGCATTTATCATCATGTGAGATTGCACTGGAGTGATGTGAGGTGTTACCACTGAATAATTTTTCATTCTCACTAATCCATCATATGAAGTCAGACAGTGCAAGCATCACAAGTTTTGTGTGGCAGCAACAAAGTTCTGCAGTGGCAGAAAAATAAGATTAAAAGATCATATAGTAAATCTTGTAATTCTTTATTCATCCTTAACCTTGAGTATAAATACTAGATGGACCCCTCTCCCCATATTGAGCTGGTGAAGAAAGAGAGGTGACACTTTGGGAATGAAAAGGAAGATGTGGTGACTAAAATCTTCTATTGCTTTTTTTTTGTCAATAGTATTCCAGACAGAATACAAATTCAACAAAACCAGAATGTTTGGTCAATGAGATATGGTGGTAGATGCATGGAAGTGCAGTCAATTTGTGGGGGAAAATGACTGATAAGCTCAAGCTATTTCATGTGGAGTGGAAGTCCACTAGAACAGGCAAATGCTAAAATGGATGGGTGTCTTCTGTCCTGTATGACTCCCTCCTGGGAACTAAAAGTACAATTAGGACAAAAAATGCTCTTCCCAGGAAGGTAGAATAGTCATTCAGTGTTCAAGTGAGCAGGAAAAAAATATGTTTAGTAAACATGGTTTCATTCTCTGCAGCTCTTGTGGTGCAGAATCACTCATTAATATTTGCTCTGTCATTTAAGTCTAAGACAAATATTTTAATCAAAATATTCTCACTAAAGTTTAAACATAGAATCAAGGAAGGTTAAAAACTATTTCATGACATGAGTGCTTTGATATTAAAAATAAATCTTACTTGTAGAAAAAAAAGCTATATGAAAAATACAATTTGAGGCAAACAGATTTGAAGCAAACACATAAACCATCTTGTACAAGTGCCAGAATTACCAATATCCTTCAGATTTAAAAGGATAAATTGCTTTTCACAGAAATACAACCTGAAAATACCATGGCTCCTATCCACTAGGCAATGACCCAGGGAATCATTATTGGACTGGAAGGCTGGAGTTATAGGGAGACATGTTCCTTAATGCACTCTAAGAAAATCGCTAAGCAGAGGGAAGAGTATAGAGGGAAACACATCAGGTGGCTGGCCTAACAGTGGTTGTTGTCTTTGATTCCTTCCATAGTCAGTGGAGAGAGGAGGAGGGTCCTGCCAGGCCAGCTGAGAACAGGAACCTGCCATCATGTATTCTGCATTGTCCACACTTCCACTGCCTTAAGCTAAGAGCTACATGAAAAACTTCTGAAAGAGGGAGAAAGGCAAAGAAATGAACAAAGTAAGAAAATGGATGGAGAGCAACAGAGAGAGTACATGCCAGAAGGACACTTGAATGAGGAGAAGACCCACAGTTTGGTTAAAATCTATTGAGAAAGTCAGTCAAACATGTTTTCACAGCAGTTTTCACTATTCACTACTGTTATGGTGAACTGCAAAGTAGCAGTGTATAATCACATCCTGCTTTGACGTAAAAATGGGATTTTTAATTTAAAATAGCAGTTCTCACATTGCCTTCTCACCAGCAGAATATTTTTAGCAATACTACATATATGGTGCTCCATGCTATTATCTGTGATACTGAAATTCAAAGTTTAAGAAAAGGAGATTGATTCACATGCCTGAACTATGAAGTACCTATCCTGTTATTGATTATTTTACTCTAAAATGTTGACCTCCGTAGGAACATTGTAATAAGAAATTAGATGTGATAGCTTTGAAATAGTATTTTATTATAGTATAGTATTTCAGATTCAACCTGAAGAAAACACATGAGATGAACACACCTTTCAAAAAACCTCCAGTCTATTCCATTTGTGTTCACTTAAAACCAGTGGGAAGTAGCTAAATGACACATCAATTTTTAATCAAAAATATTTTAGCTAAATATATTTCTTTGGGAAGCTACAACAAGATGAATTATACAGTTCTTTCACTCTACAACTCAAAAGAGAATACTTAATAACATCATGCAGCACAATTTGTGCTTGCATAGTGATTTTCACAGGATGTCTTAAGGAAAATTACACATAAAGAGTAAAAACCCACAAATTTAGATCAATGAGTGGAAGCCAAGGAGAACAAATAAAATTTAGGGCTGGATTTATAATCAGAAATTGAATCAACAGAACAAACCTCAGTAAGCAATGTGTTCCAGATGTGAGAAACAGTACCCCAGCAAATCTCTAGCTTCCAACAAATGTTATCATACCATTAAAACAGCTGAAAAAAATAGCACAGTTATTACCATAGTGACATTCTGCCACATACGTGAACAAAAGGCAGTGGGTTGTGCTAGGTTAAAATAGCACAAAAGATGAAAAGTAATATAGCGCTTTTCATAACAGATGTACTGGCTGAAAAATAGAATGATGAGCAAGAAGATACTAAACTGTGGTAATCTGTGTTGGTTAACATGTGTGTTGATGTCCTTGTAACAGACTAAAAATTGCCTAGTAACAGTTATCCCAAAAGGAGTAAAGTTTCTCTGAACCTGTTGGTGTTTATGTGTCAGATGATAATGCAAAGCTGAGTTTTAATCTCAGCAAACTTCTGAGATAGTGACTTCATAAGTGGATCCATGGCTTTCTAGCTAATTTATATACTAGTATCATATAAATTTAATGTTTTCACTAACCAATGACTAAGCACGCTGTCATAAGTAATAGAGTTATCACCCAGAAAATTTTGAACTCTCCCAATGCTCAGTAATTTAAATAAAAGTATTTAATCAAAACTTTTAAGTCTTTGAACACAACTGGGAAGGTATGCATCAGAAGCCAAATATGGCATGACAAATACCTCTAACAATACTTCAATCACATTGTGATTGTGACTATGACAAAATATTCTCTCTTTGTTTGCCAGCAACCTGTAGCTGAGCTTTTCTAAGCTGGCACTTTCTTCACTTCCTCCTGCACGAGGTTCAGACACATGACCAGACTGCTGCAGGGTACAATGTTAGTGCATGTCTGCTGAGAAGCAAGAGGCACTGGTGCACACATTCCTAGACCATGGCAATGTGCAGGAAGCCACTTGCTGCCATCCTTCCTCACAGTGGGCTACACTGGATGCTATTGCATCACACTTGTCCTGAGCTGGGGCACGTTTGTCAGCTCAGCCATCCAGCTTTTACAGTGGCTGTGTCTGAGCTTGGGCACTGACACTTCCACACTTGCTTCTAGTCTGAGCTGATGTTTCTGTCAGCTTCCCAGTTAATGTCACAAAGCACTCAGGACATCAGTCATTCTGTCTAGTCAGAAAATCCACAGACATTGAAGTTGAGGAGACTTATGAGCAAACATGTTCATTACTCTCCAAATCCCAAGAGTTGCTATTAGGGGAAAAATACCCCCACCAAACCCACAAAACTCTAGAAATATACATGGATGGAAAAAGAAAAGAGAAAAACCTCCTTTTCCTTTGAGGCTGAATGAGACTGGAAAGCTGAAGGGACAGGAGTTTTGTAATGTTTTATCATTTATTTGGAGTGCCATGCTTTTGCCTCCTTACAGCCTGATAGGTGATATTAAATGGTTAAGGTACGATGGTATTACATGAAAAATGGTAATTCTATTTGCCTCTCTAGGTCTGATATATTTTCCTTTCGAAGAGTGGCTTGCACAAAATCATGGAATATCAATGTATAAAGGAGAACAACTGAAGTTCTACTGAATCTGTGGTTACTTTTTGTCATGGTTAAACAAGATGTCAAAATATAAGGGCAGTTGATTCACTAAAAGGGGAAAGAACATATAAGATAGCATATTAAAATTTACATCAAAACATCAATAAATCAGAGAAGGAAAGTGAGACTTTGTAGCTTTATCAGAAAAAAACCAAAAAACCAAAACCCAAACTCTATTAATTTTGCATGTAGTAACACACAGGCATATATTAATTTGAACACAAAATGCTGCTATCTTGGGAGATATAACTTGGTTCAGATAAAACCAATTTGCCTTGCAGTCTCTAATGTGTGGTAATGCACAGGCAATGTGTGGTTCCTTAGGGAATACAGAATATGAATTCATCCATCTCCCAATCTCCCAAGGGCTGACACTTTAGCAGATGATGAAATGTACATTACTTCATCAACAATAACTTTTGCGGTCTCTAAATGGGTGAACACTGGAAGGCTTACCATGGCTAGGCCCTCACCTTGCATAAGCATGAAAGAATCAAGCAACAGTAAGTCACTAAAATCAGCTACAGAGGTTTGTTTGTTTGTTTGTTTGATTTATTTATTTCAAACGTGATTTTTTTGGGGTGAAATTAGGAAGTAGAACTGCAGGTTTCCTTATTGACATGTTATATTACTTTCACAATTTACCTGCAGCTGTATGCACAAACATAATATTATGAAATGTTGCTGACTAATATCAGCCAATTTACTGCACAGTTAACCTGTCAAAGTCATTCTTTTACCATAGTATTTTATTAAATAATTAGAAAGTTGACCAAAAAAAGAATAATAATACAGCATAGTACTGATAATTAGCACTTTGTGAGAAACCAAAGTGTTTAAGAAGTTTGTTTCTTGCGAAGCATCTTTTCTGATTTACTTGTGGAGTTGTAAAGCACAGTGATGATGCTTCAGAAATCTATTTCATTCTTTCATTGAAGGATGAAGATTTAATTTTTAGAGGAGAGTACTGAGAGATGAAAGGCCTGGATATTTGGGGAAATTTCTTCATATCTCAAAGTCTTGATGCCACCCAATTCCTCAGTAAACTTTGGAAGGTGCCAACTACATGAAATTAAACACTGACAAAAATACTGTTCTTAAAAAAAATTCCTTATGTCTGATACTTACATAGTTGATTCACCATTAGCTGGAGATTTAAAAAAAAACCTGAATGGCTTTCTGCTGCGTGAATTTTCTTCCAGACTTCCTCTTTTTCCTCACACATTTAATAAATGTTACACTAGCAGGATTTATAAGTTCATTAACAGAGGGCTTAATTGTGCCTTCATTATAACTAGCAAGAAAAACTTCTGGAAAAGTTGGGCTGGCAGTAGCTTAGTATAACTTTGCAGTTTCTGTATTAAGGCACAGACGTTACATGAGCTTAAACACTCAATTAAATGTTATCAGTATTATTAATATTAAAACTGAAACCTGAATTGATATCATCTCCATTTCATTCCAGATGGGACCCTTAATCCTGAGATCCCTCCCAAATGAAGAAGAATGTCAGGTCTTAATTAACTCACAGGAATGCTACAAGTCTCCAGTATTTTTTAAAATGCTTTGAAATTATCAGAAGTTTAATGCGAAATTAATGCTAACAGTCCTTATTACAATAATTATTAACTGTTTACAGTTGTAATCAGGTTGCTTAATGCCCTGCTCATTGCAAAGAGGCCGGAAAAAGTTCAATTTGTTGCATAATCAGCTATCTGCTCTTCAGTACACAAGCTAAATATAGTAGAAGATGTCAGCTACTAAATATGTAAGACTTGACGAAACAGCTCCTCTCTAACCTCAATTCTTCCAAACAAGTGTTACCAATTTCTGCAGAATTTTAACTTTATTTAAATATCAGTATGGGAATAAACAGGCTCAAGCCTGCGTAATTTAGATGAAAACCCTCTTTACATGAAGCAGGAATGATCAGAGCAATGCTGTCTTCCTTGAGGTTACAGGCACAGAATCTTCTGTTGCAGCTTCCACCTTTCCCAAGTGTTATGGTTGGATGAGGTCCTTGACACTTATATCTGTCCTAGATGTCTGTTTTAGAATAGAGGAATTGGTGCTGCCAGGATTGCTGTGGACAGTGGCAATGCTGGGATCCCTGGGGAAAACCGAGCAACTGAGAAAACTTGGGTCAGAATCATCCTCCACGAGCTTGGAGGGGCTTTGAAGAGTCACGGTCTGGAACTATTTACAGCAGCAGGAGATACAAAAAAGGATGAGAAGAGAAAGACAAGCTGTGGCTTCCTGCTGAACAATAAATAGTTTTGCATTTCCAAAACCAAAGGTGGGAGAAGCAGAAAGAGAACGCTCCATCTGGCTTGAAGCAGTTGGGAGAGCTGACGGGAAAGAAGGACTTTCTGTTATTTATCAGACTCTTACTGAAAAATGCAAATGAAGGGTTTCTCCGGCAGTGACAAAAGCCAACAGCTTCTTAAGAATCCATGTTTTACATGTTGAGGAGGGGAGACCTGATATTCCCTCAGACCAATAAGAGCTTTTGTTTTGAACCAGTTTTGTACAAAATGAGAAAAATGAGAAAATTTTAGCCTAGTCCACAGAATTGACAGATGTGAATGGACTATTAACCTTGTGTTTATTTGTTTGCATAGGTTTGGATTTTCCTACTATGAATTCAGATTCAGTAGAGCATCCTCATTATTCTTGGAGAATGAATTAAATTGTCAGATGACACCTGCAAATGAAGGTGAATATTTTTGGAATTGTTCATGTTTCTTTGCCCTTCATCTGATAGTGAGGAGGGTAATAGTGAATAACTCTAGTTGGGATGGGATTAATTTTGTCCAAATTCAGACATTTAAACATGTGCAGAAGGGTCACTCAGGTTGTGGTAAAAGGTCTCAATCACATTTCCTCCTGGATTTAGTTCAAGACATAAATATTATCTGCATGTACCCAGACGCAGAAACAAAGAGTAGAGTGTTTTCAGACCTTAAAGGTGATACTAAAAAGAGCTGTAATTTGAGCAAAAACTTAACTCCAAAGAAAGCAGACCTTGCCAAGAAATGCAGGTATGATTAACTGTAGTAACAGTGATCTAATGGACAATTATCAGGCTCAAATAAGGAAAACTATTAGAAAAGTTCAGTGCTCATACTAATCATTTTAAGATCTTTTATATAGGGTTATCACCAATAGGAGATGTATATAAGAATTTGTAGGCATAGCTGACAGTCCCTCCTACAGTTCAATTTTCCTGACACATTCTTTTAGAAGACTCTCTTTCTAGTTACTTTAAATGTTACCTAAGATTAACCAAAATTCTGGACTAATTTGTTCCCCAGGCTGTGAATTTGTAGTTTTTTACATGATTTTATGTAAGAATGACCTTAGGGACAAGCTCTTTGTCTTTCTGCTATTAAAATTATATTTGTGAAGAGTTTATTAATGCTCCTACACTATAAAGGAGAACCTTCAAGTTTGTTGGCAGAGTATGTTTTATCTCACATAAGGATCTATATAAATTTAAACATTTAGAAAACTACCAAACATGTTTAGTTTGGTAGTAAGGCAATTGAATTTTATCATTGCAGTGTCTGAAGATGTTACCTGTACAATGCACTGGATAAATGGATCTACAGGGTTCTCTGCATCCCACAAAATGAGTGTTGTTGCTTCACTTAGAAAAAGACGCTGCATTGAGAACCCCAAAAAAGCACTGTGATGCTTTTATGGAAAGTACTCTCTGGCTGGCACTCCAGACTTGTTTCAATAGTCTTCACATTAACTTTAATGAAGCTGACCTTACTCATGCCGTGGGCTGAAAAACTGTAACAACTTTGAAGTACCATAATCTGATTTTGCCAGACTGAGCACCAAAATCAGTGGTGGTGATACCACTTTACCCCTGGATATCTATGCCTAAACAATAAAGGTCAGATTTCCCTCCAGCATGAGGTGGCAGATTCATATCCAGCTGTACCTGGCCTTTATATTAAGGTAAGATGTCTGTCTGTGTTTCCTCCATTCCCTGCCCACAGGGTCGTTTTCTGTAGAAGAAAAGGCAGGGTAGGAACCACAGGACACTCAGCAGTTCGGTGTGATGATCGGGAAGCAGAACTGGGAACTTTCCTGAATCATTATCTGCTTCATGTCCCTGCATGCACAAATAGACTCTGAAACCTCTTCCACTTTCTCTTCTCACCTCCTTTGAATTTGGCTCTAACATGCTTATGCCAGTTGTGGTGTCGCCCAGCTCTGTCACCTGGGAGCAGATGGCTGGGAAGGAGGTGGGCCCTAGAGAGTTGTCCTACCCATCCCTTAACTTGGTGTCTGCTTTTAAGCCCAGGGTTAACTGAACCTTATGCTTAGCCCCCTGTTCCTGACTGAACTACACAAAGGGAAAGGCAGTGCTCACTCTGGTACCACATAAGGCCTGGTCTTGCTGTGCTGACTTATTTTCCTAGATTGACTTTGACTCTGCCTTGTTGCAGTGAACTGTCCTGGCCATCTGAGCTCTTGTCTGACCTGGGTGACTATTCCTGGACTTGTTCTGCTCCTCTATGAGCACTGTGGGACTCCACCAGGTGGGTCACAGTCCTGCCTCACTGCCACCTTTTGCCCCCAGCTCCCTGCCTGCCGGGGCACCACCTGTCCTACTTGTTCTCTGGCAAAGATCATGGTCTGATGTAAATAGCAGCACATACCATTAGCACATAAACTCTCCCACCCACATTGAGATGGTTGGTTGGCAGCCATAATGATCTTTAAACACAACCTAGATTTAGAAAAAAAAAAAATACATTCACAAAAGAGAAGGTAGTACTGAACATAACAGAAGTCCAAATATCCAGACAAGTATCCAATGAAAATTATCATTGCTAGATGGTCTTGCAGTTCACTGCTGTTTCTCCCAGAAGTGTGGAGTTTCGGTGAGGGATAGATGCTCTTTCCACACGAGCTGAATAATGAAAGTGCTCTGATAAAGCTGGGCACCTTGCAGGGGATCTTCTTGCAGACAAGAAACAACCCAAAAGAAGAGAAAGACAGACTAGCATTAGAATGAGAGAATTAGCATTAGAAGTAAGAGAATCATTTAACAAGTAGAATAAAATAACTATGCACCCAGTGAGCATTAGTTCCTCTGATCGTTAAATCCTATAAACAGTGAAAAATTTTGAATGACACTGGGTTGCCCAGCACCAAGAAGCCCAGGGTGAAGTAGAACCAATGGGATGCTGCTAGATTAATGGGTGGTGGCTTTTTTCCTTCTCCTTCTCCTTCTCCCTCTCCTTCTCCTTCTTTCTCCTTCTCCTTCTCCTTCTCCTTCTCCTTCTCCTTCTCCTTCTCCTTCTCCTTCTCCTTCTCCTTCTCCTTCTCCTTCTCCTTCTCCTTCTCCTTCTCCTTCTCCTTCTCCTTCTCCTTCTCCTTCTCCTTCTCCTTCTCCTTCTCCTTCTCCTTCTCCTTCTCCTTCTCCTTCTCCTTCTCCTTCTCCTTCTCCTTCTCCTTCTCCTTCTCCTTCTCCTTCCTCTTCTTCTCTCTCTCACCTCCCTCTCTCCCCTCTCTTTTCTATTTCCCTCTATCTCTCTACCTCATGTTTATTGTTAAATAAGATCTGTACTACTGATTTCAGCATATGGTCTCATTTGCACCTTAATTCGGGCAGAGGCATCTTTCACTATTCAGATCTTAACAATAATGTCTGCCTTGTTTGCACATAGATATTTCCAGGACACCCTGTGGGATCAGCACAGAGCAGTAGCAGAGAATGATAATAATTCTGTTAATGTGGTTACCCTCACACAGCTTGGCAAATGCGGTGTAGCATATGCAATAAAAGACTTTACAAATTTCCAAAATTCAGCTGACCAAATGTGCAACTGTACTCACTGCTCAATGGAGATACATCTGCCATTTGCCAGGAGCTACTGGTAGCAGGTATTGTTTATACTAGCCCTAGATAGCCGTAGATACTAGCACTAGTCTACCGAGTGCTAGTGCAAATAGTGCAAGTATACATAGTGAAGAAAAGAAGACCAAAAGGAAGAAAAAATTGAAGATTTGACTAGCAGCTTCAATGTCTAAATAAAATGGTTAGGAGATTTTTTTCCCAGAGAAATGAATTTTACAAAATCAAAAAGTTATCAAACACCTTTAAGTTTATCACAGGTTTCAGCTCTTCATTGTGAGATGCTTCTTGGAAAGTCCAAATTCTATATGCTTTCATCAGAGGGACCATGCACATGCTGAAATCAGACTGTGCCACTCTGCAATAAATTCTTCTGGCACCTGTATATTCCTGAGCCATGAACTACACTTGAGAGTGACTGAACTTTGGCTGCCTGATAACCTCCACACAATATAAAAAATGAGAAAAGTAGACATTTTATGGAGCTACTTATAAGCTTATCTCCTCCAGAAAGCCTCACTTTCTAAGTCAGTCAGTGGCAGAAGTCAGTCCAAACCTGACAGTGACACTATTCTTGTAGAATAGTGTGTGCTATTCCATCTGGGAATGAAGAGAAAGTAATGTCAAACTCTAGTATGTGCTAGTGAAAAGAAATCCAAACAAGAAAAGAAGCTGCTGGCAGGTTTTTTTTCACTTGAAATTCTATTTATTTTGCTAAATCATTGAGTTACAACTAGAAAATCAGAGTAAGCTCATGCTCTCTCTCCTCCAAGGCAAAGGGTAATCCTGAACATGCCTCAAAAGCTGATAGTTTGAAGAAAAGTTGACCCACATCTCACTGAGCACAGTGTTTAAAACCCACAGATCTATCACTATAGCAAAGTGCTTTGTCCCTTTCCTCACATTAGCTGACATCTGACTGTTGTTTTGAACTGTGGTACTCCATGCTTAAGGCTGACATGGAGCTGTATGTTACTTTTCCATGCCTGCTGTATCTTCCTTTCTCTCTCACTAGACTGGTCTAATAAGCTCTTTGCTCTCTTTCCTTCTCTACGTTGCTAAGACTTGGCACTTTGTATGCAGTTCTCATTTTTTCCAGTCCTTTGACTTTCCTCCCTTGCTGCACTGCTTGTTTTTTGTGCTGAGTGTCAGTCCCAGCCCCAGTTCAACTTCATCTCTCACCTACCCATTGAGTTTGTTTCTAGACCTCAAGTCTATTTCCTGCATGCTACATTTTTTCTAATCACAATCATATTTACTTCTCTAACATTTTCTCTACCCAAGCTCTTCTTTTGCAGCCAGTCTTTTCAAATTTGGGATAAGAAATAATACCCCTAGTACTCTTTCTCCCATTTGTTTCTTTCACCTAATTTAAATTGAGATAACTGTTCAAAATTTTGAAGACAGCACGTTCCTACAAGTGTTGCCTGTTAGATGGGGAAACAACCAATCCATGTGCAGAAAAGAGAGTCTGTTTCTCCAGCATCCAAGTGCCAGGTTAGCTAAGTTCTCATATAGGAGGTCTGCTGACCATTTTTAAGAAAATTTTGACTCCTGCTGTTGTATTTGAAAACCAAACAAGCCTAAGAAAATAAAAGGTTTCAGTAAAAATGTAGAACAAGCAAATGTAAATGTCTGTAGCAGCATTCTGTTGTTTCACTCCACTGAAGTTTTAGGAAGAAGGAAGACATAAATTCAATATAGATCATAAACTGATAAAAAAATAAGTAAGTATAAATACATAATAATTAGCTATATATTAGTTATATAACTAAACATACAAAATTTCAAATATTTAAGTTATAGCAATGCAGTCCTATCCCTTAAATCTCCCAATTCAAGAGATGAATTTTCTTTAAACTTTCATGGCTGTTTTACACTAAAGTAACTTGTCCCACCTCATGCTTGCAAAGTGCCTCATGCAACAGAATTCTGCTCTGCCTGGACATTAAAATAAGAAATAAAATGATTATGCATCCATCATGCCACAAAGAATAAAAATGGAGAGCAGTAATTTACAGTACTGCATTTATAATTTCCTCCTGTTTTACCTCACTACTGGAAGTGAAAAAGGTGAGGCTGAAACACGAACTCTGATCCTCAAAGAACAGCACTGCCATTCTTCATTCAAAAGCTTTACCAGAGACAGAAAGGGAGCAATTGAGTAAGACAGTTTTCATCACATGCTGCTTCACCAAACAGGCTTTTGACATAGTCATATTTTGTGCTCCCCAAAATAGCACTTCAGCATGCTTCAGTTTATGAACTTGTTTTTTTTTAACTCCTTTGAATTTAATTAGGCTATTCATCAGTTTGGTAAATGCAAAGAACCTTTTAAAAGGGGAACAGTGATTGATTTTTAAAGTGCTATAATCGCTCCATCTAGCTATTAAAAAATACTTCCCAATATATTTCAAAGTATATTAATATTCACTTTTTAAAATACAACATCTTCTGTCCTTAATTTAATATATAACCAAGAAGCTACCATAATATCACTAAGGGAAGTTCTTTACCTAGCAAAGTTCCTGTATAAAGCTCCCATTAACATCTGTCATTCATGTGAACCTTGCTGACACAGGAGGAAATTTTGGGAATCAAGTAAAGTCTGTCCTATACAGAGTCTGGATCCGGGTCTGAAGGGACTCATATACTGAAGGTGTATGACTACACCAGCATATCTTCCTCTAGCATAAACTACTATTATCTGCACCCAAATAACAGTTTGAGAGGGGTATCAAGGATTTACGTGTGTGATTGCACTGAGCAATGTTGAAAAACTGCAGAAGAAAGGAAGTCCAGAACTGACTAATTTGCCAGCTACACTAAGGAATCTTGTGCAATTCAAGTCTCTCTTTTTGCAGAGTCTTGCACCAAATTGCATTAGAAAAAAACCTTAATATACTGCAGCATTTGTAATTTAGTCAGTCAGCCCCAGGGAGGGAATTCACCCCTGAAATATGTGTATTCTAAATGTTTTCAGCCACAGATGGTGTCACAGACTATCTCTGCTGCAGAAACAGAGGTTGTTGCCTCAAAGAGAAAGAGTTACTATTTAGACAATCAATGTGATGGTTTGCAACTTTTACCTTCTTGGCAAGGCCCAAACCCAAAGCTCAATCATCAGGAGCATTACCTGTGTGACAAGGCAGACTGACCTCGGGGTGTATTGTCACCACCACCAATCTGACTGCTGAGACCTCTGACGGATACAATGAGCACAGTTCTGCTGTGTGAAATGCCTGTAACTCTGCCTGGGGCTGGCCAGCTCTGGAGAGAGAACTAATACTTGCACTCTTTGTGAGGCTGCTCCTCTGCAGCCAGCAAACGCTGTCATGTAATGAAAGGAAAGGCAGTGGGACACCTTCAGGCTCTCATTTCCATACAGTAAATGCTTTACAACACTCCTGCATCCCTTCTCTGTACCAACCTGAGTTGTTCACTTCACTTCACTGTCTCTCACTTGAGCTGTCTGTCCTCCTCATTAATCCCTCTGCACAGGATCAGCTCTTTTCCATCTATCTAATAGAGTGACATCCTTCACCTTCCCTAAGTATTTTTCCCTTGCTTTGTCATTAAGAGCATTTCTTCACCATGTGTCCCTTCATATTACTTTGTTGCTGTTCCTTACCTTACCTTACCTTACCTTACCTTACCTTACCTTACCTTACCTTACCTTACCTTACCTTAACCTTGCTTTACCTTCCCTTTGTTCCATCTTGGCTTGAGAAAAATACAGGCAGACTTGATCCCATTCCAGCCACAGCCCATAGCCCACTGAAATCCTGCACGAGCCATGAGGAGAGTGTAGTGATGTGGTGCACACCAGCCATCTGCCATACCTTTAGCAAACAAGAATATATTCTACTCAGCCCATGGATATTAAAAATTACAAAATGTGTGTGGGGGTGTAATTGCCATTCTTCTTATTTTGCTGTTGGGTTTAAAGCATGTTAAATTGACCACTATAAAAGTATTTCAATTATGCCATTAACAGCAAAAAGAAAGCCAGTCATGAGTCACACCAGTAAATTCTAGGGAAGACAAACAGACTCATACTGTGTGCACACAGACCTCTTCTATTGATATAATACTCGATAATCCTGAAGTGCCTGACTCAGTGTTGAATGCAGAGAGCTCAGGAGCCTTCTAGCGCTCAGGGATGCTCTCACAGCAACTTTGACCACAGGTCAGCCCCCAGAAAGGAGCCTGGGAGAACTGAAGCATAAGGCAAGTGCCCTTCTTGGATGCAGAGCAGGAGGAGATGGTGGCACCAGCCTATGCAGGGTGTTTTGCAAGAGCATCAGTGGATGATTTGGGCCTTGAGAAATGAAGCAGGCTGATAAAGACGAGAAGTGTAGCCGCAGCCAAAACATTTTTCTTTCAGGAGAAAACAGTGTGCAAATGGGCACGTAACTGCAGCTTTTACTGAGCTTTACACTCCTCTGTCACACATCTGCAAAAGAACTGCACTTCTGTTTTGAAGGGAGCTTCAAGTCCTTTCAATGAAGAGCACCAAACAGTAAATGCACTCTCTTTACTCTGCTATATTTTATCTGGTAGATTTAAATAATTAATATAATAGCTACAGAAAAATCCCAGAAAGCAAAAGTGTTTTAAAATTTGCTTCTATTTGCATAGTTCAGGCTTCAGTGAAACAGCTTAAAAATACAGGCCCATTCAAGCTGAAAGAGGACAATTTTGGGGGTTCTTGCACAAAATACTTTTACTCTCAGAGTAGACTGCTCTGAGTGATCCTTTTCTTCCTCAATTTTGTTGCTACCAATATCAAACTCTCCTGCCTCCAATCTGCATCACCTTGAGAGAACGAATGTTGCTTACAGGACTCACAACACTACACATGCCATCAAAATATTACAATGCATTTCAGGTCTGGAGACAACACCATGGAAATATGCCCCAAGAATGCCAGAGGTAATGAAAGGCTGATGAATAGAACATGAGATGGAGGAACCCTGCTCTGTTGATTTCTTCTCTTTTATTTTTTTTCGTTCCCGGGAAAGCAGATGTATTTTCATTTTTTTTTTTCTTTCCCCAAAGAATAAGGTATTTTCATTTATTACAGTTCAGGCCCCCTGTTATGCATACCATGCCCATACTGGTTACAGGATGTGTAGTGCTCAAAATGGATTCTGGTTGCAAAATTAATTCCTGCTTTCATTCAGATTACAGGAAGTTTTAGCTACATTTTTTTAATAAATGATTGACATAGATACCTTGATTAGTCTGTTAAAATCATTGAATTCCTTTCTTACATAATAAAAATAATTTTTAGAGATTGTAATTATTTTTTTGAACTGTAAACTACTTCCATACATTTAATAAATTAGCCATTAATGAGGCCAATATACTTCTAATAAAAGAAATAAAAGGGAGGATTGTATCAAGTCAATGTAATTTAACAATTTGCTTGTACATACATCTTAGGTGTCTAACAAAGGCAATTCTTCTCAAGCAAGTGCCAAATTTTCCTGTATAGACAATTAAGGTGCGTCATTGACTGCTATGATTTCCAGAGGTAGAGAGATGCTGTCTCTCAGAGCTGAATGGCCTGGATCCTGAGTGATGAAAAGCACGAAGAGACTCCTATTGTATGAGATGCTATTATATTGAAACACTTTTGCTTGCAACTTTAACTAGATAATCACCTCTACATAGAAGATTCTAAAAAGGAGCATTTTAGCAAGCTCTGGAGTTCTTTTTGCTCTTGCACACACTTTCAGTTTCTTGTCTTTAGCTGCTGGAGAGTAAAGAGAAGGCACTTTTTCATCACTCTACCTTTTGCAGAGAAGAGCTGCATGTCAAGGACTCATCCCTGACATCCTACATTGTGCTTCATGACATCCATTTATACCAGGCTTGTTGTATTCCATCCCATGACCTGGGATAATGAGGTATATGGCTGGTGTACCAGGACTTGATGTGTTGCAACGTGGCATTATCTGTCTTGGAAAATGTGGAATGAAGGAATTGTCTGCAAAAATATAATTAAGGATAAGGTTTCTTAGTCCTTAATAGCAGAGCATGAACACTACCAAGGCTGCTGCTGTTTTTCAGAAAGAAATAGAATAACGAATGCCAAATGGAAATAGTTTTATTCTTCTTTGGTTAGAGGAAGCATTTTGGAGGATACAGAGCCTCAAGAAATATAGAATGAACTGAAGCAACTGAAATCAAGGTTATATAGTTCTCTTGAAACTGTAACTGAAGCTTTGTGTTGGAATAATGTATTATTATATTTTCACATCACCTGCAACCCAGCAAAAGGAGTTATTCCTTGAAAATAAGTATTCAGAGAGTTCATATCCTCACAAAGGAATCATGTCATGAAAATCAAAAGCAAAAGGTTTGCTGGATGATCAGAATTTGGAGATAAATTTTTCCTGTACTACCTGCTCATGAAATCAGCCTACACTGCTGCTGAAATCACAGGGCTTTTTTCATAGAAAAAACATAGTCATGTAATTCATGGTAATACACATAAAAATGCAGCGCTAATCATATGTTCTTATGACTAATGGGAATGTGGTTACTGTAAAGCAGTTGCACATACCAGCAGCCCTAATATGGATTTGGCCATAAATATGGATTCATTACTTTTAGCATCCTGGAATCAGGTGTTATACAAACACAGAGGATGGTACATGCCTGGGAGAGCTTACATCCTAACTTGACATAACTAATCAATGAACCTCATTGGTAACAAATAGGGTCTCATTTGCAAGAGAAAGAAAAAAATGCAGAGAATAAGAACCATATTATTTAAGTGAGCAGAAACACTCGTTACTGTTCTTTCTTGAGGACCTCTGAGAAGGATAAAGCTAGATGTCTGTCGAGGCTCATAGTATGGGACGATGTGAGAGATGGGCAACCCCAAACCAAGGTCCTGGCAGGGATGCTGCACTTCCCATGAGAGATCAGTGTTTGACAAAACCCTAAGAAAATGGTTTAGCAAAGGAGGAATAAAAGGGGAAAAATAAAGTAAAATGTCCCAAAGAAGAAAATGTTTGCAGGATCAGAACCTTGTTTTTTGTCCTCTACAGAGTCCCTTATATCGAGTTCAGTGAAATTTAAAAGCCATTCTTTCCCTTTAGTCATGGGATGAAGCTGTATAGAGATGATGAGGCTAGTTGTGCAAATAAGGTGAACACTATTTTCCGTCATTGGCCCATCGGGGCAAGAATCTGTAAATTCCATTTTCGTTGTATGACAGAATAAAAACATGTGTGGTTGTACCTTCATCAAGCTCTAAAGTTCCTATATTAACGGCTAGGTCAGTGTGAGTGCATGCGGTTTTAAATGAGAATTAGACTGTGAGCATCTACATTCTTCTACAATCCTTTCCTCAAAAGAATGAAGTAAATACATGCCTCTGCCAGGATGGCTTTAGGATACACATTTCAAGAAGACTAGCTGACCCATTGCTGCTTGTTATGGTCAGAACGAGCTTCTTGAAGTAGCACATATAAATGCAGTTAACCTGTACCAGTTAGGGTAACATCATCAGTCAAGAGTGCATTGATAACATCTTAACAGTTTCCTCACCTTGGTTCTGTGTGTCAGCTCTCCTTCAGGTTTTAAATGTTCAGTTCTGGCTTTATGAAGACATTGAAATACAAGAACCATGCAAACCCCAATGTTCCACTGCCTGAAGTCCTAAATATTGATGACAGCACAATTGAAAGAAGGGCAGCAGTCCTAATTTTGTCCTGTCTTCATCCTGCGTGTGTTGGACATCCTGTAATTGTCAAAGCAGTCCAATGACAGATTCCAGTAAAGTGAAATTGCTTTTTCAACTGTTACAAAATAACAATCACCAGGATTTGGAGAAAATAGCTGAAAACAGTGACATGAATATTGCACACTCAATCACATGCTTCAAAACAGTCACTGATATAAAAAAATTGATTACTAAAGGTGCCACTGACATGCACAAAAGATGCCTGTTGTCCAATACAGCAAATGTTGAATAAATTGACTTTGCTGCAGAATATAATTATTTCTGTTAATAAGAGTCATTAAAGACATGCCAGGCTCTGAGTTTTTTACATCTGTTGAACTTTTATTTTTTGATTATATATGGAAATTGAACAAATAATATTGAATTCACACTAAACCCTTTCACAGATGAGGTCTTTTACATGGAGAAGAGATGCAAATTTAGAAATAAGTTTTCAAGGTTTTCATGATACACTGTTGTATTACCGTATGCTTATTTTGAAAGCAGAAGTTGAGCAAATTCACACCTGGGGTAGTGAAGTCTGTATTTAAACTTTAGGCAAAGGTTCAGTTCATGCTTTGATAGTGTAGAAGTCCTCAGGGTTGACCATACAAGAATGAGGGTGTGCCCAGATGAAAGGATTCAATCGTACCCCTCAGCTCAGGGGTCCTGGCCTGTCCTTGCCCTGGTGGCATTCCATCATTCACCCACGTCCCACATGAGCTCTTCCCATCCCAGGGAAGCTCTCTTCCTTCATACTGCACAAATCATGTAACTTCATGCTTTGAACCATCTGTCATTTAGAAAAGTGTTCAAGTGGAACGGGCATTTAATTACCTCACTGGGAATGTCACTGATCAATTGTTGGTGTTAGTCCATTGTTAGAAATGTCATGTTGGTTCTGATAGTTTCTGATATATATATCTTTTCACACCAGCCTGTAGAGGTGACCTGCAGGTCCTGCAGGTATTTCCATTACAATATACTGGATTTATCCAGAGGAAACAGTGAGAACAAAGAGCTACATTTATCTTTCACCTTGGCATGTGCACACATATTTCATGGTAGACCCTGCATAAAAATTTTCAGGGGACAATCAGGAATGGATTGAAGGAAACTGACTGAAAAGATTCCTTCCACAGTTTTCACAGGAAGCCACAGACTATGTATAAGATATTTTTAAAAGCCTTTTTACTACTTCCATTCTTTTTCTGGTGGTTCACTTTTCAGCTGACAAAGTGATTTATTAACTGTCTTAAAAAAGTTCCATTTCATTGAACAAATGATAAATATCAAAACCTGAAGTCTGACCCAACATCAATATCAAACATTTGCAGACTTAGTTTACTTTTCAAGGAATAAACAAAAGGAGAATAAATGGATACTCAATATAAGAACAAATTAGAAAAGAATTATTGTTAGCCACAGTGACTGGAAGACTCAACTCGCTGTGTTAATTCCACTAGAGGCAGATGATAATCACATTTGAAAATTGTGAATTTCCCCTCCTTCCCTGGATAAAGGGAGTCCATGAAGAAGTAATTGTAGTTTTCACTAGCAAAATAAAGCAAAACACTAACCTGTGCCCTACTACTTCACCTTCTCCTACCCACCTTCCACTTTGGGAGTGCTCTGTGACAATCAGTGTTGTCACTTCTGCTAAATTCACGGAGAACTGTGACTTGGTGCTCCTGCAAGTAACTCCAACGGGCAAAACGGTGTCATTCCCAAATACAAACACACACACACATTTGGCACAAAGGCAAACACTGGGAAGCAGTGAAAATTCATTAATTCATAGAAAACGTGATTTCCTACTGTTCATGAATGCCATTAGTTTCATTTAAGCCATTTATAACTCCTTCATTGTATTTTGTTTAAGCTCCAGCCTTCCTAAATTGATCTCCTTTTCATTTCAACTGCTGTTTAAATACAGAAAGACATGTAAATATGAAAATATTCACAATTTTGATTCTACTCATTTTACATCTTGCTAATGTTTGTTGAACTGGCTGTCAACAAAGAATGGAAAGGATCAAATAGTACCCAGCTGCAGTGACACCTGGCAACTCACTACACCGACCTGTGTCAGTCAATTCAAGCCAATGGTCCTGCAAGAAGAATGGAAAATCCACATGATCAAGTGAGACTTCTTGCAACAGCACCATTACCTCATTTTATCCACATCAATTTTCATTCCCTCCTTGGAAGGTGGTGGAGGGCTGAAAAGGTCCAAAACCCTCCAGAACAGATCCAGAAGTTCTGTGGCCTGTCATTTCTTAAATTGCACTTCAGCACCAGTAGCAGAGGAATAAATGGTGCATGAGTTTCATCTGTGGGAGTGTACATACCGTTTTCCCCAAGCAAATCCTAGACACTACCAGCAGATGCTTTACCAGCATAAGCCAGAATACCTTTAGGCTCTTAGAAACACAGCTACTCTGAACATTTCCTGGTGTCCATATGGCACAGCAGCATGTAACAGAAACAAACTCAGTTTTCAGAAAGAATCTGGAAAATCGTTCAAGGAAAAAGATTTTTTTTGAGTAGAAGCTGAGGGTCAGGAATGGAGATCCTGTAGTGAAAGAAGCAAGAAGATGGAGGCAGTCAGGGCAGATTCCTCCACTGAAATGCACACTTCCTCAGTGGAAAGATGACCAGAGGAAAGGCAGGTTTGAACCAAAACTAAGTACTAAGGGTTTTCCAGATTTACCTCTGAGCTCAACTTCTAAAGCAACCATTGCACAAAAGTATACATTTTAGTAATTTAAAAATTAAAATTTGATTCTACTTCTTGAGCTTTTCACAAAGATGAACTAGGGGAAAATTTTTGCAGCTCAAGGAATACTGAGGATACTTATTTTTAGTTACTCTTGTATAGGTCCCTACTGTGTCAGAACTGGCTGAGACAGAGAAGCCCCTGCACAAAAGCAAGGACAGGATAAGGAAGAGGAGAATGGCATTCTTCAGCGAGACAAAAATAGAGCATAGACAGAAAAAAAATTGAGTTTCTGACCTATCTTTTCTTCTGTAAGATACCAGACTGGTAAACAGTAAGTGTAGCTTGTCTCCCTGGCACTAGCTGAAGGCCAAAGATAGCACATCGACCTTCTCCAGGGTCTGCTGGGACTGGAGTAACCTTCAGGGTCAGGCTTGTCAGATTTGCTGATATCACAGGAGATTGTCTCCATGGCTAAAACACAGGCTGCTGTCATATATCTTTTTGCTGCTTATCCAAGTGACCATGAAGAAAAAAATCAATTTAGCTTCTCTGAAGTAGAAATGCACAAAATTCATGTGGTTGGAAAAAAAGTGTGGCTAAATGGTGTTAGGATTTGTCATAAGAATAAATGTATTTAATTACGAAGTCTAATTCCCCACCAATTTTTAGATTCCTATGTAATACTAAGAAGCTCAGTTTAGGTGAATTGTTACACAGTGTCAGGACATTGACAGAGCCTGTGACAGGTGCTTCTGGGGAGGGCGAAACAGAAAGAATCAAGAGTAAGAGTGCTATATAGACTGGAAAATTTCAAAGGCAAACCCTCTACTTCAAAGAAGCATACTCAATAAGCTCAGAACACAGGAAAGAGAAGCCTGTTCCTGAGCAATTCTCTGTGTCATCCAGGTCCAGCTTAGTCACAACTCACAGCAGTGTTTCATCCATAGCTGGATACCTTCTCCACAATATTAATTACCTGGGTAACTTTATTCCTTGGGCTTTGCCAGAGAAGTGGTGACTGTCCCATTCCTGGAAGTTTTTGAGGGCATGCTGGATGAGACTTTGAGCACCAAATCTACTGGAAGGGATCCCTGTCCATGGCAGTGAGGTTGGACTCAAAGATCTTTAAAAGTTCTTTCCAACCCAAACTATTCTATGACTTCAGCTTTAACCTCCTTAAGTAAAGTCAGAATACAGTTATAATACTCCCGCTTCAAATTTGAATGGTAGAGGCAACTCTATTATTTTGGTTTGTCGTGCTCTCATTTGGTTTCAGAGATCAGATCCTTTCAAGATAGTAAGTTTTTATTCTGAGAGTTTCTGGTAAGGGCCCATCCTTTAGAACTGAAAAAATCATCAGAAATGCAAAATCCTGTGGAGCTACACTCCCATTGATAACTTGGTAGAAAGAATATGTATTCTTCTAAAAGAAAAACACTCTTTTAAGATCATATGATTGCAGAAAATATTTTTAAGTGTGCAAAAATCAGTTAAGGGCCTATTTTCTGTAGAGATATGGTGGAAACCATGTGTCTAACTAGCATTTGTATCTTCTGAAATTTTCCTCTTCAATAAATATTCAGTTATTCAATTTGCCAGCATAAATGAACAATTTTCATTATGTAGCTAGGTAAACATATTGTCCTGAAACCTGAAATGGTTGTAAATTATATATATGGCTATTTTACTTTTTAAACCTCAAGTAGTCCTTTCATGTAGTTGCTGCTGATTATTAAAGAATTGTTTATTATGTTCTTTACATATCATATAGGTGTTCATGAAGTGATGATAAGTATGTTCTGAAATATCTATCATAAATGGCTGTCTTTGAGTTTTAATTTATCTTCTTTTCTGGAGAAGCAGTGTCCAATTATTTTCTGTGTTTTTCTTCATGGTAGAATATATCCATTTTATCACATAGCTCAAGTAAGCTTGCTTTGTTAACTACATGCATTTAAAAATATTTTTTACTCTATTCTGACATAACTGCTTATTATAAAACTAGAATTTATAAAATATCTTGAGAAATCTCTCTAGAAACATAAATCTGTTTTTCTTCAAATCATTTTGAAGTGATATGTTTTGGATGCACTGGAACTTTTTTGAGCCTTGCATCTAAATTTTAAGTCACCTACTTCGTCAGGGAGTTAAACACATTTCCCCATAAGGTTCCCACAGGTTTCAAGTGTGTTTTCAAAACTATCTCTGTCAAAATCTTTGTTATCAAACACAGCACGTATTCAGCTTTTTTCTTTCTTTTGATTCTGAGCCTCACTCTAAGAAGAAGAGTGAGGCAGTCAGTATTTCTTCTCTGTTTGATTTTCCTTGACCTGTCCTTGAATATTAAAATGTTGTAATTTCTATTTGGAGAAGTTGTAGTAGGTTCACAATGTCATGTAGCAGTTAAGTAGTTCATTCTGGTTTCCTTTTTAAAATATAATATAAAAACTCCCCAACTCTCCACTTCCACAATGACTACAGATGGAATTTCTTCTCACCCCTCCCCCCCCCAAATATTTTCAAGAAATCTTTTTCCAGAACTCAGAAACAACTTTTTTTTCCTTACTCAATGGCCATCTTCATCACCTTCCTTTCAGCCTTCAGTGTCACACTGCCCTTAGAGATATCAGCATCACCCTTCATCAAGGTGATTCTCCTCCTTGACTGAGGAAAAAAGAGGGAGCATCAAAGTGCAGGGGAGAGATTCAATATTGCCTTTGCACAAAGAAGCAACACACCACAGTAATAGTCCTACAGTAGCTGTACTTCTGTGCTGCAGTAATGTGCTGTGCTACTGTAATATGCTGGACTACCATAGCAGCTCTGCTATCCTCACTTCCAGGGGAAGAGTCATAAAATGAAATTGCTAAAAATAACTCTTCAGATGAGAAGCTGTTCCTATTCAGCTTAAAGGAGGCTGAGATAAGATCTTGCGTAGCTACTCATACATGTAGGGGAAAAAAAGGTGTAGCTCTGGCTTTTAGGAAAGAAAGTAAAACTGGAAGTCTATCCAGTATTATACAACATGAGATAATCAGATCCAATGAGCAGAAGTCAGGAAAATTCACCTTGACACATGATGCAGTTTTCTAACAGGGAACATGATAAATTAACACTGATTTTGGGGGGTGGTGCAGTCACTATAATTGGAAGGTGACGTTAGTTGCTGTCCTAAAGATAGGATTTGATCCAGCTTCTGAGGTTGTGAAGATAGCACAGGAAGGTACCAAAGTAAGTCTAAGAGGTTGTGGTCCTTCTTGCCTTGGATCTTGTGGCTTTAAATACCACTCTGCCATACACTTTCAGCCACATATTCCTAGGGCAAGGAAGGTACAACAGTCTTGCCTGTGCAGTGCCACAGAAGTGCTAGGTCTGCAATAAATGACTGTAATCTGTTCCTAAGGCTCCTCATTTCAATAAGAACAACTGGACAAATTTTGTTTTCTCCATTTTTCTCCCTTATTCTAAGACATCAGACTTTGACTGGAGATTTAACAGATGAACTGGTATTCTGAAATGCATCTGTCAAAAGATGGATGATTGACATTTACTTAAAGTCAAACTGAACATCAGGTTTGGGATTATAAAGAAATGCCTCTGGGAAGAAAAATATATTCATGCTGGAAGGACTCATGGCACTTTTTGCAATTTAAGTAAGAGAGGTCCTTTCAGTTGTAGTAGATTGCCTTTGCTGTAGACTGATGCCTCAATCTTGTCTGTTCCCACTCTGGTACCAAAGGGTTTAGTTGCTTGAGGATTGAAATATTTAAGTCTAATTAAAGTCATTGTGTTCAGAACGGAATGTGTGGGTGACATTTACAAGCCTCTAATACATGAAAAGTCAGTTTAAGTAATTTAACAGCCATCTCTGGCCTCTGAAGATGACATACTCCATGAAATGGTGAAATCACTACTTCTCTTAATTGATCTCCCTCATAAATACAGCATCAAATCCAGCCATCTGGTGTCATTTGTTACCCTAAATGTTTTTGCTTACTGGGAGCCTTTTGGGCCCTTCTTAATCCCCTCTCCTTTCAATTTCTGCTACAATGTGTGCACCCTGCCAGGGTGGATGGGCAACCTGCCTCTGCCCTGGTTCCTCTCTGTTTCCTCATGGAGGAATCTGTGGAGCTCAGCCAGGAGCAGGGAACTGATGCACTAAGCCACGCGTGACTTCTACAACGTCTGGAGATAGCATACAAGATCCCAGAATCATCCCAAAATTGGTGCCTCCACCAGATGCCAAAGGGTTTAGACTCTTATCTATGACCAGGAAAACATCTTGACACTTTGTGGGACCAGGAAAACAAATGACATCTTCTGGGACTTACTAAGTTTGTCTATGATACCAAATTGGGAGGAGCTGCTGACTCCTTTGAAAGCAGATGGGTTATGCAGAGAGACCTTGATGGAGTCGAGGATTGGGCAATCACCAACCACCTGGATGGGGCAATCCTGGGTGTACGGTACAGAGAGGGGAATGAGATGCTGGAAAGCAGTGCCATGGAAAGGGACCTGGGGGTCCTGGTCAGTGGCAAGTTGAACATGAGTCAGCAGTGCCCTGGCAGCCAGGAGGGCCAAGCATGTCCTGGGGTTCATCAGGCACAGCATCACCAGCTGGGCAAGGGAGGGGACTGTCCTGCTCTGCTCTGCATTGGGACAGCCTCCCCTTGAATATTGTGTGTGGGTTTGAGTGCCACAACATCAGAAAGATATTAAACTATTAGAGAGTGTCCAGAGGAGGGCAACAAAGATGGTGAAAGACCTTGAAGGAAAACCTTACTAAGAGTGGCTGAGGTCACTTGGACTGTTCTCAGCCTGGAGAAGATACTGAGGGGAGACCTCATTGCACTTACAACTCCTTCCAGAGGGGAAGAGGAGGGGCAGGCTCTGATCTCTTTGCTGTAGTGACAGGACCAAAAGGACTGACAGGAAGCTGTGCCAGGGGAGGTTTAGGCTGGATATTAGGAAAAGATTTTTCAGCCAGAGAGTGGTTGGGCACTGGAACAGGCTCCTTAAGCCTTACAGAGTTCAAGAAGTTTTTGGACAATGCTCTCAGGCACATTGTGTGGATCTTGGGACTGACCTGTGCAGGGCCAGAACTCAATGATCCTTGTGGGTTCCTTTTAATTCAGCATGTTCTGTGATTCTACAAAAAACAGTAAGAGCCTAGTAGCTAAGAGGCTCTGGGTGCTTGTTCTCATGGTTCCAAGAAAAGGAGCTTCCAGAAGCTATTAATACATTCATAAAGCAAAGATAAATGGAGAAGATACAAGCAATCACAGGAACAATCCTTACACAGGGAGGAGGTGTTCAGCACCTTTAGCATGTCTGTATCAGAAAACTAAACAACTGGTAATGACATCTGTCTTACCACTTCTCTCCAGATCTAGTAAAGTTGCCCAACACCTCAGATTCACCTCTACCAGGACCTGTTTTATTTGGATGATCCACACCCTCACCTTGGGGCATTGCTTTCTGTCCCTTTTCCCAGAAGACCAAAATCCCACTCCTTATTTTGGTCATGGCTTCAAAGCTTGATCCAAGATAAATCATCTTGGAATAGACTTTTCAGGCAAGGTAAAAAAAAACCAAATAAAAAACCAAAACATATTAAGATTAAAAAAACAGCCCCTCATACACAAACCCATTAGTCATAGCATCCCAGAACTCTACTCCCTGCCCAAGACTTCTTTGAGCTAGAGCGGGTAGAACACTGAATAAAATACTGCCAGGTCACAGACACTTATAATTCTTGGAGCATTAGCTTTAAAAAGCCTGGTAGTCTGGTAGGTAGTGTTTTATATTTACTTTGTATTGTACAAACAGGTCAAAGAAAGCACAGGGAGTGAATAGTCAGGTTGGTTCCTTGATTGCTTGGAAGTCAACAAATCATTTCACTGTATCCTGAAAGCATATATACATATATATACAAACATACATACCATCTGATGTGACACAGAGTGGTTTTACAATGGGAGTTTTAAAGTACTTATTATAGTAAGTTCTGTGGAAATCCAGTCAGTGCAAGCAAAACACAATGTGTCTAACTGATCTATGAAAATCTGCAGAGATTTGAGGTGTTTGGCCTGTCAGGAGAAAAGAGAGTGCCTACATTTCCTTTAGAGTTAATGGCGCAGGGTGGGTGTCTCTGAAGACAGTGGGAGATGCAGCCTGACTAAGTCAGATCTTTATCTTTCTTCATTAGTTACACAGAGACTAAAATTTTAGATGACTTTGCCTATTTAGAATCCACTCCACATAGTCCTCTTTGAAGATACCAACCTAATAAAGCATGGCCAGCTCTTTGTAAAAAATAAAATGATAACCATTTTGTCCCACTTTTCTATCACATAGATAGTAACACAGCAAATGTTTGCTCTAGAGGGGGACAGCCTTGGCTGTGCACCCTCATAGACCCAGGGAAGTTTGTCCTCATCTTTCCTAGGAGGATCTCCTAACAGGTTCTGGTGCAATAAATAGAGGAGAGTACCTCCTCTTTTTGTTCTAATGTGGAAAGGTACCAGGTGAAAAAGTCACAGAATTTTGTACCTGGGGCACGGTTATCCAGGGATTTCTGTGTGTAAATTCCATCATTTTCGATATGCTTTCCCACTTTTTTCCCAGGAAATAACACAGATATGCCAGGTGATTGAGACTTCTCCCTTTCCAAGTTGCAAGAAACAGCTTAACAGCTATTTGTGCAGCTAGCCACATCCATAAGTTGCTAATATGTATGAATGAGCTATGGCCCCAGGGTGGAGGAGGGCATAATGCATGCAATATATAGAGTAAAATCTGTATCATAACCCCTGAGCTTTAGCTACTAACAGAGGTAGCTAACTTACCCCACAGGGACTGCTGTTGTACCCTTTGTAGTGATGTGCTATCTGCAAGTTTATCAGCTGCCTTTCTTCAAGCCTTTCCAACTATTAGGAATAAAAGCACATATCTATCATAATATCTGAGGTGTTTGTAAAACAACATTTTCCACAGCAACTCAGTGGTGAGCAAGATCAAGCAGAGAACCAGAGCTGTTTTTGCAAAGGAGAAAAATACAACTATCATTTTAAGATTGTAGGTTAGGAGGGTCATTCCTCCCTTCCTTCTCCTGCTGTCAAAAATAAAATCCAGTTTGTCATAAAAATCTCCTGTGTGTGGGTTTGCATGAATGGGCTCTACAGGGACACACGGGACATGGATGGAGAAAGAATTACTGAAAACAGCCATTTGAAGGCAGGCGATGGAACTGAAAGTGAGCATGGGAGAGTCTCCCAAGAGCTGAGGAAATCACAATCCTCCTCCAAACCCATGAGAACAAATAAACTCATAACACCACACGTCAGTGGAATTTGAGAGTGGTTGCCCATGGGCACCATCCTCAGCAGTGGGTGAGGTGTCTCAATGGACTAGGCTGCCTCCCTGCAAAGGCTGTGATTGAGCACACACCTGCCCCATGGGGCTGGGAGCCTGGGAGGGTGCCAAGCCAGGCTGACCCCGGAGCCCGCAGAATGAGCGTCGATGATAATTGTAGTAGCCTGCCTCTATTAACAGTATTGGCTTCAGTTATACTGAATATCAGATACTAGCAGGGGTCTGTGTCTCCCCTGATTTGGCAGCAGGGGAAAGGGTATGTTCAAAACTTCCAGCCTATTTTATACTAAAAAACATCCTTTTTTTCCCCGCAAAATTATTATTTTTTTTTCCTCAGCCTTTCAGTTTTAAGGCTGTCTTGACTACCGTTTGGGGTTTCCAGCCATTTATGATTATTGTTATGTTTTCTTTATTTACTTCACTGGAAAAACTGTAGATGCGGGGAAGAAAAGGCATCTTGCCAAAGCATTAAATGTTCTTGTTTTGTTTTTCAGGGATAAATAAAAAAAATACGACTTCAATTTAAACAGAGAGCATTTCTGAAAAGAACCAACACTTGTCAGTTAGCTCTGTTAGGAAATAACTGAGCCCTCCTTGAGCATAATATGATAGGAACAAATTGATACAGCTGTGCAGCTGCCCACATGTTCTGGGTAGAAGAGGGCAGCAGATGGACTGTGAAAGCTGCTTCTTTCTGCAAGATTCACAGGCACTTTCTGTCTGGAAATAAGCTCAGGTTAGTCTATTAGGAAATGAATAAATGGTGAGATCACTTCAGAGGCTTTTTGTAAAATCGAATCTTCAGCAATCCTAAATATAAATCCACATTCCTTGGTACCAATCTTGTCCTGCTCTATCTATGGTTAGAGTTTGTCTGTATATGGGAATTTAGCTACAAGATAAAATAGTCCTTTATATAAATATCTTATGAGTCAGTCCCAGCTGTAACTCCGAAGTGGTGAAGTCGTTAAGTAAATGCTGTTAAGAGAAATGTAAAATGAGCTATGATTTCTTCACAAGAAAATGCTTTTATAGCATTTAATAAAAGAAAAAAGGTTTCAAAAAAGCAGCATTGAACTCCATGTCATGCTGTACAAATGACTATTTGAAAAGTAACAGGGTTAAAATAAGATAAGAATCAACATGTCTGGCATAGCTCCCCTGATAGGTTTACATCAGTCACACTGGGGTATCCTATGATGCTTCAGTAGATCAAATCTTACAATATTTTCATTATAAGAGAAATGGATCTTCTATGAATATGAGAAATGATGTACCCTGTGCATAATGTGTTTCTGTCTGTAGATAAATCTTTGCATTATTAGCTCATCAAACTTAGTCTGTTATTATATTATTAAAACTGGTTAAATTATTAATATAATTTTTAATCAGTTGAATTAATGCATATAATGGTGGCTTTTGGTAACTGATTTCTACTTCTTCTCACTATGAATATTAAAAAAATTATAATTAAAAGACACACCATATTTCTAAGTTGTTTTTTTCCATTTTTATATTTCATGTAAATATAAGTTATGCATTTTTTTTTGTCACAAAACAGTTAATTCCTTTGTAGCTGCATCAAAACTGGACTGCCTGGGGAGCAAGCCAATTTCATCAGCAATTAAAAAGGTCATTCTTTGAGGTTTTAAAATATACTGAGTAACATTTTTTACAGGCCATATGTTAAAATAGAACCATGTTCTGATAAGTGATCATCATGTACACTGGCTTAATGGAATGCTAATTTTTATTGTTCTTTAATGGTTTTATTCCACATGTATTGCTTTATAACCAAAGTGTGCTTGCCAGCTATGCAAATATAAGTGTGGGAGCATATGCTATGTTTCTTAGGTATATAGAGACAACTTGGGAAACAGCCTCCATCAGCATCAAATTTTGTTTCCGTTTGTTTCATTGCCTTGTTTAGATGTTCCTGGATGCCATGGAATTGTCTTCTAAAGTGCCAGTAGCTCAAAACTGGTAAAAGAGCCTTGTTCCTTTGTGGTCACACCTGGCCTGCATTGCTAACACCACCAGAGAGTTTACAAGCACTCCCTTTTGATCTGATGGCTTCATGGATGAGGATGAGGATGAGGATGAGGATGAGGATGAAGGTTGCCGCCTCACAAACAGGGACATGGACAAGGCAGAGGTGTTTAACACATTGTTTGCCTCTGTCTTCAACATGGATGATGGACCAAGGGCATCTCCAGCCCTGAGCTGGAGGACCATGACTGTGGGAATGATCAACTCCCAGGTGACCCTGAACTTGTGAGGGATCTGCTGCTCCAGCAGGATCCTTACAAATTGATGGGGCCTGATGGGATACATCCAAGAATCCTCAAAGATAAAGTGATGTCACCACAAAACCTCTCAATGATTTTTGAGCTGTCTTGGAAATCTGGAGATGTCCCAGCTGACTGGAAGCTGGTGAACGTTGTCCTGATTTTCAACAAGGGCAAGAAGGAGAACTCTGGAAACTACAGGCCTTTCAGGCTCACTTGAGTGTCTGGTAAAGTTATGGAGAAGATTGCTCATTGCAGTTTACAACTTCCTCAAGAGAGGAAGAGGAGGAGAAGGTACTGATCTCTTCTCTGTGATGACTAGTGACAGGACCTGAGAAAATGGCCTTAACCTGTGTCAGGCAAAGTTTAGGTTAGACATTAGAAAAAGGCTCTTTATCCAGATGGTGGTCTGACACTGGAACAGGCTCCTCAGGGCAGTGGTCACAGCACCAGCCTGACAGAGTTCCAGAAGTGTTTGGACAATACCCTTGGGCACATGGTGTGACTCTTGGGGATGGTGCTGTGCGGGGCCAGGAGCTGGACTTGATGATCCCTGTGGGTGCCTTCCAATTCAGCTTTTTCTGTGATTCTGTAAACTCTCTTGGGTTTGGTGGTTAAAGCCCAACAGTAACTAAACTAGCACTGAGAAGAGATCTGTGGCCGATGGCATTCCTGGTGCTGCTATGCTGGAAGCAGATTATGTTCACACTTTCAAGTCAGGAGGCACTGTACAAAGAAAAGGTGTATCCATTTTCCAGGACACAAAATGAGGAAGAGATCAATTATAAAGCAATGTTCTTTTCCTTAGAAATGAAAACTGGACAGAAAGGCAGAAAAGAGAAATGTCTGCAAAACTCAAGACTGCAGACCAGAGGGGAAGGCAACAGAAACAACACAAAAGAGGTGCGAGCATAAGCAAAGCCCATGAAATCCAGCCTCTTTCCTAGGATGGTGAGTGGGAAGCTGAGTGTTGTTTGAGGGTCAGCACTGTGAGTTACTCAGACTGACCTGCTCAGTGGCTTAATTGCACCTGTACATGCAAATGACAGAGAGAGTGAGGGTGAGTGGTGTAGCCTGCTTGGGCTAGCTGGCCACGGTCAGGCAGCAAGGAACAGAGGAACACTGTGAAATGGTGGGAATTAGGAAATGTGGCTATCTGAATCATGGTCTGTACCACTGCAGGGCCATTTTCCAAAGCCTCTACTTTTTATGGCTACGACAGAAAACCCTTTACATGGAATAGATAATAATACTAGGAAATTGTGCCAAAATGGTGTTTAGCTTTTTTGATGAGGTTTAGATCTGGAGACAAGCACTGCTGCTGCAAGTGGCACTGTCCGGCTTTCTGCAGAGCACTGCCTATGTTCTTTGAAACACCACTTTCAGATAATGCAGCCTGTGTGAAAAGAAATGTTTAGTTGGACAGAGACTATTTCCAATTTGTTTCTTTGCATATGAAGTGAGTGTCAGTTTGGTCAGAATCATGCTCCAGTTTAATGAAAGAGAAATGAGAATTGAATAGTCATGTTTCCTCTAGGATGAAAACCTAGACCTTCTAAATATGGCACTTAAATTTAAAGCATCTGAGCTTTAAGTTGCAAAGCTTAGCAAGATGATAGTAGGAAAATATTATTCACTAAGATTAGTTAATTTGTAAATGTTTTCTGAGTGTTCAGAAAATGTGTAGGTCCATGTAGCAGCTGGTGAGTAGTACTATTTCTCTCATCTGAATCCCTGCAGATGCTAGGGTAAGGAATGTTTATCTAAGAAACTGCTCCCTGTCTCAAAAGCGCATGGTCAGACTTTATGAGGCCCTGAGAAAGAAGCAGGAACAGACAGTATCACACTGGAGACATCACTATTCCAATGGATGTGAGGAGGGGCTTTCCTTTTCTACCTACCTAAAGCACATAAGGGGAACACACAGAATAACTGCCAAGCTGCCATGGAAAATTAACTACTTGATCTGGTGTGCTAGGTTCTGAATGATGTAGGTCTGGGAGTAAGACGTTTAGTGCATTCTCAGGATAGCTCTGACTAAAAAATTGAGCACCTCCAAAAATTAACTTAGATTTTGTAAAGAACAAGGTAATTGAAGCAGATCTTTGTATGGGTTCCAAATAACAATCACGTTGAGCAAAACCATGCCTGAGGCTGAGTTATTGAGTGAAGGGCTGTGAGATGAGAATTAAGATGGTAATGCTGTATGCCCAAGTGTGTTTTTGGTCATGTGTTTTTCCAATAGTCCTCATTCAGTCATTCAGCTTGAAGTTAAGGAAGAGGAGAAAGAATGAACAGGTGGGTGTATAAAAGGGCCCTGAAGTTTTGGTCCTACTTGCAGGCATCCAGAGATGAATCTTTGCAAGCTGCTTGCATCTGTATGGGGAAGAAATGGTCTCACAGCAGCAGACAATGGAGAAGTAATAAAAAAATTAAATTAGATAAAATTAGTTTAAATAATGAGAAAGAATATAGAGGAAATGATCTCAAAGGCAGGTGCCCTTTTGAGAAAGTAGCTTTATTAGATTTTGATTTAATTTATTAAAGCCAGGCTGATCATGTCCTTTTTTAATGCTGTGTGGAACATTATCTTTTACTCCTGTTGATGGACAACGACAAAAAGCAGTGCATTTAGAATTGAGTGTAGCTAGAGAGAAGAACTGAAAGTTTTGATCTGTTTTTTATCTTCTCTCCATATTTTAGCCCTATTTGTCAGTTGATGCCTGATAAATAGGCCTACTGCAGAAAAGCAATGAAGTCTTACAATCTTACGATACCTTGTGGCAACTAACTTGGAAATAACCTCAATAACATAATGAGACAAATTTGCTGACTAAATAGTGAAAAAAAAAAATTAGTAGTTATTTTAGCTAAAGATTTTCAGGTCTAACATGTTTTCAGTTGTCTAACATGTTTTAACTTCTTGTCGCCTTCAAATGAAAATCAGAGAGCGATTATGGGTTCTTCCTATTCTTTCTATGCAAAGATGACCTAAGCATTCTTTTTATCAAACCATATTTCTTGTCCTTGCTTCCTTACAAAGCATGTTTTAAGAAGGAAGAAATGGGTCCCTCATTCCTAAACCAAACTCATTTCTTTTTCAAATGGCAATATGCCTATACTAGCTCTGGGCATACTGCAGGGCTCTGCCTGGTTTTTTGTCCTTGGTCTCTCATCTGTCCTAATGCAATTTTATTTCTTTTTAATAAAGAGTTTATGAAGATACTTGTAAATGAAGCAAACTCAAATTTTCCCGTATATGTAAGTGCTCTCTACATTGTTCTGTGACTCCATGAGAGTTTGTGAATGGTGTAAATAGAGATGAGTATAAACCAGAGTAGGAAACTATTGAATCAATCTGTGCTGACTCTTTACTTTCCTCTGTGTCATTCCAATACATTTCAGGGATGGTTAGACCCTGGATGTCTAGATATCTAGGCAAGTCTGTTACTTCCTATGGTCTTATTCTCAGAAGATGCTTCCCCAGCCTCCACACCTGCTGACTGGAAAGTTTAGAAAATGTTCTTTCCTGCCCAGATTCAGGCAGTCCTGAAATGGGATTCAGAATGCACAAGGAATATATAGTAAAAAAAATGGGACCCTAGGTTATTTATTAAAGACCACAACTGTTTTCTGCTTTGTCTGGTTTTTCACGGCAGTATTTTCATCCTTGCCATCTGTCACTTAAATTGGATTCTTTCTAGAACTCCATTGAAACCTAATACATGTTGGAGGTGGGATTAATAAATATAATCAGTAATCTATTCACTCTTAAATGACTTCTACTAGCCTTATCTTGCCACCATTCAATGTGAAAATGTGCCTTAGTTGAAGAACTAATAGTGGAATTTTTGCAGCTGCTGCAGCACCCGAACATATATTATACGGGTAAAGCTGATTTCTGTGTTTCTTGATTTTACTGGTCTAGATGTGACTTCAGATACATAAATGGGGTTAAGCAAATGGCTTTAATTCTGTTTTTCAATGCCTTGTTGCTTTATCTTTTATTTAAAAGTCAGTGAACTGCTGCCCCTGAGCTGTACATTTTTTTCCTTTAAAAAATGGTAGCAGAGTGGCTCAGATGCCTTTACAGAGGATGATAAGACCATTATTCTAAGCCATCTTCTGCTCTTAGCTTGTATCCCTAATAAGGAATAACAACTCCAGTGATTCGACAGTGATTCCAGATTATTAAGGATGCATATGGGAAACAAACTTGGGCTTTGTTTCCAACAATGCTCACATTTTATCATACCTCATTTTGAGGTACCTTTTTCTATGGTTCTGTGACACAAGGCACAGCATAGTCATTTAGTGTAACATTAATGCAAGGTCTAAGAGGTGCAGCAGATACACTGTCAGTCTCTCTCGTAATTTATTATTTACAATATGCTCTCATTCATTTGCAGTACAAAAGTACATCACTATGTGTTTTAATTTATTAAAGAGTAGACTGTTACCTCTAAGGCCCATGCTCCAAGTACAAAGTAAAGCTTTTAAGTGAAAAATTAAAAATTTTTGGTGATTTCTGTGCAAACTCTGTGCAGTGCAAAAGGCTACTCAAAAAAAAAAAAAAAAAAAAAAAAAAAAAAAAAAAAAAAGTCAGCGCAAAAAGCTGGTGAGTTGCCCAGGTAAGACCTGGAACTAATAATTTGGTTGGGAAAAAAAATTATGAAAAATATGTGAACAACTCAAAGTAAATATTTTTCCTTTGGGGGAAAAAAAAATTAAAAAGTTTTTAGAAAGATGTTCTAGATTAAAAGCTTTTTCAGCACAAACATCTACTGAATACTGATATGAAGAGAAAGACATGAAGAAAGAAGTTATGTGTGTTTTATTTGGCACCTTCCATTCTACGGTGAGATTGGGTTTATTTTGCCTTCATAATTTTTATTGGAGCTGCTTTTTTATTTTTTTAATAGCAAAATTAAATCAATTTTAGACCCTTTTCTTTTTCCATAAAATATATATTGCGGGAAAAAAGGGCTTGAGACGTAATTCTTATTTATATATAGGCCTTGCTACTTTATTCTTGAAGAATAGAAATTGTTAAAGTGAATTTCTTCCAGATTAAAACCTTTAATACACTAGAGAGACAAGTGAGAATGACTGACTGTAAATCAGGATAGCAAGGATTTAGCCTTGCTTTCTGTTGCTCTGTGGTCACCAAGTTACACCACTTCTATAGCCACTTATACCTAAGCAGAATAAATGTAACATAATGACAAATCCAAGGTCTGGACTTACCCAATCATTTACAATTCTCTCTGTATGTGATAGCACAAGGAGAAAAGCAAGGGGGGACTTGACTTCTGTGTGGTGTAAATCTCTACCTTCAACAGTAACAGTATTGAGAAAAGATCTGGAAATGACAAGTGTCAAAGAGGGGCCATCACTGAAATCAATCAGCAGACTGTAATGACAGAATCTGTAGGAGAAAAAAAACAACTAGAAAAAAGCAAAAATGCTAACTGGAAGATCTTCACTGGAAGAACAAGGAATAATAATAGTAGGATCTGCTTTCTTTTCTCCCTGAAGAAGCTGTGCTAACATTTTCAAGCTGGATATTTACATCAACATTGCCACACAGCAATCTAAATAAATCTCCTAATTTTCAGATTTGATATACTGGTGCAGCTTTTCTTGGCTCCAGAAAACACGAATTCTCAGTACCTCAGCAGAAGATCATAGTAGAAAGTGAAACGGATGTGGCTTAACTTGCACGTGCAGAAACCAGCATGTCCACACAGAGGATATTTTTCAGGAATCAATGTCTGTCTGCCTATTATTTTATTCATTTGACTGCCGGTATGATAATTTTTGAAATTAGCCCAACTTGTTTTCATTCTCTGTTCATTGGCATATCACCTATATGTAATAAAGGACTGGACTCAATTTGCAGATCAAGGCTTTTAAACATAATCTCTACTATGGAAAGCTTGTCAGTAGGGTCAGTGAAATCAGTAGTGGTTTTCAGCTGATGCGGTGCAAAGCAGACCTGGTGTCTGTTTAGAGGGGAGCAGAAAAACGCTAAACTACACTCTACTCTAAATTCTTGACACTCCATTCACTGTGCTGAGGAAATCTCATTGACTACCCTTGGGAGCAGAGACAGCTGTCTCATATAGATGTATATAGATTATGTGCAAATACATGTAGACCTCTGACATTTAGGTATTTTAAACTAGGAGCTGAAGTCCACTCACTGTCACTACCATCAGGCATAAAAGTTTTATTTCAGTCTTGAATAGTCTCTTCATACAACTATTTTTAGAATAATTGCATTCCTCGATGTTAAAAAAAAAAAAAATCCTATTACAGCTGTCCCCAGCAATAATCACATGTTAACATGCTCTTAAAACTAGAGCATATAGAAAAATTACACAGTAGAAAGCACAGCTTCAGAGCCAAACAATGGATAGTTTTCCTGTTGTAGTCTTTACCAGGACAAGAGTTTTCTTTATTTATGCAGGAAGAAAATGCAAAAGTGGGTCAGCTGTGGGGACAGATTTCCAAATCTCAGTTGTGTCTCAGTGGCACAGCAAAATTGCCTGTCAAGGTACTCAAGCTAAATCTGAATTAGTTCTGTGTTGAACTTGAATCCTTCAAGGGCCCAAAAAAAAAAAAAAAAATTAAAAAAGAAAAAAAAAAATTAAAAAAAAAAGGTCTCTTTATCCCTCTTGATCACTTCAGCTCTGGAAATGATTAGTGATAATAAAATCTGGCATGCAGAGAGTGAGTTCTCACTGAAAAAAACCCCAAATGACAACTCTTGACACTGTCTCTGCTTACTAAGCTCTTTAATTCCTTTATCTGCTTTGTGGGGTTCTTTTGGTCTTATTTACCTGGCAATTCACAAATTTTTGTGTCACGACATCAGACATACACATAAGAAAGATAAAGCTCCAGTCAATGCCTGGCCTGACTGTTGTTACAGATAATAGCAATGGCAGGTCATAGGGATTAGATTATCACTCTCTTTATCCTAAAGAGAGCCCCTTGCTTCCAGCTCTACAACTTTAGCCACTGGTTAATTTTGTAGGTGAGCTGGATTCAGTTCTCTGCATAATTAGTAGAAGATAAAGATACTCAGGTAGGATTTCCCCTCTTTTCTCTCATGGCCAAGTCTAATTTTTCAGTGAGATCATTTTCTATGTCAAGCAACTATATAGGTGAGTTAACTTCTATCTCCAGCTATTTCTTACTTACCTATTTGAAGGGTACTGTTTATCTTATGACAGTTTGATATCGCTGGCTGAATTTGATGCACTACATAATCAAGTCAAGCCTGGAAAATAATTTTTTCTAAAGAAAGACACATGTACTTGATTAAGGTTTTGAATGGTTTGCATTCTATTCCTTTAGGGGACTCTGATTTCCTCTTGTGGATGATGATTATTGTTTCAGAGAACATGTGTTGATAAGAAAACACAGCAGATTAAAACACTTCAGGAAAAAACTCCTCTGTGTCCACAAGGTAGATGTTTGAAAATTCCCCTAGTCTGCTTTGATGGCAAACAGATTTGTTTTGTTCTTTGGTGACCCATTCCCATAGCCAGAGTGCTGCATTGTCTTCACACTTCACCAGGATTTTTTTTTAAATAGCCTGGCAGCCCACCACACCACCTTTCATGCCCACCACTTTAATTGGTATAACTGCTGCTTTAGGGTGCTCTACTAAATAGTGCCAAGGCAAAGACAAACAATCTGCAAACGTGTTCAAGCTTGTCACCACTGTGCTTCTCTCTATCTCTGCAGGAACCAAGTCTCTGCTTCATGTATCAGTAACACTTTCATTCAGATTGACATATACTTTATACCTCCTTGTTGCATCATGAAGGTCAAGGAATTATGCTATCCTTGTGTCTTCATCAATGTTTGTTGTTTATCTGTTCTAAGGATCTTTCAGAGACTTTTGTTGCTTCTACTGCTCAGGTCAGTGAAAAAATCACTGTAGTATCTTCTCCTTTCCCAAACAGTTTGATTTCTTCACATTTCAAATACAACAAACAGAGACACAAAAACCCTGCTGAAGCAGAATTATTTTCTTCCACTTAACCACTTAAAGCATTTTGCTGTCCTTCACTGACACCATTTTTAATTTGGCCACAGAGCTGTAACACAAATGCCCTTTAGGAACTATAAGTTTCACTAGTCAGTCTTCATAGCAATTACACGTATCTGAAATTAAATCAAGCAACTACAGATACCAGACCATTGTATCACCTAAACAACTTAGAATAAGCTATTTTAAGTCTTTCCTCTGTCCTAAAACCTGCAATATTTGCTTAGTTTCACAGTTAACTGCTTTTCAATGCTGTCGTCCCCAAGTCTGTGAGACATTTCTTGCAGAATATTTATCTTAACTGTACCTGCTTCCTCAATGTTTTTATATATCCCAAATTACTATCCTCTGTGCTGTACTACATGCTGCTGCACTTTATGAAATTCCTGTTATTGAAGGTAAAGAGGCTCAATCTGCCTTTGAAAGCAGTGCCTTGACTAGGTTTGTTTAAAAATTAATTCCTTCTGCTCTATTACCCATAGCTGTATTTTGTTTGAATGACCACAACAATCTCAGATTTCCTGCAGTTTATGGTCTCTGCAATGACAGATTTGTGTTTCCACAGAGCAGAACACTGAAGAACTAGCTTTGCAATTTAAACAGGGATGCTGCCCAGCCTCCTGCCATAACCAGAGGGCTTTACAGCTTCTTGGATATCACCGAGCAGCCAGAGCTCTGCTCTCAAAGTTTTGGTCTGTTGAGGAGGCTCTGTGCTAAAGCCATCTGGAGTTGGTACCAGGGCAGCCCCCAGCAGCACTGTCAGCACAGCCAAGGCATGTCTGCAGGCTGAAAAGCTCAATCAGCAAATCCCTCACCACTTTGTAGCCCCTGCCCAATGCCCTAAAGGCAGTCTCTGCCATGTGGGTGCCACAGATCAGGCAGAGGCAAGTATGGCTATCACAGCCTGCTTGAGCAAGTCTGCTCCATGTCTGATGGATGGAATTTAAATGAGCTTCCTGAAGACAAATCCTACATGCAAACCTACATGGCATCATACACTGCCCTATTTGCTGACTCTGCACTCTGCCAGGTCGCCTGCATTTAGCCTCTCCCTTGGGGGAAGCAGGGGTGGTACACACCCAAGTGGACTGATACATGTTTATGGCCACTGGACCTTACATTTGCTAGGGAATATGTTCATGCAGTTAAGGCATGCAGGAGCATTTCCATTCTTTTGAACATTGCTCAAGTGTTTTACAGACTAATGCATTACATTTTGTCTAATGTGGGACAATATCTGAGCTGTCTCAATCCGGCTGCTACTTTCAATTTAGGTCTTTTATTCTCTCCTGCAAAAATAGATTTAGTCCAGGCATAGTCTTTATACTTTACCAGACCCAGCATGCCAGAGTCCTGACCCTTAAATAAAACTTCTTTTTCACATTGCTACAAAAAAATCAACAAATTGCTCAATAAAGCAAACTTGGCACCTCCTTGTAAAGCCTCTCATGGAGCTTCCAGTCCAAAACAGGGTAACAGGCCAGGGCTTCTGATCTGGATTTCTCACCATTTCATGTATCACTAGATCCACATCATGCTCATATCCCATCCACCAGCCGGTTAATGTCTCGTATAATGTTACTATTCTCTATGGAAATAGTAGGATTCCTTCCACAATCGCTCCTGCTGAACATCAGGACATTAGACCTCTACTGAGTAGACAGCTCCACGCTTTTTCTCCCTTTCACTTAGCTCATTCTTTCCCACACAAGCAATGCTGTCATGAGATACCAGGTTGATAGGACAGAGGCAATTGAGGGCAGTACTCATGCTCATGAAAATATCTGCTTGCTTTAGTAAACTGAAATAATCCTAAGACCTCTGTACATGTTCACCTTAACCCAGGCTACTCAACCAGGCATCATCTCTACAGGGCACCAGCGCATCACCAGTCTAGGGCGCTGTTCACCTGAGCTGCCACAAGAACTCCCTGCAGCTCTTGCACCACTGTGGAACAACAGGAAAATCCTGGTATTTGGTAACGTCTTTTTGTATATATGGAACAATGGATTTGTCCAACATCTGCTTGCAAGAATATGGTCTATTCCTCATTTTCTCTCCTCATTTCTCAGATAAGAAATGTCACCCTTCTAGTCTTGCAGAAATCGGTACTGGGCTGGAACTGGTGGATCAGCATGGGTAAATTTGTTGAAACTCATACTCTTCATTCACTCAGGGCAAGTGCACCTGTATGCTGAACCAAGTGAGATTGACAATCCCTCATTCTTCCCCTTCCCACTAGGAGCAAGGCAACACTTCCAAAAAGGCTCAGTACCTTTATCTCTCTTGCTCTTGGTACTTGGGAACTTCTTTCTCATGTTCTCTCCGTGGAATAGTCAAAAAACTCTACCATGAAATATGGTGATTTCATCCACCCTTTCTCTTCCAGACACTGCCCCTGGTATAGAAGAGGAAGAGATGAAAGTGTTCAGAACTAGCTGTCACCAAGGATAGCAAGCGTCTACAGGTATAAACATTTAGTTTGGGGTACAGTTTGTAGGCAAGATGCCTAAACTGAAATGTGTGTGTCTGTTTTTTTATGAGCTGAGTATTTAAGCCCCTGTGCAAATAATAACGATTTAGAAGCTCCATAAAACAGCTCACCCATAGGTAGCAATCACTGTCCTTTTGAGATTCTCTAGGATGCACTGTGTGGTCTCCATCTGCAGCTCCGTAAGGGCCCTAGTCTCCCATAGATCCAGAGTCAGATCTTCCATGCCCGAATTTGGAAAATATCCTAGGACATCTCAGATGGCTCTAGATGTCAAAGTTTTGTTTGTGTTTTTTGTGTTTTTTTTTTCCACATTATGTCAACTCTTCTTTCAAAAGGCTAATCTTTCCATGACTTTGACTTTGCATAAAGAGGAATCCTGAATAAATTCTTGCTCAAGTATTTCTTTGCAGGCCTGCAATGTTTTGAGCACCTTTTCAAGGGCATTAAGTTATAAGAAAAGCAAGGTGTGTATTGGTTATCTCAATTGAGATACAAACTTTCTGTCTCTGTTATAATTCTGATAATCATGTTGCTACCATTGGAACTAGCCCCCTTGGTTTCTGCAGCCACCATTCCTAACAACTGAATGAGGATGAGATGCTACAGAGAAGTTTTAGTCTCCTTTAGAAAGTAGGGAGTTACATGCTAGCCTGAGGGACATATATACCAATTACTTGGGTGGGAAGCTGGTAAATAACTTTTTGTTTTCTACAGATCACAGACTGTGCCCAGCTACATACTGTTGGCTCCTGTGGTCAAGAGAAGATAGACATAGACCTCAGGTATTTTGGGAATACTCTAGATCAGTTTTATGTTTGTGAAGAGTTGTGACATATGAGCCACCATGAATAGCACTAAGGCTGTTGTGAACTCCCAGCCAGCTGGCTGCAAGGTAGCCGAGCCAGCTTTTCTTCCCAGCAGCCTGTGGAACATCCACACATCAGGCAGGACAGTGCATTAGCTCAACAGGCAGCACAGCCAAGGTGATGGAACAAGAGACTAAGACACTTCTTTGCAACAAGCAGTATCACCTCTGTGACCTTTGCCTCACTCTAATTTTTCTTACATTTAATCTATTGAGCTTTGCTTCTTTTTATTTTTACAAATTTGGGAGCCCAGAGGTAGGAACTCTCCAAAGTTCTGCAAACTCCATGGGCTACTTCTCACAATATAGCACTTCATTCCTGTGTGTAATTCTCCATCTTTGTAAAATAGGGTAATGATACTAAAATATAATGTAGATGAGGATCTAGTAACCAAGTAGCTCATCTTTATGTATAAATCCAGAAACTTACTGAATCTTACTGAAATTAAAACTATCGGGAAATTTCTGTTTCCTGGTGGGTTTTTTTGGTGTGCTGACCAAATGTTTACTGTAAGCATTTCTCAGTGTCAATAAGCAACAGATCCTGGCAAGGCAGAAAAAGCACACACAAAAACTTCTGCATTTTTCATATTTTAGTCTTACACTTCCTTGAACAATGACAGCTTCCACGGGTTCAGGAAAAAACACCAACATCTGACCATTTCTAAAGGAATGTGAATATTATCAGTGATTCCATACATGAAAACAGTGTCCTGTTACTTCCAGTTTGTACTCTGATACAAAGAGCAAAGACCAGAGTTTGTACTCTGGTCAAAGAGCAAACCTTTCTTCAAAGAGGTAAAGATGATCGTGAAGATATAGATTACATTGGCAATGAAGGAGAGAAAGAGAGAGGGAGGAGAGGGAGAGGGAGCTGTTCACTGTCCTGTGTTCTCCCACCTGCTTGCTCCTTCCACACTCTTCTCATCAGCTCCTTTTTTTACTACTACCTCATAGTATTTTCCCTCATTTGTTCATGCTCTCTGTCCTATCTCCCAACATCTTCCAGCACCCAAACAGTCCAAAGAGCTTCTGAAGTGGAGAGGGAGAACATGGGCATCAACTTCCAGCTCTTCCAGTGCCACTACTGCGACGCGTGGGTGCAACCGCTGTGGGCTGGGCTGGTGCAGCCCTCCGGCAGAGGCCAGGGAGCGCTGGTGAAAGGGCAGCGCTCCCTGGGTGGGCCTACGGAGATCATTGACTGGCGCTGCTCAGGAGCCGGTCCGTGCGCCCATGTCCGTGTTGTCAACTCGGCTGTGCAGCAGGTGCTTTGTGGAGCTGTGTTAGCACTGCCTCTCTGCGGATTTGTGGTACTTGGGAACCCCAGTCCCGGCCCAGGACCCCGCCGTTCATGGCATCATCATGCCATGAGACATACGGTGCTTGCCTCTGCTGGAACAACCTCCAAATCTCAGCAGAACACTGCCTAGGTCTGATTGCCAGCAGGCTGCAGAAAGAAACACCCCTCTCGGGCTGATTTATTCAGTTCGCGAGTGCGTTGGTCATTCCTGACCCTTGAGACCATGGCATGGCCGAGACCGGCACGAGCCACCCTCGGGGGAGGGACAGATTTCAGGGGCCAGGGCNCGGCGGGGGCTGCGGGCGGGGTCCGCGCCCGCGGCCGGCAGCGCTCTCTGCGCCTCAGCCGGGCTTCGCCGGGTGCTGGCGGTGCGCTCTCCCGCCGCGGGGCTGCACAATGGCAGTCGTTCAGTAGGATGGATCCTGCCGTGGCTTTTGTTCTGCAGATCCACCCATCCTCCTAGCAGTCAAGTACCAGGCTATGGTTTTCTCTCTGGGGATCTTTCTTCCGCGTTTTGCCGGTGTCTCCGATGAGGTTTTGGCCTCGGCTGGGATTTCACTACCTTACTTTTCGTTTGGCTTCACGCTGAAAAAAGGGATTTCTTATATTTGCTCTCCACGCTTTTGGTTATAATCCAGTGTTGGTCTAGAGAGAACAACCGTTCAGCCTGGCTGAAAAAAAAGCATCCGTTGAAAAGTCTCAAAGAAATAGACCACGTGAGGAAAAAAAACTGGGAGAAGATCGGAATATAATCGCTTTTTCTATGATAAAACTGGTGCCCCTCTTCAGGAGAACTGATCTCAATATATTATTATGCAACCACAAGGATCTCTTCTTTCTCAGGGTGTATAAGCTGCTGGATTGCTTTTCGCCCAAATCAATGTGGTTTCTTTGGAACATTTTCAGCAAAGGATCGCATATGCTGCAGTGTCTTTGTGGCAAGAGTCTTAAGAAAAACAAGAACCCAACTGGTAAGCAATCCATTGCAATGCGTTGTTTTTCTTTAATGCTACCCTGTCTGTTGCTCGACGAGGTAGATCTGCAATCCTGCTGAGGGGAGAAGGGGGGATATATCGAGGCCAGCACGGACATGCATGTGCATACGTGTATGAATAAGCAAGGAGCGGTTTGTATTAGCTTCTGTCCCTGTCACTACCGAAAAGGGATAAAAAAATAAAATCAAAGGCGACCCTTGCCCAGCCGGCATCTCCTAGTTCCTATGTGCTATTTCCAAGGAGGAAACTTTTATATCACTACCCTTCTTGAGGGGAAGGCGGTGGAGCCCCCCCAGTCCCGACCCCGATGCAAGCCCCCCCAGTCAGTTTTGGGAAGAGGAGACTGGCTCTCCTGTGCTGCTGTTAGCCGGCCCTGCCTGCGGTGAGTGAGTGTGCCGGGGCTCGGGTCCTGCACAGCACTTTCTGAATAGCTTGCAGTGTGTCACCCCACACGCACACACACCCACCCACCGCCTCGCTCGGCTTTCTAAAGTCAAGCCAGACACCCCCCTCCCCCGGCCTGGGGGCTCCCCGTTATCACTCACCCCCGGCACTCTAGGCCGGGAGCGTGGAGGGTGGTGAGGAAGGGGGATGGACACTTTCTTGGGGTTTGTGCCCAGACGGCAACTCAGCCAGCTATGCCGAGTGGCAGCAGCAGCACCGCCGGGTTGGCTGTGCCGCTCCTCCGCCTCTCGCTGCCGGGATGACCCCTCTGTGCCACACACCGGTGTCTCTGTAGCCGTCCCTACGTCTGCCTGGCAGCCAGGATCCTGCGCTTCGGTTCAGCCCGGCTCCGAGGGGGAAACTTGCAGTACATTACATAAGAAATGCAAATGAAGGTGCTCTGGGCCGCCTGGTCCCTGGAGGTCACGCTGCTGCTGTTGCATCTCTCTTGCTCGGGGCGTCCGTGCGGCCAAGCCCGCGGCTTGGCGAGCAAGGTGGTCGAGAAGGGATGCTGGGCGGGCGGGGGAGCCGGGAGCTTTTCTGGGGAAATACCGGCCCTTCCCGCCGGCCTCTGGTCCCCCACGCCGCCTTGCTCGCTCACCCCGGCCGGCACGCTGCCTGCAAGCACTTGCGTGCCTGGGGAGGCGAGAGCCGCCGGAGCCCGGGCTGCGAGGGGAGGGATGCCGTGTGTGCGCNCGGGGCACAGGGGTGCGCGCTCGGCGCCCAGCCCCGGGGCAGCCCGCCCGTCCTGCCCGCGGGCGGTGCCGTGCTGTGCCGTGCCGGGCCGGGCCGGGCCG
>VWZS01005387.1:533440-790729 GCA_013397075.1 Rhabdornis inornatus | reverse complement strand
CGTTTGGCTTCACGCTGAAAAAAGGGATTTCTTATATTTGCTCTCCACGCTTTTGGTTATAATCCAGTGTTGGTCTAGAGAGAACAACCGTTCAGCCTGGCTGAAAAAAAAGCATCCGTTGAAAAGTCTCAAAGAAATAGACCACGTGAGGAAAAAAAACTGGGAGAAGATCGGAATATAATCGCTTTTTCTATGATAAAACTGGTGCCCCTCTTCAGGAGAACTGATCTCAATATATTATTATGCAACCACAAGGATCTCTTCTTTCTCAGGGTGTATAAGCTGCTGGATTGCTTTTCGCCCAAATCAATGTGGTTTCTTTGGAACATTTTCAGCAAAGGATCGCATATGCTGCAGTGTCTTTGTGGCAAGAGTCTTAAGAAAAACAAGAACCCAACTGGTAAGCAATCCATTGCAATGCGTTGTTTTTCTTTAATGCTACCCTGTCTGTTGCTCGACGAGGTAGATCTGCAATCCTGCTGAGGGGAGAAGGGGGGATATATCGAGGCCAGCACGGACATGCATGTGCATACGTGTATGAATAAGCAAGGAGCGGTTTGTATTAGCTTCTGTCCCTGTCACTACCGAAAAGGGATAAAAAAATAAAATCAAAGGCGACCCTTGCCCAGCCGGCATCTCCTAGTTCCTATGTGCTATTTCCAAGGAGGAAACTTTTATATCACTACCCTTCTTGAGGGGAAGGCGGTGGAGCCCCCCCAGTCCCGACCCCGATGCAAGCCCCCCCAGTCAGTTTTGGGAAGAGGAGACTGGCTCTCCTGTGCTGCTGTTAGCCGGCCCTGCCTGCGGTGAGTGAGTGTGCCGGGGCTCGGGTCCTGCACAGCACTTTCTGAATAGCTTGCAGTGTGTCACCCCACACGCACACACACCCACCCACCGCCTCGCTCGGCTTTCTAAAGTCAAGCCAGACACCCCCCTCCCCCGGCCTGGGGGCTCCCCGTTATCACTCACCCCCGGCACTCTAGGCCGGGAGCGTGGAGGGTGGTGAGGAAGGGGGATGGACACTTTCTTGGGGTTTGTGCCCAGACGGCAACTCAGCCAGCTATGCCGAGTGGCAGCAGCAGCACCGCCGGGTTGGCTGTGCCGCTCCTCCGCCTCTCGCTGCCGGGATGACCCCTCTGTGCCACACACCGGTGTCTCTGTAGCCGTCCCTACGTCTGCCTGGCAGCCAGGATCCTGCGCTTCGGTTCAGCCCGGCTCCGAGGGGGAAACTTGCAGTACATTACATAAGAAATGCAAATGAAGGTGCTCTGGGCCGCCTGGTCCCTGGGGGTCACGCTGCTGCTGTTGCATCTCTCTTGCTCGGGGCGTCCGTGCGGCCAAGCCCGCGGCTTGGCGAGCAAGGTGGTCGAGAAGGGATGCTGGGCGGGCGGGGGAGCCGGGAGCTTTTCTGGGGAAATACCGGCCCTTCCCGCCGGCCTCTGGTCCCCCACGCCGCCTTGCTCGCTCACCCCGGCCGGCACGCTGCCTGCAAGCACTTGCGTGCCTGGGGAGGCGAGAGCCGCCGGAGCCCGGGCTGCGAGGGGAGGGATGCCGTGTGTGCGCGCTGGTGTGTGTGTGTGTGTGTGTGTGCCGCCTGCCCTGCAGTGGCAGCTCCCGAGCAGGAGGCTCCTGACGCTGGCACTGCAGTGTAGTAGATCATAGGCTCTCGTTGCCTGACACCCCAACATCAACAAGCAGCAGCCCTGGCAGCCCGCACCCCTCTCCTTAAAGGCTGCCGGGGTGCCGGCTGCAGCTTTGCTCAGCCCAGGTCCGGTGCAGAGTCGAGGTGGGCACCTCGGCGGATTTACCCTTCTCCGCCCCCGGCTTCCGTTTGCCAGCTCGTCTCGCCCCTTTCCCTCCCGCCGCTGCCGCAGCAGTGAAAAGAAGCCACTTAGCATACCAAAGAGGCTGAAATGCCCCGCCGGAGGCTGCGCTCAGCCTCCCGCAAAGTGCCCTTCGCTTCACTCGTCCCTTAGCACTGCAGCCAGCCGGGGGCCACTTCCCAGCCGTGTGCCCCCCCGGGCGGGATGGGCCAGACAGGGTCAGATCGGCCGACCACCTTCTGGCAGCCCCCGGGGATGCCCCTCTCCTCTCTCCGCCTGCCCGGCCGCGCACGCAGGGGCCGTGACCGCGGGGAGAGAGCAGAGCGGCGGTGTGGCCCTGCCTGCCCTGCCCGCTGCCGGCGTTCCCCAGCCCCGGGGGGCCGGCTCCAGCGCCGTGGTGCTCTGGGCAAGAGGAGATGCTCCTGAGGAAGGGATTTGGAGGGGGAGCGGCAGGGTGAAGAAGAGGGCTGGTGGTTTCTAGGCCTTTCAGTTTGTATACCGGGGGGTGAGGCGTATACTGCTCCGCACACACACACCCCCTGGTCCACCGCTAAAGATTCGTGTTCTTGCCTTGCGGAGGGCAGGCTGTCAAGACACCGGCCCCTGAAGCAGAGTTGTGTTCCTCGGAGTGCGAGGCAACCGCAGCACAGCTTTCCACCTCCCCGGGGAGTTTGCCGCACTTACCTACTCCCTCTGCATGGGACGAGTGGATTTGGGTGGCAGGAGCGGCACTACACCCTGCCTGCGAAGGGCTGGACTGGCCCGAGGAGGGCTGACCCCCTCTTCTGAAGGAGTAGGGGGCGCAGGTCAAAGCAAGCGAGGTGGGCAGGGGGAGGGGAGCGGGCTGGGGGCCTCGGAGCGGGGCCCTGGCGAGTGCTCGCCCTCCGGCCAGGTCCGCGTCTCGCTGCCCGCCCGCACGGTCTGCGCTGCTCTGCTCCGCTCCCACTTGATCCCGTCAGAGCAGCCGGGACGCCGAGCCCAGCCAGCCGCACGCCCCGTCCTGGCGCTCCGTTCCAGGAGCGCTGAACTGCGGCTATCTGTCTGAGGAGGCTAATAATCCGCTTGGCCGGATTAGCTGGTAGCTCGGTCACAGGCGCTGTTGCTCTGGCGGCAGATGATCGCCATTCAGGCTGGGGTGGCCCGCGGGAGCGCAGGGAGCCGAGTGCCCGTGCTCGCCTGGTGGCCGCGGGCCGTGGGGCTGCCCCTCTGCGGCACTCGCAGACCCCCGTGCCCGCTGCGGCACGGGCCCGCTACCGCCCCCGACCCCCTTTGCTCGCCGAACTTTTCGGGAGCCAGCGGGCTTTTCAGTCACAAAAGGCATCAAATGAGCGAGCATCTGCCGCTGGTCCAACCGTGCAGGAAATCCAGCAGGTTAGGCAGCTAACGCTGGCTGTAATTGCAGTTTATTTAGCTATTTTCGGCCTGCTGCACTTTTTTGTCCCTTCCGAGAGCTGGTCTGTTTCCAGAAACGGGACTGGGTGGCTCCTTTCCAAATCTGCTTTGCGTTTCCTGCTCACCACTGGCTGCAGCCCCCGCTCCATGTGCGGACCCCCTCCCGGCTCCCCTGCCCTCCCCGGGGTCTCGCCCCGCTAGCACCGGGAACCGGCACCGGTCGGAGCTCCAGAGACGGGGCAAGTGCGGCAGGGAGGGATGAGCACTCCGGAGGGCTGTGTGTCAGTCTTTGGCTGGCTTGCATCAGGAGGCTTCGGTTTTTCGGTTGGCTGAAACCCCTTGGTTTCAAATTTGATGTCCTCGACAGAGGAGCTGCGTTTGATTGCTGCAATTATTTACCTCTTTATATTTCTTCATAAGGAGAAAAACTTTGGGAATCAATAGGTGTGGCTATGTTTTCAGCTACTGATTTTTTTTCAAGTGTTCCTGAGTTTAGGGTACTAAAATCAATGAAACCCCATATATCTGCAGTGTCCTGTCTGTCGTGAAAATGTTTGCCATGTGTCAGGTTCCCTGGGCCTCACTTGCTTTTGCAATTATTTCTATTTAACTGTGCCCTTCCTGCTTGTCATACACACAGAGAGGACTTTAAAAAGTGCAAGACCAAAGGGAATATTTCTCACAAATAGTTAAAAACTGCTCCAAACCATAAATCAGAAAACCAGACCTTGCTATAGTAAGATACCATCCTCCTGGCTTTCCCACCACCATCCCCAGCCTCCAAACTGGGTATCTTCAGCTAGGGAATGGCAAAGTCATGGGGAGAATTTGGGGCCTGAGGAGAAGTGGGAAAGGAGATTATCTCTGGTTGCTTTTTGGAGCAACTCCAGCAAGTGAATAGATTTTTTTACCAAATGATAGCTGTTTGGGTGCCCATGGGAAGTGTGTTGGCTGGAGTACTAGATGCCCCCAGGGCGGGAATTGCTATCACATTTCACTCCTGGTGGCAACCCAACAGACAGATGGATCAGGTTTCTTCTCCATTCACTTCCAAGGAGAAGCATCTCTCCAACGCAGTCAGGGATGTTGACAGGAGAGTAGATGGCAATTGGCATTACTATAAATATATTACTGATGGAGAATTTAGTTTAGGAAATTAGTATCAATCTCACATCAATTTCAAATGCAAAACCTATTTAAAAAGCAATAAGTCTGAAATCTAGGCTGCAGCTGAACTGGAATCTCTGCATGGTCCTGTGTTAATTTCTTATTCCATAAAGTAGCTTGGCTGGTATTTCCTGGTTGCTAATAATTTTGAAAAAGTTTCTGAGCACAACCATGTGAGGATCTGTTTGAAATGGAAGCTTGTGTCCTGCCCATAAAATATGTAGTAGGTATGTGTCTTTATCTGAATTCTGAAAAAATTTGGCCTCCCCACTGCCTTTCTTGCTCATAGGAAACAAACCTCCCACCAAACCGCAAAGACAGTAAGAGCTGTGGGATAAGGTCCTTGAAGTTTCTTTCGTGTAGGTCCAAAAAGCAGCTCTGACTGCTTAAATGCCATAATTCCTGTAATAGGAATTGAGGCATGGTCTGTTTCTCTTGCTCAAATGTAAAACTGCCTATTTACATGTATTTCACCTACTGAAGTTTTATCCTCTGTGGAATACATTTCCTGAATTTATACAAATTTAATTATTCTTGATCAAATTAAATTACATACTCTACTTATTAAGGGGTGAAATTTATGCCTGCTCATGCATCTCCCTACCGTAATAAAATATTTGCACCTAGTTCAGTGTCTGTTAATGACAGGCCATTTATAAATGAATTCAAGTATAAAAAGGATGACTTAGGCTTAAGGAAAACACAAAAAATGTATTTACAGATATCATTGGTTTAAATATTTGTGTGTATGCATTTTTTTGTTTGAGCTTGATGTTTATTCTACTTAATCTTCTCTGATTATATTAAGTATATTAATTTTAAGCTAAAATTCCTATTGATTTCAAATCTAAAAAAGGAGTGATTTAGTGATTTAGATGTTCAGAGTTTGTCCCTTTGTAAAGATTTTCTGTCCAGTAAATGCCTGTAAAAATATAATCTGGAGGTGAGAGAGTTGCTTGAAATTGGAAACCAGTTTTTCAAGAGGACTTCATAAATCTAAAGAAATGGGAATTGGGCCCTTACACTGACTCTGAGAGTGCATTTTATAGATGGTGGGGTCACTACTGAGGTTTTCGTAGGAAGAGTCAACATTTAGGATAAAATACTCTTGAGTCTAGGTTGCAGATGGATAAATGAAGTGGTTGTGTGCAGATTAAACTGAATGTTTACAGATGTTTGCCAAATGTGCCTCTAAACAGTGAGTCCTGCTGGAGCATGTTTCACTCGGTCAAGGATGATCTTGTTACTTGGGGAGCAGTGATTTGTTTATATACCTAGTTCTGGTTTAGATGGCTTTTGTGATTTTGGGCACACCATTAGTTACCTATGCCTTCCCTTCCTCGTTGCTAGGAATTGCAAGCAACATTGCACAAGCGTGCTGTTGGCCCTTTTGTTTGTTTTTCTCATTTCAGTGAATGATAGCTTTTCAAAGATAAATTACTAGTTTACTGAACAACTCACTGAGTAAAAAAAACATTGAATGATCATAAAACTTTACAATCTCTGTTGTGGAAAAGAAATTGCTGAGATGTAGCGCGAGGCTTGATGTACAATTAATGTATCCAAGAGCGACTTGCCACTGTACAGAAAGAGTGTATATGTGTATACAGTAGAAGAACAGTTTACCTGGAAATAGACTTTGTCGGACTGCACACACGTTTAGTTCAGAAAGAGCCCCTTCTTGCACAGGGTCTGCTTCTATTGTCACAGCAAATTAAGCTGGGAAGAAAATCTTTTCATTGGAGACCATATACTAAAGTGCTTAAAAGAGTATATTCATCTTCTGACTGGCTATTAAAAAAAATACTTACTGTGTTCTTGAAGTGGATCCTTACAGTAGATCCACCCAGAAGTACTGGAAATAATAATTGCAAAGGGAACTGATGGTGTTTGGCACCATGATGGACTGAACACACAGCAAGCAAAATGTAAGCAATGTATTCTTTTTAATATACTCTGCAGCAAAGATAAATAGCATGTGAATAATTAACAAAGTTGTTATCCAAAACACACAGACTCTGAAGAAGAACTTTTTGAGGACAAAACCTCAAAAATCATTAAGTGAAAGGCATTTAATGGCATTTAATGCAGGTTTGGTGTATTTGTAGTGTATGCTTTTAGAAGCATTCACATTAAATAGTAGCAAGGAAAGTAAACAGTTGCTGATGAAGCTGCATTGAGAAGTCAGAATAATAATATCTGTAGTAATATGCAATGCACAACCCAAATTAATAACACTTTCTGCAGTAGAATTCAATGACTAGTTTAGGTACCATACTGTGGTGAACATAATCAACATTTTAATAGTTTTTGAGTTAATATTGAACGGTTGTGTGGGTCAAATGACAATAGGTAGCACACAGTTGCTGGCAGAAATTGATAGTCTAATATAATGTCTGTATTTTGTCTTTTCACTCTGACACCTGCTTATTTGACTTCTAACTGGAAACAGCACGAGGAATTGCACTGAACAACTTTAGCACTTGCATACAGTAGGCACTGTCTTGGAAATTACTTTGCTTAATCTTTTTGTGGTACTAAAATGAACCTGGTCCTATCAGACAGTAGAATCAAACCAAGGTTAAACATTTTAATTCCATTGGATTTTTTTTGGGTTTTGCTCAAGGACAGTGATACAAATAAACTGTAATCCTCTATGAAAAATGTTGTTCTAAGGAGATTCCTGAAAAGCCTGTATTTTAGATTCCTGAAAGCCTGAGCTGAGAGAGGAATATACTTTGCTTTTCACTGAAATTCATTGTGTCATCCATGTTTTTTTGTGCATGGCTTTGTCATCTGGAAAGATAAGAACATAGTGAGGATACAGAATGTGCCTGAGCATGTCTTGTCTCCATCTTTTGGCATTAGGTGGAGGAAGAAAAAATGCAAGACATGGGCAAATCTTTGGGTTCGATCTTTCCCCTAATCTGTCCTCTCAGTTTTCAGCTGTCACTGGACTGTGAAGTTAGAGCTTGTATTCAGGTCACTGTGCATAGTAGCTTCTAAAAGAGCTATGAAACTTCAGTTTTCAAACAGTATTTCTATTTTGGGCATCAAAAAACGTTGCATGGCTGTGAGCTCTGCATAACCATGTGCTGTGTGGAAAGGATGTGGAGGGGTTTGCATTTTCTGTGGGTACTCCTTCGTTCTTCTGTTGAAAAACAGAGGCTAACACTGCTATTCTTGCCCCATGCTTGTGATTGCTGATTATGGAGAGCTTTTCAGGTGAAAAGCAAAAGCACTTCTTTCATGGTGCCTTCTCCTTCCTTGAAGTGTCCTGAAATTCTGGACATTTCTATCATCTTGGTTCCTGTGCAGTATAACTTGCCTTTGCTGTGGGTATAGATATCTTTGGCTTAGGAGGACGAAAATGAGGCAGCAGCTGACATGTCCCTTTGCATGTGCTGCTTTCGTCCAGCTAAAGAAGTTAATTTCTATGGATTTTCTAGGCCTATGGGATAAGGATGTATCTCCTGAAAAGGGCATGTTTTCACAATGTCCTTTCTCTTGAGGGAAGAAATGGAATACTACTCCCTTGAAGAAGCTTTTAAAGAATTAAGCTCTAGTGTGACAGAAAACTAGAATTTCGTACCATTGTTGAACGGTTTGAACAGGAGAGACAGCTTGCTTATAAAAGCAGACTTCTGTTTACATATAAATCTCTTGCTTCTCACCAGTGCTAGCAAAGGAAATATACAGGAATTTCATTGCCCTTTAATGAAGTTTGAGATGAAAATGTTAATTTAAAGAAGGCAAGTTTGCCAGACTTGTTACCCTTTCAGTAAATGTATTTCTAAGCATGTCCCACTACAATCAAACAAAATGCCCAGATTAAACAGTTCCCAGTTCATGCTTCTCATTAAAGAAGTGTTCTATGGAGCATTACCACTGCTCCATAGTTTCTACACATATCACTCTTTGCTGTATAAGTACATTTATTGACATTGAATGAGATGAAGAGGGACTACCAGTGCAAAACATAGTGGAAAATACATGGGAAAAAAAAAGTTGTAGAAAAAACTATAGATCAGGGAAATGCTTTCAAAAATCAGTTAAATCATTAATACAGTAGTATCTTACAGAGAAACCTATGAGGAACATCCTAACAAGGATTAAATTAATGGTAGTCCCTATTAATTTATAGTACTAATGACACCAAGAGCCACTTTACAGTTCTGATTTTCTTGGAACTGGAAATTGATAGTCAAACCCAGACAGCTAATAGTTCCTGAGAAACTGAATGTAAATGTGATGTAGGCAGATTATCCCACTAGGAGATCAACCCAAGATCTCTTATGTGAACTACCTTTGAACGTCTAGAACCCAGGAGCAATTTTGTGGCTTGGACTCTTTCACTAAAATCCATATTTTAAAGTAGCATTAACAGGTGGATTAAAGTTTGTAAAGCTTTGCACCCCAGAGAGAGTTCTTCCTAGTCACTTGCTTTTTAAATCCCTTTTTTTTTTTTTTGTGTTTGTCCCCATGTGGAGACTTTCTGCCTCAAGAGATCTGGTTATACAGAGTTTCATAAGCAACATTTGCTAGTCTCCCGGCTTTACTCAGACATTTATTATCTCTATGAATATGACCTTGATCCATCTCAAACTCTGTCATCTCCATTATAGCCTCTCACATCTCTGCATTTTTTCACCTTCTCCTTGTGCAAGCATCTTACCTTTTTACTTTGGATAAGGTCTTTGACGAAAATTAGCCCTTAATTGTATTTCTTTCAGATATTTTTAAGTTCTCTCCATACTTCGAATAATTAGCTAGTGACCATGAGCAGAACAACTGCACAGGCTTATTTTATTAATGATATAATAAGTATTTAGGATGGATGAAGGGTAGACTGATGGTCTAGCCTTTTTTTTTTTTTATTGGGCATGAGCTGTGTGCATTGTTTTTTTCCCACTTGCTGCTAATTTACTGTAGCAGAACAAGAGCGGAAGTAAAGAAATGCAGAGGCCATAAAGCAACTGTGATTGATTAGGAAAAGACAGTAAAATCAGCAAGAGGATTTAGAAAACCTAAGAACAGATGTTATCCTTTTCATTTGTTTTGAGGATCATTTGAGGGTAATAGTTGCTTGAGGATAAAATAGTTTGTGTGAGATTCTGCTGTTAAAGCAGGACTCCTCAGCATTCAGGGAAATTTTCTGAATATTATTGCTGAGCATTTCTTATTTGTGTTGGTAGGGAGTTGGTTCCAGGTCCTTGCTTTGTCTCTTCGCTTAGGTGCTATGCATCTCCTTGAAGCTTATGGCCAGGGCACCCTGCAGAAGAGATCTCAGAGAACTGCAAAACCTGTGTGGATGCAAGGCATGCCCCATATGTCCACATCCTCAGCAGGGTACAGACAGAACAAACCTGTGGTTTGGATCTTGCTCCCTTCTGATTCACCTTGTTCACCTTTGAGCTCACTTTTGATAGCCTAGTTTAGAGACATTATTGTATGAGAGGATTGTAACATGCCACTTCAGTGCAACATGCTCCAGGGTTTCTGCTGACCAGGGATATTAGCAGCAGAGGCAGGGACTATGTGTTACTAAACCCTGTGTTCTGAACTGTTGAGCTCTGGCTATATGCACAAAGTTTTGAAACATGGCAGAGATGAGTTCCCTTATGTTTGAAACTTGGAGCATGGTATCTTCCATGGAACAGGGTATCTGAAAGCAGTGTGGGATTATTTTACAGCAAATAAGTCATTATGTAGTGTTTGTATGGAAAAAACATTTTTTGAAGGTGATCTTATTTTTGTTTTCAAACTGGAATTTAAACTCAGATAATGTTTGTAGAATAGTGAAAACATAAGAGAAACGGTTGTAGTTTCCTATGTTTACATATCTGGTTAAAATAAGTGTAGTCATGGTAGGAGAAATTTGCACCAAAGAAGTGGGAATAGAGGAATTGTCATTTTCTGTTCTAGTGTCTTTGCAGTTTATATGAAATTATGTGTCTGAAGCATTACTGACATGAAGTGGGGATGAATCCAGTGATTTGTGTGCCACAGTAAGATATTCTCTCCTGACTGAAAGTTTTCTGTGAAAGCATGCCTTTGAAGACATTGGCTTTCTTAGCACTTCAGCATCATGGATGTTGATTTTGACCATTTCCATACACCATTATTGAAAACACTTTCTAAGGGGTTCCTCAAGATAGTTACATAAATACGGTGCTCCCATTAAAAAAAAGTCTTTAAGCAAAATGAGAAAAAATAAATTGAACATACGTATATGATGGTGAATATTATGGTAATTTTAACTGTAGGGTTACTAAGTTTCTCTTAGATGCTGGATGAGAATGATTTTATTCCAGCTGTAGCAGCTGCCATTGGATGACAGTGGAGGTTGAAGTTTTGGACCTTATAACTAAAGCAGAAATAAGCTGTACATTGTGCAGTCTGGGTTAAAATCTTTTTAAAAAAGTATCAGGAGTAACAGCAAAACGAGGGTTTGTTGTGTTTTCTGGAGCTCCTTTTCCTTGGGTTTCAGTGGCTGTCTGGAGTAACTGTGGTCTCGGTCGGCTGCCAAAAAAACCCACCTGCTAATAGATTGAAGACAGAAGATGAGGAGAAGATAAATACTAAGCCCTTGTAGTCATACATGTAGGTTAAGAATTTGGGGGTGGAACTTGCTGAAGTTCGAACAAAAGTAAGTCAGAATGTGTTGTTAGTACATTAGGTGAGTTTTTATCAGAGGCTATGTGGATGATACATGAGTAGTGTGGGATGCTCTCTCTCCCACTTATTCTCAGAGGGAGATGAAAAACCAGAATGACAAAAGAAATTACAAAGTAAATAATAAAGGGATTAAAGGAGCCTGTAGTCATTTAGACAGGTTAGTGATAGAGAGTCCTACAGGCAAGCAGAATTTAGAAATTGTTGAAGCAGTTTATCAATTGAAGAGCAAATAGGTCTGAAATTTAAGGACATTTTCATGGAAAACATCTATTTCTAGAAGTGTTTCTTTCCAAGGACATATAAGAGAGTTATATTTGAGAGTCTAGCTTCTCTCAATTTATTCCATTTATAGCTATCTTGCTAAAGGTGAGATATCCTTGTAAACGTTGCTTTGCTATTATAAATGAAGGTGCTCCCACGCTCCCCTGAGTCTACCAGCTGTCACTGCACAGCCCTGAAAAAGTGGCCTCCAGGGTGACCTTAGGCTGAGAGTCCAGGGCCTCCTGCCTTCCTGCAGTCACGTGGATGCCCTGAGAGCCTCCTGTCTGGCAGCCCTTGAAGCATTGGAGCTGCACGGGTGTGTGGAGTCCTGTGTGTGCTGCAGCTGCCTGGGCTAACACCTGCTGGCTCACCTGCAGGAGAGATGATGGCACAGGGGTTGGCTCCTGAGGGTGGCCCTCAAGCTAAACTCAAACAGCCTGTGTAGTTGCCACAGCAACTGCTGGGGAGAGGAAATGTTTTATCCCCCTCCAAACTGTTTTACAGGACAACTTTTAAAATGCAGAATATGTACTTCCATGGATCTTAAGCTGTGTAAATCTTTGTGCAAGACACCATGTCCTGGGCGGTACAAACTGTAGAAGAAGGTGCTGTAGGTTCAGTAGTAATTTGCATTATTCTTCCAGTAGCTTATTCAGTTCACAGTCAAACAGGTCAAGAATGTTGTAGATAACCACAAATCTGCATCAAGAAGCCTACACTGGAGATCTTCAAGTAACTTCAAAGGGAAAGCCAGTCTCTTCTCATCAACAGATGGCAAATCAGAATTGTGAGTAAGAACTGTCTACCTTCAGTTTGGCACTGATATCATTCTCCCACCTTAAACTCCTCCTAGTTGTTCAGGAACATAAGACTGAATTTATATTGCTTAATTAAAAGGGCCAGGGATTGATCCAAGTCCAAATGGCTCTGGCTGGCTCATGTCCACACCACTTACAGTTACCACCCTCCCTGGCAGATTAGCTTGGAGAGAGCTCACTGAGGAGGTGCCTGGGTCTTAAGGAAGGATGTGGATGACTAGGGCTCTAGCACATCTTTAATTTAACAATCTGAACACAGCCGAAGAGAATCAGAGAAAGCCTTTCACTCCCAGTAAGGAAAGCTAAGGCAAGCTCTGCATGTAGGTTTACTTGTGTCCCCAGCTTTAGATGGGAACTGTATCTGGACTAATAACAGCAGAGCACCATCTTGGACCAGCTAAAGGGTTATAAGGGCTTCAATAAAGTGGATGAAGCCCAGCTTCCTCCTCTGAGGAAGGAGCACCTAGAAAGGGGCTTCCTACGGGCCCTTGGTTGGAGGAGGAAGGAGAGCAGAGTATACCTGCTTCTGAGCAAGTCTGGCAGCTGAGCAGCAGAGACCTGAATCTGCAGGGAATGAACCATAAGGAGTTTCTGAGGAGGATGAACCAGACAGTAAGGAAAGCTCAGTCGTGCTGGGGAAAGGAACACATGTCCTCTTTTTCCTCTCTTTCACAAGAAGAAGATGGAATTCCAGGGTAAGGAAGAGCCTGAAGGACAGGAGATTCCTTCTGTTTCTGAATAAAACCTTTTTTTCTTCTGCTTTGCTGTCTTGTACTTCCTGTCCTTCTCACTGAGCTTATTTGGGATCATCCCTTCATTTGTGTGAGCATGTGCAACAAAACTTGTCAGCACTATCAGTCATCTCAGTAACGTGTTGTTTTACTGCATACCCACTTTTTATTTTCTGAGCTACATGAGCATCAACCTGAATCGTTGCTACACGTACTTCTTGAACATCCTTTAATTAAAAGATGTTTATTTCTCCCTACATGGCCACCAGTTGCTCTCTTCCCTTATATAGTTGTGAGGAGATAAGTAAATAAATAGATTTTTTTCTGATTATTGATGCTTTAAATATGTTGGCAGACTAAATCTGGTCACAGTGTGTGAATTTAAAGGGTCTTGCTTATAGTCTGACAGTATGGTCCAGAATATTTGTATGTTTTTCTTAAAGTTAAGACAATTCAACAGCATAAAGCAGTTTGCATTTGGTTTTTGGTTGGGTGGGGGGGTTTAAATAGTTTTAGGGAAAATCAGTCTGTGGCACTTGGAATCTTTTGATTCTTTTCTGTGAGGATGCATAGGGTATATTTACTCTTGCATTTAATGCTAAATGTGAAAAGATTGAATGTAAGCAGTAAATTCTTCTTTTTTCATCAATGCCTTGAAGATCCCTTAAGGTGACTGTTCCTTTACAGGTTGAATATCTGAAAAAATCCAAGTATCACTACTTAATCTGGGGATAGGAAAGGTTTTGCATTTAACAGAGATTTTTATGTTTTCATTGCTTACAATAAAAGCAGTTATGAAAAGCTCTCATGATGGGACACAGTTATGTTTTGCATTAAACTAAGGCACAGTGGGGGGCTGTATTCAGCCTGTTAGCTTGTTAGAAAAGGCTGGGATTTCTGAAACTATTCTAAACACTCTGAATTTGGAAGTCAAGTCAAATCTTCTAAGCCAGTAAAGTCTTCTTAGCAATAGAGGAATAAAAGACTTTCAGTATAAATACTTCTGAGTGTGTTAGTATCTTGGAAACTGTTTCTTCTGTTAGTAGAACATTAATGTAGCATGTCTAGGACTCCTAACATGGCTCGGCAATTGAGACAACTTGGGGCAAACTAACTGCATTGAGGTTCTTTCCAAGAGTGAAAGTACTTTATTTTCAGTCCTACTTCTAGGCTGGAGAAATTAAGTTTTCTGGTATCTCTGCATTTATAGTGCTTTTTCCCTTTTGTCGTGCTAATTGAAAGCATCATGTTTAATCCTTCTTCTAGGAAGTTTCTTGCTATTTGCTTTACATGGCAGTGCTCCACTGTCATATTCAGGTCATCAAAGATCCCCAAAGATGTGTTTCACAGGAGGATACAGGAAGCATTCTCTCCATGGCCAGAACATGGGACTGTTCTTGTGGTAGTAAATCATCTTTGCTCTCAGAAAAAAAAAACAAAAAAACAAAAACAAAAAAAAAACCAAACCAAAACCCAAAACAAACGAACAAACAAAAAAGAAAACAAAATAAAAGGAGAGGATTTTTGGCCTTGGCGCACAGCTTTGGGTTTTTTAAAATCTAGCTAGATTTAAATACTCAAATCCTTTCTTGCTAATCCACCACTCCATGGCTTTTTTAAGGGAAGGTCCCTGTTTCTGTGGAAGACAAAAATTTTCTTGTACAGATTAAATGGTTCTGTCCTTAATCTGCTATTACCTGAATAATTCTTACAACATCAGCTTCAGTCTGCTTCATCTTCTTGTAATTTTATCTTACAGTGACTAATTTGCAGAGCAAGCATACCTTCCCCTGTTTTCACTCAAGGGCATTAACAAGTCTAGTTAACAAACTAACCTGAGTCTAGAGAAAACAAATAGAACAAGCAGCAAATGAACAGCTGAGACTGAACAACAATTTCATTCCACATGGACGTGGTTCTCTTGGGTTTTTCCTCTATAGAGAACTGAGCTTTTTCTCAGAATCCCAAAGTTCCTGGTTTTGTCATTGCTCAGTTAGGTACAGGCAACAGTGATAACCAGAACAAACTGGAGGTTACACAAATAGATTTCAGAAGTCTCAATGTGTCTTCAGTGAAGGACCTCAAAGCAAATTTATTAAATGAAAGGCTGACTTGGCAGGAAGTTCTAATCCTTTTGAAAAATACTTCTAAAAAAAGGAATATCAGAGAATGAAAGTTCAAACTGCCTACATTGCAGTATACAAATTAGTAAACGAGTCACCTGCTAGTCTCCTTGTCCCTGGTGCACGGCACTAATGTTTTCTCCCTCAGTATGTATAGTACCCTAAATCCCTGACAGAGTGCTACCATTTTTTAAAAGTTTTTTGGTTTTTTTTTTTTTTTAATTCAGCACAGAAAGATCTGGTTAGTATAGAAATATATGACATCGGTAGATCTTAGCAGTACTTTTTGAAGAATAGTTCTACAAATACTCATTCTTTTGAGGTTAGATATAGTGGTGAGTATACAGAGCTTCTGAAAGAGCGTGGCTGGAAAGGCCAGTATGTAAAATGCTGCCCAGTAGACTGCAGTACTCAGTAATTATGAAATAAAGGTCCATCACTGATACAAAAGATACCAATTCTCGCTTTAAGTTCATAGATATTTACCTAGGAGGGCACTTAAGCCAAAAAAACTCCTTTATCTTAATGTGGTGCCCTCTTCAAGTCCGTGCTAAGCCTTTTGAACTGAGAATACACTGAAACAGGCAGCTGGGGTAGTGAAACTGTTTTCTGGAGTGTTTATAGGAACCAATTACATGCAATTTGTGTAAATTAGTGGTGAGCAGTTCTACATTAACAATTGTCTCAGTGCTAGTAAGTAGGAGTGTCTGGAATATGGCACTTTGCATACTCAACTTGTATCTGTACTTTCAAAACCCAGTACTTTCATAGCAAGAGGATGGAGCTGAATCTTTTCTGCTCGGATATTTTTACAAGTTCTTCTTTTCTTCTGTTTTGTTCTGGGCAAATTGTTACCACTCTTTATACAAGATAATTAATTAGCTGTTGCTCCTATATTTCCTGTAATAACCCTATTAAAAGGCACCATTTCTGTCAGAATATCCCATGGTAATGACTGGGCAGATTGTTCTTGCCCCTATATGCAGTTAGCTAATTAGATATTATCCTGTTACACAGCACTTTAAGCTGTTTTTCCTTTTCTTAGCTCACAGAGAACATAGAATCACAAAACGGGGTTAGAAGGGACCTCTGGAGATCATCTAACTCTCCTACAGGGTCTTTTAGAGTGGACTGCACAGGATCATGTCCAGTCAGGTTTTTGAATACCTCCAGAGATGGAGACAAGAGCATGGGAAAATTTTTGCCAGTGCTGTGACCTCTACTGCAGTCCATCCACTTATTCTCCTCCTTCTGCTTTCGTCTCTCTCTCTGTCTTCCTTTCAGACAGATTTATTAGAGAGAGAAAGAGTGACAATCCTCCTTTAGAGCACTGAGTGGGGAAATTTTTCCACCTGGGGATGGGATTTGGAGCAAAGTTTCCTCACCACTCCCTCTGCTTCTGTGAGTGCAGTACAAGGCTCCTGTCAGTTCACATCCTTTGCTGTAGTGCAGAGCCTCAGCAGCGCTGTGTGTTTCCCTTAAGTATTTTAAACTGTGATGGATTTAAAGAAACCTGAGAGCCAGGACACTTCTGCTATGCTCCATAAGAGAGCTCATGGTCTTGCTCCTGTTTTCCTTTAGTGCTGAGATGAAGTAACCAGTGACAGCTTTCAACACCTTGGTGGCAGTGACCATCTTCTGAGCACAGTGTGTGGCCCCATCACCTGATGAGTTTTAGCATGGAGATGTTTCCTAACAGGAGAAGCCATTTCCTTAGGAGCGAAGAGGTTTTGAACTCTGAGTTTATGGTACTCTCTGGCAAATACTGCCTTCTGAGAACAAGATCCACTCAGAACCAATTAGGGTGTATTTGAATAACAGATGGGGAGGGAAAAGGCTTCTGAAGTTTCTCTAGAGAGAGCACAAGATCTGCTCACTGTACCATCCAGCCTGTGTGCAGAGGAATTTGTGTGAGTGGAGTAGAGGGAGGAAAGAACAAAGCCAGTAAATCCGCTGGTAGGCAGACGTTCAGCAAAGGAGCTTCATATTTTGTGGCTGAGAATCAAAATTTTTGGGTCTTATTTCTGGAAGTTTTCTTTAAAATGTGATAAAAAGAATTTGTTTTTGTTTTATTACAAAGAGCCCTTCTGCTCTTCCATATATTATACTGACAGTATTCACTGTATATTCCTCTTTCTTCCTGCTCTTCCCTGCTCATGGGTACCATGAGACTGTTAATACTTATTAAAGGACATTCATTTTGGTTCTTTTCCATCATGCAGCAGCCATTTCAGTTGTGTCCACTGAACTTTGCTCCATTTTTGACAATACTGTAACAAGGGTTTAAGAAGATAATGTCTAAACAGAAGCCAATTAGTCATATTTTATGATGGATTTACAAAGAGCTCATAGATAACAATTTTGGTAATACTTCCCTGATATTTCATAGTTTGGCATGTACAAAAAAGCATGAAGGATTTTTCAGTGGATGCCGGTTCAATTAGATTTTGGGCTTTTTGCAGGCAATTTTAAGTTCAAAAATTCTAGTGATAATCTGGGAAATAAATAGTTTTGTACATTATACAAATCCTCATTCTGCTGTTAACAGATCTCAAAATGTTCCTAAAGGTGTGATGTAATGCTAATGGTGGAATAAGGCTCATGGCCTAATTGTCATATCATGGAATATCAGCTGTGTTAAAAAAATTCCCGTTTGTTTGGGAGCTTTCAGCTTCAGACCAAAGGTCTTTTAAGTAAGCGTGAGCATTCCTGTTGGCTTGGATGAATCTGGGGGAGAAAATTTCCCTATGATTATTTAATGAATGGGATCTATTCAGTTAGTACAAATATGAAATGGAAGGTGCCACTTGCCTATTTTGTTTTTATGGTTAGTATTACCATTCAGTTTTTCAACCAGCCTTTCCCAACTGTATATTTTACCAATGCATTTCAGTATGTTGAGAGGTTTAATGATGAGCTCAGTCATTCAAAAATCATATTAAGTCAATAACAGCAGGCTCAAGGCCTGTCTGTGTCTCAGACTTTAGCCAATGAAGATGCTAACTACAAATTCACTGTTTTTGAGATGAATTGTTCCTGCACATAATCCAGTTATTTGATTTATGCTTGAGAAACAAAGAAATTGTTGTATCTGAGCGAATTCTGTTCTATTCTATTCTATTCTATTCTATTCTATTCTATTCTATTCTATTCTATTCCCATTCCATTCCATTCCATTCCATTCCATTCCTTTCATTTATTACTATTTTAACCTATGATTTTTTACTTACATAAATGGGAAAATACTTCAGTAGGAGATCAGGAAAGTATTTCATCTTAGCAATGTCTTTTAAAAGCTAGAAATACTCACTATTTACTCTAGCTAACCTTGATCCTAAGTAAATTTCTGTGTTATTTTTCATCAGTCTTTGAAAACATTCCAGAGGTAACAGGAAGGTAATGCTTCATTTGTTTTATCAGTGGCTTGTTCTCTCTTATAAAGTAAGTAGGTCACAGTACGTATACGAGTGGGACTAGAGTTGTGATCATATATACATCTCCACTTTTAGAACCAAAACTGGAAACCTGTCTTGCTTGGAATACTTTTTCTGGGATAAAAATTATTTAGAAAAATGTCACCATACAATTAAAATAGAGTTTTAGATGGTCACTGCTCTTCATCCCAGCACCCCACAGTACTTACTGCTTTCTGTCCAAATTCAGGTTCTCCCATCTGCAGTGACAAAGGATAAGATTTTGTTATTGAGTCCTCTGCTTTGGCATAGTGTTGCTATGGTCATGAAAAAAAAGCACAAAAATTACATGCTGACTGTGCCAGACACATTGAAGAAAATCCCTGTACCATAATGTGCACTCATTCAAGTTGTGCTATTCATATGGTAAGGGTGAGATTATACTTTATTTCTGCACTTGGCATGCCAAGGACAAAGTAGTGCTTAGCTCATTCTCTCCCTCATCTTCCTGCAGAGTGGCTGGCACAAACTTATTTCTTCTATTCTGGGCATAGAGAGATGTCCAGGAGGTTGATTCTTGACAAGGTGGGAAAAGCCATGTCTCTGCTGTTTCTGCAGCAGCCAGAAGGCTAGAGGGAGAACCATGGGCTGCAGGATGTAGAATAATACTGCGTTTCTTCCAGTTACAACAAATCTATCCCTGGTGTCACATGGAGTGCTGCAATTCTGCTGATTAAAAAGGCACCTAATTCACAGATTCCTAATGGGATGTGGGATACAACTGCAAAGCCAGTACTCTGCTTTAATATGGATAGCAATTAAAGTTGACAACTCAACCTAATTTTTTGGTAATATTTTTGAAGTGTTATTGAACACTTTCTGCTCCTCATTCGTCCCTGCGCTGTAATGGTGAGTTCTACTTAAATGGCAATTAAAGTTTCCTGCTTTCCTCATTCCCTCTGCTCAGCTGACAATGTACACTACTGTCAAATGTTGCAGAAGTTAAAATAACAAGTTACAGGATGTTGTTTAAAATATTTGACAAATAGTGACTTCTAATGGCCCTCACTTGTGGGTTTAAGCAGGTAAATCAATGGTGACGGATTTTAACGTCTTTCAGAATTTGGGCCATAATTCACATAGAGTTGCTAACATACAATATTTACACAAGAGGAAGCAATATTACCTGTCCTACTGTACTCTGAGCATCTGTTCAAAGATGGATGTGGTTGATATCCAAATGACTGGAACACAGCACGCACAATGTGGGCAGAAAGACCGTCATGCATTTTTAGCTGTTTTTGCTTGAGTGAGGGCAACTTCGGAAATCAGCAAAGTGGAGGAACAAAGAACCACCTCCTGCCTATTGCAGAATTTGGATTACTCCTTTTTCTAGTATTTCTGGTAATTTTTTTTTTTTCAGATCAGTTCCTTGCCTATGGTTGTGGTACAAAGCTAATGCACAGGCATATGCTGTAAATAAATATCTTCACTGCAGACATGCATTCCTTATCTGGATGGCTGAGATGGCAGTGGGAGAACAAAGAAAAGAAGTCATGCCCCAGTTCCTTTGGCTGCAACCTTCCCTCTATGAGCACATGAAAGAAAATTGCCCAGGAGTCATAAGCATGTCTCTATCTGATGTGGGCACAATGTTGACAATTCTCCTACGTTTAAGCTGCTGGATCTGCAGCAAGATATCAACAGCCTCAGGAGAAAAATTAGCCACACCCTCACCACAGAAAGTGTCTCATCTGATGAAACCTGAAAGGGTTTCTTTCACATCAGTGATGCTGTGGAGATTTCCTTCTGTCACAACAGCACTTACTTCCTAGCAGGACTGCCACATAATATAATATCTGAAACAAGTGCATTACCTTATTTTTTCTGTATGAATAGAAGTAATCAAAAGAGCTCAGGAATATTTTGCAACTGTAGTGATTTTAAGAAGAAAAGGGTAGAAATTTTTGTCAGGTGTCATTGATAATTCCAAGCATTTTGGTGTTTTTGAGAAGGGAAAAAGTGTAAAGGTAATTAGTGCTTTGGAAACTATAAGATGTGTAGTAGTTTTACTTTTTTTTCCCCTTTAAAATTAGGTGCACTTAAATGCATTCATTAAGTGGTGTGCTGAAGGCTCTGAGAGAATGGGGCATGCATCAGGAGGTTTGTATTCCTTTGGATACTATGTGGTATATAGAAATTACAGTCTACAAATGTGCAGGTTTTTTTTCAGTTGCAGTATAGAAAATACAGTCAATAAGAATTAATTGCTTTAATTTGTTGTGTCCATCCCTGATCATAAATTATTATGCAGGTGCTGATTATTACATCCAATATTTCTGTGCGCTGAAGTAGTCTTACTAACCTCTATTTATTTAGAAGTGAGAAAAGAAGGACTAGAAAAGCATGATGATTTAACATTTTTGTATAATACTCTTTCCAAGAACACAAACTTACTTTTCAGTGGCTTAACCTTAAAACCATTCTTTTCTCACTAGCTTTAATAGTCTAGCATCCAGATATCTGAAAAAAAGTAACTATCTCCCAGGGATGTGAGGTGAGTTAAACCTGGTGCATGTAAGTGCAGTGCTTGTTTTTGTTGCTGCTTGATGATATTTGTCAATACATCATTAAAACAAACAAATAAATTAAAATTCATTAAAAGAAGCTGCAAAATCAAACATTCAAATGTAAGGTGTAATTGACTTTAGAAGGCTGTAATGCTTCAACGACTTCAGCAGGATTAATTTCCTTTAGTTTTGAAAGGTGTTGTACCAGGGAGAAGTAAGAAGCCAGGGTATAAAGCAACCTTGGTTGTGTAGAGTGGTTAACTTTCTTCTTAACTGATCTCCATTATATGTATTAATTTTGTTTGAGTAGGGCTTTAATTACTTGACTGCCTATTGGTTGTTTTCTTTGTCTTCACTGCCTGAGCACTGAGCTTTGCCTGAGCACTGGAGCCACACATTAGGGAGTACCTCACAGGCAGCTTGGGAAAGGGGTTAGGAACAACCAGAGAGAAAATCCTTCTTACTCACCAATCAAAATCCTGGGCTGAAGCATGCACAGCACAGCCAGAGATTTTAGCTGCTAAATTCTAGTAAGTCTGTTAGAAAAACACAGTCTGAGGTTTTCTGTGGTGCTTTTACTGGCGTCTGCTCTACTTCATGGATGCACTAGACCTTTTCAGAGGATTGACTGAGAGTTTTTTTAAATATGGGGAAGATGTTTCCAGACAGCTCAAGCTGACAATAATAAGTCCCAGGAGGACTTATTAGCTCAGGTGTGATTAGAAATCAAGCTGTCTCTGTGTACTTGTGCTGCACTGTGACCAAGTGAATAATGTTTCCTATTACGTGGTGTACTGAAGAGTGCAATACATAAACATCCAAGTGGCTGCCACCAAAGCTGTCTAGACCTTTCTGAAACTGGTGCTCATCTGGAGCTAAAAATGCCCTGATGAATGCAAACTGATGCCAAGTACCTCATGCCATCTTTTCACTGGTGTAAGCATAACTTTCCATATGCAGAAAGTAGTTAATGAGGGAGCCAGTTCCTTTCCAGGAGTTCAGGGTCCAAACCCTTTTCAGGGTTGAGGACTGCCACCTGCTTAACTACAGAGGCTCTGAGGACTTTGATGAGAGAAACGGTTGCAGTTGCAGTTTGAATTTACAGCTACTGTTTTAAAGTGACAAAAGTATGAAGGATTCATAGTTCATTCCTTCCCAGATTTTCTTTATTTTTCTATTGTTTCCTGCTTTATCCCTTATATGTCAATATTACCAGGCACAATATTTTCTTAGTGGCAAAACTTTATGTTCTGTTTTTATGAAGTTAAGCATAAAGTTTCACCACAAAGAAAATGAACTATGGTGACCATGTTATTTAAAGCTGTAAGAGGATAATAAAAAATGAAAGGTCATGTTTCACTGCAGAAGCAAATGGATTTTATTTATGACACTGGGAATGGCTTATTAGTTTGTGCTTTCTACTCCCTAATAGGAAGTCTTTATGGAAGGTTTATTTTCGTCATAGACTCACAGAATATGTTGAGTTGGAAGGGACCCTTCATGTCTGAGTCCAACTCCTGGTCCTGCACAGTACCATCCCCAAGGGACACACCATGTGCCTGAGAGCATTGTCCAAACATGTTCTGAGTGCTGATGCTGTCACCACTTCTCTGAAGAGCCTGTTCCAGTGCCCCACTACTCTCTGGGTGAAAAAACTCTTTCTGATATCCAACCTAAACTTTCTCTGACTCAGCTTCATGCCATTTCCTTGAGTCCTGTCACTGGCTATTGGAGTAAACAGATTTGTACCTACCCCTCTGCTTCCCTTCTTGAGGAAGTTGTGGACTGCAGTGTGGTCTCCCGTCAGTCTCCTCCAGGCTGAACAGATGAAGAGACCTCAGCCACTCCTTGTAAAGCTTCTTCTCCAGACCCTTCACAATCCTTTTAGCCCTGCTTTGGACACTCTCTAATAGCTTAGTATCTAATTGCTTAGTGTTTGACAAAATGTACATTTGACAAAATGTACATAAGCGCCTGTGTTGCAAAGTACTGGGAAAAAAAAATCAGTGTAACCACAGCAGTGTTTCTCTTTGTGCACTTTCTGAAGTGAAACCTGTTTTTTCCTCTCTTGCTCTTTTCAGAAGTGCTACACAAACACACCCAGGACATTTTATGGAAGTCCTGAAATGAAATTAATTTCTTTTTTAAACTACAGCTTTTAAAAAATGGCTTCAGTCCTCAGATACTTCACTTTGAGCAAAATACAGCATTCAAAATTCTGCCTGAATTATTGTAAAGAAAATGTAACCAGTTTGATACAGCTTTTCTCATGGCAGTGTTTGGCAGTTTGCACAAGGCACATTTATGGAATAAAGAATACACGCCTCTGGAACCACAGGAGAAGGGAGAGCTTTTAGTTTTGCCTCACACATGGATGTACTTTGTTTTGTATTGCTTCCTGATGATTGTTTATTCTTTGTCTTCACTGTCTGAGCACTGAGCTTTGCCTGAGCTCTGGAGCTGTGCAATAGGCACGTGTGCTGGAGAGTCTGCTCCTTGAGCCATGGATGCCAGGAAGGCACTGAGCCATGTGGAGTGAAGGTGAGATGAAGGCAGGTGGTTTGATCTTGGAAACCAGTTGTTTTTTTCTTTTGCTGGAAGTTTCTGGTTGTTGTGAGGGCTCAGTAATGTGGAAGATGGCTCAAGGGGGCTTACTCATATTTGACTGGGAAGAAAGCTCTTGATGCAGGTTTGTAAAGGGGGTAGGTTGGAAAGGCATTCTTATATGCAGTAGCTTGGCAGGTAAAGATGCAGACGGGATCCTTCCTCCTGTGGTGAAAGTGTGTGTTCTTCCTTACTTCGACTTCCTTGGGGAGAAGGGATGGGTTGGGGTGGTCCCATGTGGCTGCTGGGTGAAAAAGGCCAAGCTGAGGTGAGACTGCCACATGAAATGGACGTTTGGCAGCCCCAGTCACAGTCTGAAATACAGCATTTGTCATTCAGGCTTTCACAGATAAAGGTTAAACAAGAGCATGTCAGAACCAAATTCTTCTGCAGGGTCAGCAAATGTGACCTCAACACTCCTACCTCAGTCTTCTTGCAATGCTCAGTTTCCAGCATCAGAAAATATGTTCCAGTCAGTCTGGCAAACATGAAAATCTTGTCTGAGTCCACTGTAGCTCTTACACTCTAGCTTGGACGGCAATTACGTTTTTGGCCTTCTGACACCAGCTGTGTAGGTGAGCTAGAGCAGGTTTCTCATCTGTGCCTAGATCTGTAACATCCTGGCTCCTTTCCTGTATCGTGATCTCAGTAGTTTGAACTCAGGCTAAGGGCATGTAGGGGATATATAAAACTGCCCCCGAGAATGACTTCCATAAGCTTTGATTAACCAGCATGGAGCCTTATCTTCTAGATATATTTTGGAGAAGTGGGTGGAAGAAGAGGACTAACTGTAGGGAACTGTTCTATTTCATTCTCTGGCAGCTTAAATAAAGATGAAGCTGGCAAATTCCTTTTTCACTCCTATTACTGTTTTTCTCTTTTTGCTCATAACTCCCAAGCAATGTGAAATAAAATCTTACAGTTTCAAAGGAAAAATGGATTATACTCACTTGGAGGGAGGGAAGGGAGAAGAAAACAGGCTTTATATTTTGAGAGGATTCAATCCAGACTTTAAAAAAATAAAATGAATAATTTTGCAATATTTTGTAAGACTGTGTTTTCTAAAGACACAGTTAATCAGATATGCATGCAAATTTAACATGGGTTGCCAACTCTCGTGATTTTTTTTTTTTTTTTTGCTACAATTATGCGGCGTAAAAAGTGGCCTCTTGTGAGAAGTTGCTGACAGCTCAGCAGTTCTGCTTCAGTGCTGGCTGCAGAGGGTGGGATGGCTGCCAGTGCAGGAAAGTGGAAGATGGCTTTGGACTGGCATGCAGAATGCTGCCAGTGGAGGCAGGTGTTGCATAGCCTGCACCAGTTTCTGCTGTCCCAGGAGTGTGGCAACCTGTGTGGCAAACCAAGAAACCTGCTGCATCTCCTCACCCATCCTTTCCCATTACATGGGGTGAAGTGAGGGAAAGAGAAGCAAAGCAGAAAGTGCAGCAGGTGCCCAGAATCTCTGTGTTTCCTCATTTTACTTTCTACTTGCATGTAATCAGAGGGAAAAAAGTGAGGTGAGGAAAGGGGTAAGAACAGTTTGGAAATAATATTAATAATAATACTAATTTTGCTTGTGGGTTATAATCTTGTGAGGTTTGCAATGCTATGTGTATGTATAGATATACACACACCTGTATAATTTGATAAAATTTGCAACTTGAAAGAAAATGGGAGGCAATAAAGCATTTTAGAGTACTTCTCCATTACTGTGATATTTAAGTGTGGAAGAGGTAGCTATACTTTTATTAATTTGGTTCCTTATTTATTTGAATTTTTAACAAAATACCTAATTAGCCTTTCTAGGTAGTAGTCTATTGATATGAAAAATCCTATGCACAAGTTTATTGCATTTAGAAGAGAGGCATGGTGTAGTTCATTTTTCTGTTATATTCTTGCATATGCTCTTGTTTATTTCAAGACAAGAACAAATTTTAGTTATCCAGTATTATTACCTGTAGTCAGTTCTGATGAATGGCTATGTAAGCCAACAAGGTCTGTACGGAGATTTGGTCAATACAGTGATTTGGTTTGTGCCAAATGGTGGCTGGAAGACAGACCTTCATGGTCTCACTTGTCTCATTACAGCGTTCCACTTGGTTTCATGGTCAGACTGGGAAGTCCAAACCACGTTAGATTGCGAGCTGAAATGAAACATCTTAATTTCAAAACATCATTGGTTCGTGTTTACCAGTCTGCACATAAATGAGAGTGAGAGCTAGGTGCTGAACAACCTGGAGTAACAAATGCTAGGCTGACTCCTTTGCTGCTGTGCACAGGGTGAGGCCTCCTGCAGTTGTGCAAAGCACAAATACCAAATCTGGTCTGTCTGCCTACTGCACTCTTGTTTTGCACAGCTGTGAATTGCACGAGTCACGGGATGAGGGCTGGCAGCTGAAACAATGTATGGGCTGGACATGTGCCTCAAGGACCTGAAGCAGATTTACTTTATTGCCATGTGGCACTGTCACCTTGAATGTGACACTGCTCCCCAAGCCCGTGGGATGGAGGCTGGATGTGTAGTACGGCGTCTGTGGCACTGTGCTCCAGCTCCAGGCTCAGAGCCCACGTTACGCCCAACCTGGAGCTGCTACGCCTCCTGAGTCTCTGCCTAATAGGGAACATCCCTTTATGTGAAGGTTTTTGGGTGTTGCAGGGGAGCGTTGTCACATGTTGTAACTGAAATGGTGAGATTTGTTGCTTGAGCTATAATTCCCAGAGTGTGAATGTTTTCAAGCACTAATTTTAACTTAAAGACTAAAGATTTGAAGACTATTTTTAACTTAAAGGCTTGATTCTCTCTGCTAGGAAACTGAAGATGGGTACAGTCAAAGGATTTTATAAATACAGTATGCCTATTCTAACTCCTCGCTTTCTATTTTGATCACGTAATGAGTATTCAACCTGAGTGATTTGTATTGTAAGGGAATGTTGACTTCTTTAGCAAGTTAAAACTGAAATTAAAAAGGGAGAGATGTAAAACCTCAATTTTTTAGTAGATGAGTGGTTGTATATGGCTTGAAAAAGATAATGGTCCAGAAAAGCATGTCTAGTACTGCAGCCTTTGTACATATTTTAGAGGGGTCTTTGAGGCCAGACAGCATATCAAACCCGATGAATACAAAATGGATCACTTATGTATCTGCTAAGATATCATAAATGTTTGACACTAAGTGTCACGTCAAGAGAGCAGCTTGTATTTTTCATTTACACATACAGAAGAGAAGCAGAATTATTTTAATTTCATGTCAAACATACCATATTTTTAATCTTTAGAACTTTATAGTCTGATTTCAATTGTATATAGCCACTTGGATTTGTGCTCAAAGACAGAACAGGGCTCAGTGAAGCTGGTTTATCTCCTGCTGTAGGTAGCTTGAATTTTTTCAGAACATGGTTACTCATAGAAGTAGTTAAAAAAACTTACTGTTTTTAATGATTATTAGGGAATATTAATGAAAAGTAAATATGGAATTCAGACTCATGAATGGACATACTGCAGATCAGATGAGCTATGCTTGTTTAATCAGCAGAAGACACATTCAGTTTAAGCTCTGTCAAATTAACTTTAATTTTGAATTGTGAGTATTCAACTTCTGATGCATTCTTGCAATGAGCAGCTTATTAAATATCTGTAGGAGAGGATGCAAATGCATAAAAGAATTTTGAACAATGAGTGCATTTATGGAAAACATGTTCTGTTCCTAGGCAATTCTTGTTGAGTAATAAGTGCTAAATTTGACTTAATTGCTGGCTATTATTATTCCTTACTGTTTCATGTGGTAAAACCATTGAAAATGACCCAATTTTGTGAATTGAGGATTAGATGAAAAGAAAGTGAAATAGCAAGGATGATTTATTTCATTTTGTTCTGGGAAAAGCTTTCTAATCCACTGTGTAAGAGTGAGGTGAATTCAAAACATCTTGGTAAACCTTCTCTGAAAAACAGAAACTTTAATATATTGTAATGGCTTGAGATTAGATGGGGCAGTGCAGTCAGTATGTGCAACCAGCAGTGGGAGAATGACTTTTGCTCTGAGTTTTTACTCAGGATACCTCATTTGATCCAGTTCTAGCTGGGCAGTGATCATTAGGTCTAACTAAGATTAGTCTGGTTGGACAGGCATGGTAAAAAATTAGGCTATATTTAGGTAGTACATCTCTCAGGGCTTTGCTAGTTCTTTGTTCCGTGGACATGGGCAAGTGTGGATGGGCATGTACAAGACACAGAAAACCTGTATTTGCATATAATACCTGTGGCTAATTTACCATGTTTCTCCCATGGAAAATGACATCAATTATTGTACCTAAGCACAGCGCTGCATTTGTGGACTAAGGAAAGGTGACTGACCACAATCTTATCTTTCATTGTTGCTCCTTTCAACATGGAATGCATTAAAGATTATTAATGTTTAGTATGACATCTTAAAAATATATTAATAATATAATTACAGCATTATAATATATGTATAATGGATGTAACATTATATACTGTACATTATATTAGCCATGTCATCTTTTTTCTAAAATACAAATTTTATATTGCCCAACTAACTGTTTTGATTTCTCAGAAAGAGGCATATGGGTTGTTAGAGATGATTGAAAGAAATGTGACTTGCATTGAAAGTGGGAGGTGAACCCCATCTCTGGTGTTGATGCAATTCACTGAGGAAAACTTTACTCTACAAAGTTCCATTCTGCCAGAAGGATAAAATTATTTGCCAAATCCTCACAGTATTTGAACTATGAGATATCTTGATGCTCAGTCATTGAGATTTTTGAAAAGAGGGATTAGGGCTTTGAACCTGATACTGCATGAAAAATGCATGCAATCCAAAACTAAATCTGATAATAAAGATGGGTATGGAGATGTGCTCCAGTAGGTTGTCTCACCTGCTCTTCACTCTCCTGTAGAGATTAAATTGCTGATCTGCAGCTGAGTGGTGATGAAAGTGCTAACATTCTAGGGAGGTGCAGGCCTCACCACCTGAGAAGTAGATTAATCAGTTTCATTGTAGTAAGGGAAATCAAGTGAAGTCCACTGTCATCCTTTTTCCAGACAGACCAAGATCCAGTCCTTTGTGCTTCTGGTCTGTGTGTGTGTGTGTGCACACATGCTCACACGCACATAAACATATATATGTATTTATATGTGCATCATCTTTTCACAGCCAGTCTGGAAAGCAATAAGAGGAATTTAATGAGATTCTGTGTGCCATCATTGTGCATATGTAGAGCTTTATGGCAGAAGGTAGTTTTTATGGTGCTCTACAGCTTGATTATGCACTGGTGCCTTTGAACACAATACCTGTACATGGTTTGACATGTCAAGAGGTGTAATTAAAAGGTGAGCTTTCATATTAGCTGTTCATAAGAATTGAAAAAGGAGGGTGAGCCTTATTGAATTTACATTTATAAGTGTGTACAACTGTAGATTTGATAGAAATGAATGTAGTTAAAATTAAAGTGGTCTTTCTATAACATTTTCTGTTCATGCAATTAGAAAAAGAAGGCTAACCTTTGTGTGAGTCTTTCTTGAAGAATGGCTTCCTTAGGGAGAAACTGAAATCCCTATTTTAACTCCCAGGCTTAATTACAGTTGCATGTAGCCTACATGGCAAACCTCTCTTTTTTGTCTGCCTTTGTTTTTGCACTAATTGTTGGAAAAGATATCTTCTTTATATATGGCTAGGTGAAAAGTCATAGAACAGAGCAACATCCCTCCACAGCTGAGACAGTTCTGGGAAACAAATGAATAGGATTACAATAAGTAGTCATCAAAAAGGCTGAAGCTCTAATTTTGAGTTTTAAAAGCCTGCATTTTTCTTAAATGCCGGGATCTTGATGGGCAGTGTGCCAAGATTTTGAGTTTGATTTAATATAATCTGGAATAAGTAGTCTAAATCAGAGAGGAGTCATGGCCATTAGAGTAACATGCAGCTGACATGAGCAAAGAGACCTTTCAAACTGTGGGTTGGAACCCTTAACCACAGATGAAATAATTTCTCTGTTAATGCCTTAACCTTATGTCCCTTACGTGACTTGTATAAAAACTTGTAGCATACTAATATTTTAGATGCATTATGAAAATACTATTGTGTATTTCTTTTGTTTTGTTCATTAGAAAACACTGTTACGTAGCCAAGTTAAGTTCACAACAAGTCCTGTTTGCTTTTATATTAACAGAAGCTTTTATGGATTATTTTGTAAATAAAGACCTGATTCTCTTTGCCATTGTGTCTTGCTGGTTTAATTCTCTAAGAGACAGTGAAAATAATCAGTTCCTGAGAGAGTGAAACCAAAAGAGTCACACCTGCACACGTGAAATCATTCATGGAAGCTACTTTAAAAAAATTGCTCACTAAAGGACAGGTTTAAAGACATGATTAATATTAATTTTGTTTTTTTTTAGTATATGAATGTGTAACTCAGGTGTGTTCAAGGTTTCCCTTTCTCCTGAAGTTGCAGTTAATAAGGTACTTCTGTCAGAAGGCAGTTCTGGTGCTGCAGAAGAGTTGCATTTACTACATTTACTCTGAGGGGGAGGTGAGATTCATATGCTGTGATTCATGGTGTGACTCCTGGGGATGGTGCTGTGCAGGGCTGGGAGCTGGACTCGATCCTGGTGGGTGCCTTCCAGCTCAGCTTATTCTGTAATCCTGTGATTCTGTGATTACTGGCTGGTGCAGTGTGGAGGGGGAAGGACAAGGCCAATCAATTTATTTAAATTTTTTTTTTTTTGAGAGCTCAAAGTGCACATGGTGTGTATGTGGGCAATAAACTTCAGGCCAGTTGCTGACTGTAGGCACCCACTGTGTGCTGAACTCTCAGGCTGCCCCTGGAGGTTATGCAGGCTCCATCCTTGGAGATATTCTACAGATAACTGGACAGTGCCCTGAGAAACCTGGCATTATCTTGGAGCTGCTGTGTGGGGGAAGTTGGGCCAGAAACCTTCTGTGGTGTCTTCCAGTCCAGATTGTGCTGTGGTCCTGTTGAGTTCAGCTGTTCACCTGTCCTGTGTCATAGCACAATCTCCTGCTTGTGGGCAGGACCCTGTGCTCACACATCCAGTGATGTCCTGGCACACAGCTTCAACCACTGGGAGTGTGGAGCACACCAGCAGTCCAATGTGAATTTCAGCTTAAATACAGCTTCTTCCTTACAGTAAATGGTTGGTGTTGGTACTATGCTGCTGAGACATGAACTGGATCTTAGCATAACTTAGAAAAATCTCAGGATTTTCCAAAATGCTGCCAGATTGTCATAGATCTGACAGGTCATTTTTCCTGACAGACAGTGCTGGAATATTATTTTTTACCTTTTTTTTTTTTTTTTTTTTAAAATCCCATTCTTAGTAATTGGAAACAGTAGGACACAATTTATTCTATATTTTATTTAGAAAATTCGCACACATTGGTTATCACTGCATTAAGTTAGTAAAATCTAACTGGTTGCACTAAGAAGTTGTTTTCTTTCTAAATTATCAGGCATAGATATTGTTTCCCATTGAGTTCATTTAAATTATATTTTGTTTGAAATAAATATTCAGGAGCAGTTTTTTCACTTGGCTCTCAGAGTATGTCTCTGTGGCAAAGCGTTCTTTGCCTCAGGCCCTGTTTTTTATAATATTGCACTTACAATATAAATAATTCAACAGGTAGACATATCAATAGATGCTGACAGTTTTGGCCATCAGGCACAAATAAAATAAAAAAAAAATATTTATTTAAATAAGGCACTTCTAAATATGGGACTTTTTAAAATTTATGTTTAGGAGTCAGGTGGAATTCAGGTGTTAAGATTCTCTTCCTTTTATGAATTCCACTGAATTTTCCCTTTTTCACTTTACAGAGTACCTAAGTTCAATTAAATTATGCAAGAAGTATTTTGCCGTAATTTGCTTTAAAATGTTATCTATATATCTGATTCTATGAAGTAGCTACATCTCCATCATAGCTTATTTTTTAATAACATGATGATTTAGGTAGTAGAATGAAAGCATTACTCATGTGTACTTGAATACCAAAAGTTTTGTATGATAGCCTTTCTTTTTTTAGCACATAATAGTATTCTTCTGTGTTTAAATTTTTATAAATATGAATTTCCTTTTTTATTTCTTAGCACAGTTGTTTATCTTGAATAAGTAAGATATCCAGCCTCATACAGACAGGTTCAGTGCATATCTGTAAACAGAAATCTTCCAGGCTAGTATTTAGATAATATGGATGCAGATAGCAACAGTTTAAGTCACAGCATGTACTGATGGTGTGCTCACTGGAAAATCAGATGTATTTGAAAATATAACATTAAATTGTTTAAAAGTATTGGGAAGCATAGATAACAGTACCTGTGCATCTGTGTCCACTTCAGTGTAGCTGAAGTATAAGGGGAGAGATCCTAAAGGATAAAGGTTATTGCAAACTTGATGATGTTTTCACATCAAAAGAGGGTGATCTGAAGAAGGTTCATTCTGTGCAGTACCTCATACAAAGTCTGCTAGAGTTTATAACAGATCCTTAAAATTTCTCTGGATTTCACTTCAAGCTCGTGAACCATAAGTAATACACTAGATCTGGGGATTTGCATGTTGAATTGCAGGTCTGTAATCTGCTAATAGCTTTCACTTTATGGTTGGCAAAATATTTACAGAAATTGCCAATGTCTGCAAGAACACTTTGATACTTTGCCATGGAAATATACTTAATGCAGCATGTTAGATTTTTTTGTTTGTTTTCGTGGATTATTTGTTCACAGGAGATAGGGAATATCAGCCCAGTTTTATAAGAAACTGAACTCTTACTGACATTCATAGGAGTAAAAGTCACTCAGTACTTTATAACACTCAGTATCTTGCAATATCACAGTTTATGTTGTTGGAATAAAATATGACAGGATAAATTGAAGGGGATTTAAACAGTGTATGCCATTACCAGTTCTTGTGTTGGAAAGAGGAGTGGTGAGCAAAGCTTAATGCAATGAAGCCAAAGCTTGGTTTCAAGCACAGCTGTTAGTAGTTCTGATGATAAAGCTGTCCAAAGAATGGCAATTCTCACTGGGAAATACTTGCCTTCTTGTCAGAGACTTGCTGCTTGACTAAGTTATCTGGCAGTGTTCATGACCAGGCTGAAAAATGTTAGACTCAGGATCATTGCTGCATATGTTTCCTTTATGGATTCAAGGATTGGAATTTAAAGGACTAGTAGGGTGTTGTCATAGAAGTTAATCAGGAAGAGAAAGTCAGGGTTGGGAATACAATACATAGGAGAAGTCCGTGGTTTTTATTACCTATAACTGCAGTGGGATGAACTGTGCGCTACAGCTGGTACATGACATTCTTGAGCAATATTTACAGTATCCTTTTGGGATGCTTATTTACCGGCTCCTTGAAGCTTGTAGATATTTCCCTATATAAGTATTCTGTAATGTTGTAATAGCAGAATACTCATTTAACATGTTAACTGATAGAATTTACATTTTATTTTTAAAATTGGAACTCTGCATAAGTCATACCATAATTTTGTAAGTGTCTTTATCTGAATTGTGGGAGCCAAACAGATCAAACACTAGAATTCTTAATGTTGCAAAGTGGGGTATTTTGGTGTTTGAAATTTGTGAAGTTTTGCTACTGTGTTGGATTATATGTTTGAATCAAAATAACAAAAGATAAACCACAACCGGCCCCCCCAAAAGCTGCTTTCTGATAACTCTGAGACCTAACCTGCATGCAGAGGCAGAAAGAAATTCACAGATTTGGGGAACACAGCATCTTCTGTGTCTGGAGATTATAATAAATCTAGCTGTTCAGAAAATCCTTGTAAAAAAGCAGACAAAAAGGTGAATTACCACCAATCCACTACAGTTAATGTGGGTTGTCATATGGTTTGTACCAAATTTTTGAATTTAAACATCAGAAATTGTGCTGGATGTGACACGAAGGATGGTAGCTGGCACAGCAGAGACAAAATATAGTTCCTCTTCTGTAGATTTTCTGGAGGATTGGGATAGACAAAGCATCTCTCTTGCATCCCCCACTACAACATGAGGAAGATGCTTTTCTACCTCAGAGTGGCATTGAAAGCATAAATACGTGCTGGATGATGTGCTCACAAGTGATGCAACATTTTGCTGTATTTATAACATGACTTTTGCAGAGTCTTTTGCTTTTGACTCGGCTAGGATAGTGCCATTTTAATACAGACAAAAGCTAATAATTTAGTCAAGTACATGGGTTTGGATATAGTTTTTTGAGGACTTCAGCTTCTTGCCTTCACACCAGAGTGTGCATATTTAAAAAAAAAATAATTTTTGCCACAGCTGTGAAATAACTTGTGGCTGGGAGCCACACTGATTGCTTGACAAGGAGGAACAATGCCTCAGGGGTTTCTGTGCATCACATGTGTGTTTTGTGAAATCTGTTTCTGGAACTACTGCTGTGCTATATTTCTCTGACTAAAGAAATGTACATAGAAAACGTGACAGAAGTCAGCACTGCTATTGGAAACCCACTGGAGTATAAAGGATCAGAGTATTCTATGGATATCCCTATACCAATATCATGTTATGAGTTATGGATCCCATTTTAGAGTAAAATGTACCTACGCGGGTCATTTAGCAACCTTAATCTCATTTTATAAGAGAGTAATTTATAAATGTCACGATCTCAGAAGAAATGAAATTGCTTTGTATATACTTTGTTTATACAGGGTTCACTCACAGTGAAGGCATTGCATGTATTGCAATTTATTAATGTTATGTTCATCATTCTCTCTAATTTAAAGCTTGTAACTGAGCATTGTCAAGAGTCTTTACAGGGATAAGAAGGAAAGTCTGAAAATGGTACATATTTACACATATGTTTCTTTCATTACCTTCTTCCAGTTGTTTCAGGCTCTGAATGTCTCTGAATGTTTCTTCTCAAGGCTCATGCCATCTTATAATTTATTGACAGGTCAGGTGCATTGCAGGTACTTTGTCTGCATTTCCTTAAGGTCATGCAAAGCTTTAAACATCAGAATTAATTTGATAACATACATACCGCTAATGTTTTAGATATTCCTAGCAGTAATTTCAGTCTATTTCAGTGGCAATAGCCAAATGCTTATGATTCTAAATGTGTAATTCTTAGCATTCTATGACATATTCAAAACTCATGGAGGGTATAATACCCACTGTTTTTTGAAGTGGCATAATCCTTAGTACACTACTATTTTTTTTTTCACTTATTTAAAGGCTTCTGCCATTAAATGTACTTCCTGATACTGATTTTTAGCCTATATATTCCGTAACCAACACTACGATTACGAGGAGTTTTTTGTTTCTAATTGGCACATCCTTTTCTAAATACTATTTAAATTCTTAATTTTAGTTAATTCCTTTCCATTTTTTTGTTAACTTTCGGAATAATGCTAAATATTGTATCCTAACACAAAGTTGAACAATGTCAAAGCAACTCTTTGAGTTAACAATTCCATGCTGCTGAAGCACTGTCTTACACAGCAGGCCACTAAGCAAAGCATATGTATTACTCTGCTTATTTAGTTTCAGTCACAATTTCCTTTCTGGAAAACAATGTATTTCTGATTTTCATCTTTCCTATTGCTGTAGCTGCTGCTGTTCCTTTTTTTAATATTATTGTTTGTATTGCATTGTCTGGTCAAAGGCAGGCTTTGTCGCTAGCAATCTTTTGCACCTGTATACTTAAATAATATCCCTCAGTCCTTCATTATTTTATTATCCATGAAAAATTGCAGCCTCTTTTCTTTATCCTCTTGCAAGTTGCTGTGTCTATCATTCATCCTCATTCTTTTGACAAAGGCTGAAAACTAGGTGTGTTTCCATCTTCCCCAGTGACTGGAGAGAAAGATCAAGCAAATGTCTGCTATTGGGTCAGTACTGCTTGCTTTTGGGGAAATGACCAGCAATTAGCCAGGTGCACCAAGCATCGATTTTGGTGGGGCCGTACAGATGAATTGTAGAGCTGAAGATTTTCAGTGGGCTCAAAGCTAGCACAGCTCAGGCTGCTGTATACATCTCTACCTGTGGAAACCTGATTGTATTTCTCTAGAGGGTGACAGATGTGCCAAGCAGTGTTTGGAAACATGCAGGTAGCATAATACCTGGTTTATGGAAGCCCCTTCTCTGTTCTCACAGTTTTCCACACTCAGGCTTTTTTTATATTTCTCTCAGAGAGGAGGCAAATATATCCAGTAAACCAAAAAATGTGTTTATGCCCATGTGGGTGTATATAAAATCTTGAATCTGTCATTGGCTTCCAAAGAAGAAAAGAATTTTCCATAGAAACCCTGATAGTAATAAGACTGAAGATCGTGAGTTCTTTACAGAAAGTTATGGAACTATGGAGGCATAAATCTGTGTTAAAGATTAAAAATACCATTTTGGAGTCTGCAACTGCAATAACAGTGTTTGCTTTGGATAAAAACAATTCTATATTAAAGGGCTGTTTTGATGGCTTTTAGGAAACTTTGCTCTTTTGTGCAACAGCTTCATTTCTACAACTGTAATTCCTGGGGGAAAAAAAAAAAACAAACCAAAAAACTCATAGCTCTTTTCCTAATTCAGACTCTGACAAGAAATGTGATGACACATGGGATTTGTACCTTGCACAGAAGGGAAAAGAGAGACAAAGAAATCACAGAAGTAGCTTGAGCTTAATAACTGGCTTTGGCTTGGCTGTGTCCATTGGTGAGGATCAGTAATGCCTAGAGGATTTTTTCTGTCTTCCTGCTTGCTGCCTATCTCAGCATTCATAGGCATCACTTTGTGCGTTTCCTTCCTCACTTGTAGGTAATCAGATCAAGTAATATAGTTATTCTTTGGCCTGTAGAGCCAAAGTGCTCAGAAAGAAGAGCAAAGGTGGCTCTTTCTCTGCTTATGTCTTCATTTCAGTATTACTCAGGTACATTGCACAACATAAAAAGTGCATGTCAGTGACAATTACCATCTCTAGTTCCAAAATAGTATTAGACCTGTACAATTCTTTTGATTTCCCTGGGGACAGTAGCTTTTACAATTTTCTTTGAAGGTTGGTAATTTTTTTTTCTCTTCCAGGAGTTAGTTCCAGCCCTGAGTGTAATGTCAGGAAAGAGTTCTAATGCTTTTATGAATTTCACTGTTGAAAATGGCAGCCCTGTTGCTGTAGTGGGATACAGGTGTTCTGGAGGATCACATGAAGTTGATTTCATGACACTCAGCTTTTAAAGAAGAGATTTTGATACTATGGAATTTAACTCATCATTTAACAGGGCAGGCAGGTAGTGATGCACTTAATCACATGCTATTGATTTCTCTGTTCGGAGTGAATTAGTTCCTTTAAAGATTAGAAGCATCATAAAGAGACAGGTGGATTGTAAAGGCTACTGAAAACGATAGCCATGTAAATAACATGGAGGCTTTACATTTGAGGGCATTAAAGCTCAGTTTTCATTTGACGAGACCAAGTCCAACCTTCTTTAAACCCAGGAAAGTGGAAGGCATTTTTATTGTAGTGGTTTCAGTTAGATATTCAGAAGCAGACATAAATTCAAGTGGACAGCCTGGTTACTGAAGGTCTTCATGATCTCAGGTCAGACATTCATTGTGGGGAGTGCTATTATGGAAGAATTTGTGCACTTCCATCTGCTTTTCTCCTTGCCAGCATAATTTTAGTCTTCCTAGGATTCAGTTCTTCAGGAGACTGAACTAGCAATGCAAAGTCCATTGACCAGGAAACAGTTACATGTAGGTTTCTGTGAGCCCTGCTAGGCTTTATTAATGTTGTGTGTGTTGGAGACAATGTTTCACGCTCAGGAAAGCTGGGCGCCTCAGCCTGGCAAGCGCAAGGGTTTCCAGTAGGAATGGGGACATTGCAATCATGGACAATTCTGCAGTGTAGCATCCTCTTTCTAGGTTTTCATGTGGATGAGCTGAAAGAGAGGAAAATAATACTCCATTAGGGGGCTTATATTTAGTGTATTGTTCTTGACAGGAGAATTCATTTTGGTTTAGTGGGGGAGCTGGAGGTACTTTTGTCTCTCCCACTCAATTAATGACAGCTCCTGAGCTGTAATACAGTGCTTATTGTAGATCTCTTACTCTGGCAAACTCCTGGCATGCCACTGAAGGCTCCCAAGACAGACTAGTGCAGAAGCTATTTGCACCAAATTCATGGTTGCTGTTCAACTCCCCTGTTAAATGTTGTTTGATTCCTTCTGTGCACTGCCAAAGAAGCATTAAAGTCTTGAATGCAGAGTGAAGAATTTAAGCAATGCTGTGGATGAGTTTCATATGTACTGAGGGCATATGCAAAATGATCGTAAGCATGACAAGTTTGGCTGAATTAAGAATTCTGAATTAATTTATCATCCGTCTGATTCCTCTTACAGCCTTGGAAGGTTTCCTTTTTCATAGAAAATTATTGTAGCTGCCACAGCTTTACTGTTTTATTTTCAATCCACTGTGGCTGGTCAGAAAAAAAAAACCCATCACATTCTTTTCCTCTTCTTGTTTATGTATATGCCTTTGGCTCAGAGGGCATGTTGCAACAAAGAGCTCCACTGAGTCACAGCAACATGATGGTTACCTCATCACAGTGTGACACAACATTTTGTAAAATCACAGGTGGTATGGTACCTTGAATACCACTTGGCTAAGAATCCATTCCTAACATTTTACTTATTGCAATGTTTCATACTGGAATAAAAACAAAGTGCAACCTAGTGTAGAATGTGTCCAAGGAGCCACCATCAACAGCAGGAGGAAAATCAAGGGCTAAGTATGGAAAGCAATGAGTTAAACATAAGGAGCCAGTCAAAATCATGCACACATTGCTTATGCTTCAAAATATGTCCCTATTCTACACCACAGTTTGTTTTATAAAATACAGGTTTTGTGTCTTGTGTTTATTTCTTAAAAAAAAAAGAAGAGAACTAGACATTTGATAGGCCTTGGCTGATTGTGAATCTATTGATACATGTCTCTGCCTCTCACAGTGCTTACTTCTGCTTCCCTGTCCCTCTGCTCCCCAAACCTTTGCTGGTAATCACACGATGGAGATGTGGATGGCTTGAACAAATGTCAGAAACCCAGACTTCTCTCTTGGACACACAAAGCTTTATGATTTTACTGCTCTAAGGGCACCCTCTGGCCATGAGTTGCTTCTAGAAAAAATGTTTATTATCTACTCATTTGACCAGGAGCTGTACACATGCATTTAAAAACCCCTCCTGCTTGCCAAGACACATCCTCCTGTAACATGGGATTCAAATGGCAGTCATAGCAGCTTTAATGAAAGTTTTTCTGAGAAAAAGTAGTCTATTCTAGGATTTTTACTTGCTATTACTGTTAAGAATGTGTCAGAATTTTCACTGTAGAGACCTTTCATGTTTTGATGGAAAATAATTTTCATTGTCTGAAATTTGGTGTGCCAACTCAGCCCTTATTTAGACATCTAAATAAACAGATTTGTTTTATCAAAATATTCATCATACAAAATTCAGCACACTATAAAAGTAGAAGCTGTTGCACCAAGACTTGGTTTTTGTCACTTGTGGAAATATGGCACTTACATTTAGGAAAGTGACTCTGAACAATCATATTTTAAAAATTGGAAGTTTAGTGCATAATAATGTGTAGTTCAGAGCTCCTGTGTCAAGAAGACACCATCTTAAAATAATCTACTCTACCAGTAAGTGTGTCTTTATGGCTGTTTTTTATTGCAATGGCCTGGCTTTTTTGTTATTTTTTTTTTAAACATTAGAAAACTGGTTGCTTCTGCACTTGAAATAGATTTTTATTTTTTTACTTCTTTCTAAGCTGTGTCAAATGTTCTACATTACAACCTGCACTGTCATAGCATCATCAGTGTCTTGACACAGTTTTAAAGTGGGAAGTCTCAGCAGTTGAATGCAGATCGGCAGTGCAAGAAATGCTATCTGGGGACAAGAAGTTAAAGAGAAAGGTTGAGGAATTTCAGTAACACATAATTCTGAGCTGGCTTAAAGATAAAAATAAGGAAGTTTACTAATTTTCTAGATGCTAGCTGATACATGCTAGTTTTCTTGGATTGAGGGGTCTTCGAATTGTTGTCAGGAGATCTCAGGAGGTCTTTGAGGCTACAATAAGTGCCACAAAGCTATCCTGTGGAAGCAATCGGATTTGTCTTTGCTAGCATCTCCACTGGCTCTAATACATCACAGCAGGCACTTTAGGTCTTAAGTGGTATCCTGGAGCCTCAAACTCTGTCATACTGCTGGCTGAAATGAAAAAACATGGAGTAAGACATAGAGGTAAGAAAGACAAAGAGTAAGATCCAAATATGCTTAAGAGGGTCTAGCAATGACTTTTGGAGACTTTTCGTAGCATGCTGTGAAGATTGCTGTTTTTTGTGTTTCAACTAGAATGAAACAGAAAGAGATATCAAGGGAAGAAAAGTCAAAGGTACAAAAATGGTAGAAAAGGTACAGAATGGTAGAATAATTTTTGCCTTCACAAGTATCAGAGGCCAACAAATAAGATCATCATTTGGGGAACCACAGGCTATGAAAATGAGGTTTAAGCTTAGACCAAATCTACGTGGAAACATGGTGACATCCTAATTACAACAACATATCACAGTTGTAAGTAAAACAGTTTAATTTTCATGATTAGGTAATAAAAGATGGGCTTTGTCCTGCAGCAGTGTTCTTCTGGCAATGACTCATCCTCAGTTCCCTGATGCAGGCACAAAGGACACCCTCTTCATCCCAGAAGTGGCATCTTTAGAGAAGCTAAGGAAGATTTAGCACAAAAGGGCTGACTGCTTACTAAAGTTTATTGACATGTTTCAGCTTGTATAAATGTTATCCTTTTGATAAGTTAATAAACTTAAACATCTCATGTCTTTCTTTCTTGCAGTGCTCATATTACAAGACATTGGTTTATTTGCCTTGTTCTGCAATTAATATTTTAGGTAATGGTCTTCTGTGGATTGCTTCATTTCATTCCAGAACTCATTTGGTGGACAGTTTTACTTTCCTTCTCATTTGAGAGTCATCACTTCTCTTCCCCCTATAACTCAGTGTGTCTCTCCTCTGGTGGTAGACACTCTGCTTAGTGGTTCAGGACAAATGTCAATGTTTGACAGCAGTACCTTGGCCTGGGCTGGTTAGGAACTGCTAGTTAGACTTAAAAAAATATTTTTTCATAGCCTTTTTAAGCTCCTTCTCTGCAAGTGCTAGCTATGTAGGTTTGTAGTGCTGAAGCAGGTCAAAGGGCTGTGCCAAGTATATGTAGGAAGGTGTGGGAACATTGCTTTAGAAATATTGAGTCAGACAGAGTAGTGAAAGCTGACAGCATATGCCAGAAGCAAAGGCAAGGTAACTCAACACTAAAAGTCCGTCTGCTTAATGTGATTGTTGGACTTGGTTTGCTGTGGCTGAGGAAATTAGCCTAATAAGCACATAGTGGTTGCCTCAATATGCTTAAGAGAATGACATGATATGATTAATTTCTGCCAGAAATAGTCTGTAGCTTCAAAGTCTTTCATTATTTCTGCTCTAAGAAAGTAAAAATTAGAAAGTCATCCTGTGCAAGCATTTTGAAGAAATAAAGGAAACAAGAGGGGCGTGCAGTTGTAGTATTCCTTTTGCTTATGTTTATGCAAATTTTTTTTTTTAAAGGGGATCCTGGCTCATATGTAAGGAGTTGTATGTATAAGGGCTTGACCTGCCATGTAAGATGCCATGGAGATTGCTGGTTCACCTTCCCTTTAAGGCCTGCCAGCTCTTTGTTTTTCATATAAATTACCAAAATGAAGTGTCAGTCAAATGGAACAGATATGTCAAATTTTACTGGTTTTCCTGTCCTTTTCATGAGGGAAAAAAACAGAGAAATCCTTGGATGTTTTCCTTGTTTTATCATTTTAGCAGCTGGGATTGCTTAATCACACAGCTATACTTTACTAGAGTCTCCATATGGCATATGAATGTAGGAAAAGCAAACTATACATCACATGCTTTCTCCTCTGTAATTTATAGACTAGAATATAATAAAGAGGGTCAAAAGGATCCAATGGAATAGACTGTTTCTGTTGGAGGGGACCTACAACCATCATCTATCTATTCCTGCTGCCTGACCAATCCAGGGCTGACCAAAAGCTAAAGCATGTTGTTAAGTGCATTGTTCAAATGTCTCTTAAACGTTGACAGTCTTGGGGCATCAACCACCTCTCTGGGAATCCCATTCCAGAGTCTGAGCACCCTCTCAGTAAAGAAGTTCTTCCTAGTGTCCAGTCTAAACTTCCACATGTGCAGCTGTGCACCATTCCCACATGTCCTATTACTGAGTACCAGGGAGAAGAGATCAGCACCTCCCTCTCCATTTCCCCTCCAGGGCAAACTGTAGTGAGCAGGGAAGTCTTCCTTCAGCCTCCTTTTCTCTAAAGTAGACCAGCCTATGAGGGCTTTAGCCTTCCAGCCTTGTTTCTCCAGCTTTATTGCCCTCCTCTGTAAGCATTCTGTGGCCTTCATATCCTTAATTTGTGGAACTCTAGGGTTGGCTTTGATTTATTTTCTTTTCCCAAAGGTTGCATCTTTCAGTTTCTTTCATCACCTTCCCTTCACTCTTCTGTTCTCTCCTTGTTCTAACTTTTTTATTTTATTGTATAGAAATGGCTACACTCATTTTTACACAGTAGCTGTTGATCTAATGGTGTTACTGGAAGGTGAGAAGCTGAAACAATGAGCAGTGCGTCACTGGTAGCTTTGACCTCATTTCTTTTTAACTCTTTTCTGAGTAAAAATCGCTCAGAGGAGTTTGAAGAGGACACACCTGTGCACTTTCTCAACCTATTTGCACATGTGAAGGTGGCTGAAGAAGTCTCTGGACTTGGCTTCCTGTTCCTACCTTCCCACCTCAGCTTGTGATTGTTTGAGTACATGTAGTACATGTAGTCTGTGGATCAATTCTGCACACCAAGACTGGGAAATATTTGGTGCTAAATACAATTTTTCAGAAAAAGTGCACAATTGATGCATCTAAGAGCTGTGGCAGATGTACAGGGACCTAAAGTCAAAGTAGGTCTTGGCATTTCTTAAAATTACTTGCCTCTGAGAACAGGTGTTTGTGAAACTGCGTCCTGACACAGAGAAACACACACACAAACACACACAGATGTCCCTCATCCAGTAATGCAGGGACTGTACAGTTGCCTACCACCCCTTCTACTATGCTCCACAAGGCAGGTATTTGGGGGGACCTCCCTTTGGCAGGTAGGGCCAGCCTTTCTGGTCTGCACATCTGAGCTGCAGTTGCCTGAGCAGCATGGTCTGGTAGCACGGAATGGCAGCTGGAAGGACAGGCTGTGATAGGAACCACCCCTGGGGTCCCAGTACTGCCCACTTGGGGTTTGGGATGCCTGCCAGAGGGCTGTTTGCAGGGGACACTTTTGCCACATATCCTGCTTTGAGGCTTTCTAGCAAGCTTCAAAGTGTTCCACCATGGAAACCAGTGTTTTTAAAGAGACTGTGGACTGATAAGAAGTGCAGGACTTGATGCCACTTACCAGGGAAAGAAAAATCTTTGGCAAAACATTCCTGGAATTTTTTTTTTTCTTTTCATAATACTGTAAAGCATTTGTTTAATAAGAACTTTTTTCATCTATGATAATCCTTTTTCTTCTGTTTGGGCTTGCACTTCTATATCTGTCCTTGAGACCCTTCCATTCATTGTTTCCTTTAAACTAGGACTTTATGTTCAGAAACAACTAATGTCAAAATAGGTCAAAATAATATTAATCATCTTCCCAGATAGTATTGCAGTGACATATACATAGTTTTTTAAGAATAGCTCCCTGCATGAAGGAAGTAAAAAAGCTGAGATGACCTTTTCTATTATTGCTGTTTGTTTTTCTCTGGTGATTGTTGAATATTTGAACACTTAGCAGGGTTGTCTGGTTTCTAAAACAGTTTCTTCATATATAAAATTAAACCTTTTCTTTTTTTTGCCTTTTTAATATTTTTTCCTTAAAAGGGAATTAATAAAACATCTCATAAATTAAGACCAAATAAAATTGTATTTGTGGTAGAGTCATTAATAGTAGGAACACAGTATCTGTATTCCACCATAAAAAAAAATGGAGAAGAAATGCAAAGACATTCAGCTTTTAGACAACGTTTTCTGCTGTGTGTTCTCAGATCAGATGCAGGCTCATAGAAGATTTTTTTGTGCAGGTTGATGGCAAGAGATCACTAGGCAAAAGTAATATATCGCCTTCATATTTTCTTTGGTCACATGGAGCATGTGTTGATAGAGAGAACTGTAAGATGTATTCCCCTCTGTGGTTTTTCCTTCCTTCCATTTTCTTGTTATCAATTTCACTGATAGAAAGTCATGCTTCATTTGAAATCCTCACAATTTCTTAAAAATCTGCCTTGAAAACTGCCTACTGACTGTGTTAATATAAAAGAAATATCTATCTTAGCTTTTGATAATGTGGTTTTTAAAAGTGTTTTTTTCACTATGATATCTAGATGCTGAAATTAGGAAAATTACCAAGATTCATTGGTGTTTGGAAAGTGACAAGATTGGTTTTAAATACTGTGAGATAGCATAATTTTATGAGATTTACAGCGAGTCACAAATGTAAGTCACTTGAGAAACAATTTAGAAAGGAATTACTTCTGAGCATTTGATATCAAGCTACTCATGTTTCTAGAATTTTACTGTTTAGCGGAACTTAAATCCCCAAGATATGAAATACAGAAAATGTGATATTTTTAGTTTATAACAGTGAACAAGGAAAGTATGGACAAGCCCAAACTGTCAGTAGTACTACTTTGAAATTTTGACTATTAGCTCTTCTCTCCACTCTGTGCTCAAAGTCTGTGTGATCAAAGGTTGGCTGTGGGTTTCAGAACAGCAGGACCTTCCTGGCACTTTAGAGGAGGTCTCTCAGTTACCCTGCAGAACCAGAGACTGAAATTTTTCCTGAGATGGAGCTAGTCAGCTGAGGGATCATGATCACACATGGGATGCACTGCAGAGTCCTTACTGTGTTGAAATCACCATCTGAAGAATCTCCATGCATGTCAGTGGCTATTTGGGTTAAAAACATCACCAAATACCGGACAATGGAGTTGAGTCCCAGTGCTGTCCACAGTGTTTATTGTTGTTAATCTAGGTTAACTATAAATAATGCTTGCCTTTCCAAAAAGACTAACATCTATTCAGTTTGAAGCATTAACAGCAAAATCCCTTGCTGCTTGGCAAAGAGAGAGAGGGGGGGAAAAAACACTACATAGACTATTTAATATAATGTTTTTCTGATTAGCATTGCAAATTTAATTAATTTCTTTGTAATAATTAATTACATTTAAGTATTCTTTAGGTTTTAAGAAAATGTTCTTTCTGTGTCTTGTATCTATCAATGTTCAGGCCAGGTAAATATTTTCAAGATCAAATTATGGTGTCAGAGAGACATAAAGGAGTACTTTAAGTATGGGGTTTCATTAGTACTCTTGCCAGAGCTTAAGCTTTCCAGCTGTTTGTTATTCTCAAGTTTGAAGCCACATTTGAAATAGATCCTAGTGACAGAAGTGACTGTGTATAGTGCACACACATACACATCTGTTTAAACTCACATAAAAGTAGTTTAAGAGATGAAGAGACCTGTTCTTCTTCGTTGTCTACAGTTCTGTCCTTGCATCACTGGTGCATAGTCTTTTATATTGTCAGAGATGAGTAAGTCTACCAGAAATGGTTAATACCAGAGGAGGGTCTCAAAATAAGTGTTTTAGTAGACTTATTGCACTGTGTGTTGTGTGCTTCTTTGGTTTCAAAAGGCATGCATCATATTAAAATGCCGTAATTGTGTCCATGTGTCTTTGGAAATGTGATAACTTAGGGGATGGGAGCTAAATGGATAATAGAAAAGGCAGTTGTCAATAGAAGAAGATTTTACTGGAAAAAAATCATCTTTGTAGGCCCTGAATTAGTGCATTGTCTGTACAAAATTTCATGAGGTATTTAAAATTATTTAGTGTTGTAGAGATAGAGACTTTGGGTTTGGGGTCTTTTTTCCCTCAAAACGCAACCAATCTGGCCATGTAAACAACTTCACAGTCAAGAAATGAATGGACTCAATGCATTGTGATGTCTTTGCTTGTTTCATCCAAATGTGTTTTATAACTTCTGCCTTTTTGAAGTAAATTGCCAATTTTTTTCCAGTCCATCTATATATATTTGGATTTTTCCCCCTTTCAGGTTTTCTCTTGTTCTGTCAGGGAAACTAAGGTTTATACCAAGATCCAGTTTTTTGTTTTTCAGAGGTGTAAGCAATAAAAGAAATTAAAATTCTAGTTATGGACATTTTCTAATATTTGTAATAAGGTATAGAAATTTATATGATGTTACACATAATTAAGTTTCAGTCCTAGAAGAAACTTCATAGGGTTTACTGGAAACAATTAAAAGTTAATCCTGTAAGCAATAGACAAATTTGCCCTCAAACTGGTTTGCAATGAAGTCTAAATTAAATAATAATACAATAAAATAATTTGTGACATTCTTGATGACTTCCCAAAGCACTTATGTGAAAAGGAAGAGAAGAGAGACTTTTTTTTTCAGATAAAATATGTTATGTGACGAAATGTTGTTCCCAAGCAATTACAGAATTTCATCTAGAAACTTCATATCAAAATTTCAGTTCCTTAAAAGATAAATAAATGAAACAGGACATTAGAGTCTGGCATGGGTATTTCAGACATTTTTAAAGGCTGTCTGATGCCTATAATTCTTTCTCTCCCTCCAGGAATTAACTCCCACTGCTTTCACTCCAGGTGGAATGAAACCTTTCCTTCATTAGGAGAAGATTGTTGGTTGTCAGCACTATCATTACCTGCACATACTGAGGAGTGGTAAAAGCAAACGATGCCAAATCATGGCTGCTGCCCCCTGGTTACACTAGTACTGCTTTACCAGGAACTTCTGTAAGTAGGAAAGCAAGGAAGATTTTCTTGAAAAAACAAACATGCAATGTAATTTTAAATTAGTTTGGACTTCAGCAAGAAAATCAGTGTTCAAAATTGAAATAATCTTAATAATCTTAAATAGCTGAATAACTGCTTTTTCTAGTGCCCACCTGTGAACAAAAGAAGGAGCCAGCAATTGTTCATTTGGCAAAGACAGTGGGGGTGTGCTGCAATCAAAATAAGAAAAAGAGTTTTAGTGCCATTTTGTAACTTTTGCTTTTGAACAGGGGTGCGAGGGGAAAGCAGCTGTTAACTGGTGAAAGGCAAAGGCCATTAGGATAATATTTTGGAAGCGAGAACAGGAGTTTGAGGCACTGATGTGATTGAACAGGGTACATTTGCAAGCTCAGTTTTTCACCTCCCATCATCTCACCAGCAGCTTTCAACTGACTGCCTGGCTGATGGCTGATGTCTAGGCCAGCAGAGAGATCTCAGGAAAATCTGCCTTTTCTCTGTCTTGGCTGCACAGAGCTGTGTGATGCTGGTGATGGAAAGCAGAAGAATTTGCGTAGCTGTCTGTCCAGCGTCTGCCAAAATTTTTACTGGCTCCCAGTGGCCATCTGAAGGGCTGTGAATTACTAATGAGGTTTATCCAGATCTTCTTCCCTCCTATTTTTTGCATTGCTTCAGGAGATGCAGGAGTAACATGGAGGAGAGAGATGGTTTTTCCCTGTAGTAGGGAGGATTTTCTAATACACTGTGTAAAACAATGATGGAACAATGTGGAGAAACTGTTCTTTCCACAAAAGGACTGAGGCTGAGGCACCAGCACAGCACTACAGATTGGTCTTGTGGCCATTCAGCTCGTTCTACTTTCAATGCAGGTTTTTATAATCTATAACCACACTGAGGGGTTTTTCCCCTTCTTATGTTTTTTTAATGGAGACAAGGGAAGAGAAGAATAAGTTGGGTTGTATCTCCTCTGACTTCATTTCTGGTAGTAAAAAGATTCTACAGAATGTCCTAAGAATAATAAGCATATACACCTTTGAAGTGTAAATACAATTTATGTCAGCAAAGCAAAGCAATATTTTGAATAGAATAGAATAGAATAGAATAGAATAGAATAGAATAGAATAGAATAGAATAGAATAGAATAGAATATTTCAGTTGGAAGGGACCTACAACAATTATCTAATCCAACTGCCTGACCAATTCAGAGATGACTAAAAATTAAAGTGCATTGCTAATGGCATTGTCCAAATGCCTCTTACACAGTGACAGACATTGGGAATCAACCACCCCTACAGGAAGCTATTCCGGTTTTCAACCACCCTGTTGGCAAAGAGATGATTTTTAATTTTCAGTCTAATTTTGCCATTTGAGCTGTGGTGCTGGGCTTCCATGGGAGATGAGCTGGTGCATCAGTGACAGGTTGTTCTGAGCCATGTCCTCAGTTCAGAGCTGGGGTGTCTTGCTCTGCTCCTATGAAAAAGTATTGGAGGTCAGGCCTTGATTCAAGAGGTTCTGGGCTCCATGAGCTGATTCATCTGAGGACATACACTACTTGAATTCTAAGTGAGGTGACACAAATGAAGTGTCTTCTGTTTAAAAAAAAGTTTTGCAGAAGCTGACTTGAAAGTGACTGAAATGAGACCTTTTTGTATATTGTCAGATGACAAGAAAAGGATAAAGAAATGCAGCATGCATTTTCTTAGGAAAAATATGCATTAGGGTGTGGGCATAAGAAAGTGGGATCCAATCTTGGTATTTGGTTTTGGAAATTTCAAATGCTTTGGAGCCAAAAATTTTATTCAGTGTCAGGACATCCTACAAAGATCTGCAAGGGGTAAGCAGATGGATGTTCAGTGTGTTCCTTTTCCCACTCCCTTGTTGAGTTTGGAGCAGTTTTATGACAATTAGCATGCACCCAGAATAACAAGCTTTAAAAAGCTGAGGGGAAAGAAGCTTAAGCGTATGTTAGAACATTCTGGGTAGACATATAGAAACAAGAAGGAGGGTTTGCCTCTTTTCTTGGTCTAGACATAACAGAATTAAACCTCTAAATTTGATCTGGTAGTCCTAATTTAGTTTCATAGCTGATGGAGGGAAACGGGCAATTTCAGAAAGTGTTTCATTTGACCATTTTTAGCCACATTATTTGGGCTGAGCTGGATTCCTCTTTGCAAATGCTAGTTTATTTCCATTGGATAAGGAGTGATCAGGCTGATTTGCTCAGGCCTCGATGTTTAACATTATATTCCTATGTTAGACCGTGTGAATTTCACCTGGATTGTAATAGAAAGCTGATCAATGACTTGATCAAGAAATTTTATCATGATAATTTCATTCTAGCCCATCTGCAGTGATTGTGTGACTCAACACAAGGACCAGTCAATAATTCCCTGCCTCATTCTCAGAGGTAGACTGTTTCCATTTAAAAAAACAAAGCAAAACAAAAAAAAAGAAAGTTAAAAAAAAGCATCTTTAAAAGACAAACACAGAGAAGCTCACTAAAAAGGAAACACATTGTTTCCATTTAGTCCATCAGAAGATGTGAGCCCTCATTATCTAAAGTGATTATTTCTCAACAGATCCTCATTAATGAATTGAGGCAGAGTAGCACCAACTTACTGAACAGTTTTGGTTCACATACAGCACTGTGGCAGGCTGCTACATGGGACTACTGGAGGCTGAGCAGGGTTTTACAGTGCCACAATCTCCCACTTACCTGTTTCCTAAACACAGCTTTATTAGCACACTTTGCAGCACCATGGGCTGTTTTCTCTGAACAGTATTTAAATTTATACCTGGAGTCTTAGCCCCTGGGAAACAGGTTTTCATGAGAAACTAAGATATCTAATGCAGAGGGACCTCTAAGGAATATTGTGCAGTGTTCAATGTTACCCCTGCACCAAAACCTAAATCTTAACACTGTGGATACAGCAGAAGACTTTTGCCACATATATATAATGTAGCTATCAAATTTCAGTGTTTACTTGAAATGTTAGTTTTTTTCTGCTGGGATTTAAACACGTTCAATGAATTGTTAATGGAATGTGTTATAGAGAGGATAAATCGTCCCACAACACAAGGTCGTGTGTCCTGATTGTATATTGCAAATATGTGGGCACAATATGACCTTGATGATCTTGTTTGCTGTTTTCTCTCTTGAGGCTTTCTCCTTCTCATTCACCTCTATCTGTAGCTCCCTCTGGGAAATGTGGGGAAAGAGAAGAGGTAGGCATTGCATGCGTTTACCTGACACAAAGTTATTTTTCTAAGGAAAATTACTTGGACTGTATTCCTGGACTCTTCATCTCTCTGTGGCATCCTTTATCTTCCCTCTCAAGGCCCTGCACTATCTGTCATTTATTGCTAAGACCCAGTTGGCCCAGGATGCTCAACTATATCTTCCATTTTTTTAATTATCAAACAAGCATTTTTTCCCCTTAATCTAGGAAGCACTACTATCTAAACTTTTTCAAAACTCTTTATGAGCTTTTATGTGTATAAGTAAAGTGCTATCTAAAAAAGTGCTTTTTCTTTGTGAACTATAAATTCTGTGTGAACTATAGTTTCTATGTGAGCTATAAATTCTAGCCTCTACAGCAGAAGAGCAAACTATGGATTTATGCAACATCTCGTTAAAATTTTCTTTTAATTTCATGGCTATTCAGTCTTGTTTATCACCCTTTATCACTCTCTCCCTTCTAGAAATTTTTTAGGTTTTTTTTTTTTGTTTGTTTTTTGCACCTACCTCATTGAAGTGCCTCCCACTTATACCTTAATATCTTTATTCACCGTATCTTCTGATCTTTCTATGGCTCTGTAGGCTTGGGGTGGAGGGAATGACCTGGAATCTCTGTTGGTCTTCTTCCCTTTCAGAGAACAAAACATGGTGTTCCAGTTAAGGCTGTACTGGTTCACACACAAGCTTTATAATCAAATACAAAATTACTTTTGGTTCAGATTGTATCCCAGCATTGGTTGCTTTATTGATTTGCAGGGTGAGCAGGTGTATTCACTGAACTCTTCTGCAGGATGTCCATGTTTTTCTCTCATGAGCATCTTATCTGCAATCATTTCTTCCTATTGACTATTTATTTCTATTGCCTAAAATTAAATACCTATTCTCTGAAGCATAGAAATACTCACTCCTTTATAATTTCTCTTTTCTTTCTCCTTTGGTACCATTTAAAGATATAAATATTGGTATTTTACCACCTAAACTATTTAAAAATATGGAGTTTTCTTCATACTGTGGTTAAAGTGTTTAGTGTGTTCACTCTCCTTCTGTGTCTTTTTGAGTAATTTCTTCGCTTTTGTTTTTAAGAAATACTCCTCTCAGAAGACTGGTGCAACAATGTCCTTTTTTGCTATAATTATCCCATTGAGAAAATTGAACTTAATTGTTTTTTGTCACTGTTATTTAGTGGCTTGCAGTTATTTCTTAAACTGATTTCAGCATCTTTAAGAGGAGAAACCTGAAAATAGCTCTCATCTGGCCCCATTGTGTGGTGTGTCTGCCTAAGAGGTGGGACATTAATTTTCAATTTAATATATTAAGAACTAAAGAAATGTTGGCAAAAGCGTCAATCCAACATGGAATGAAAAATAGAAAATTGTTAGCATGATTCAGGAGAAATAGGGAAAAGCAGGGAAAAGCTGTCTGCTAGGGAAAAGCAGTTTCAGAACTTAAGTTGATTGGAAGGTTATGTGCCACCCTAGAGTTAATTTTTAATGCATATCAGAAAAATACTGCGATTTGAGAGAATTATCACAGGGAAACATTGCTTCAGCATTAGAGAAAAGGAGTTAGTATGATATGGGTAACCATAAATGGACATCAGCACTGGGAAAAATAATGAAAAAGTTGATACTGGATGTAATTATTAATATCTTAGAGAGGGAGGTTAATTAATACCAGTCAACATGGTTTATGGAAAACAAGTCTCATCAAACAGCCTTTATTTCGTTTTGAAGAGATTACAAATTAGATTAAAAAACAGAAAGAAAGGTGTGTAGGTAAAATCAAATTTCTTAAAGTTATTGTTTGGTTCTACATATCATTCTAGTTTTTTGGGTTTTGGGACCTGAGAAGTTGCTTGTTGTTTTCATAAACTTTCAAGATTAAATTTAAAAGTTACTGTTGATTTAATACAAACAAAAAGAAATATCATGTTGGGAGAGCTGCGCCTTCTGGGAAGTGTGATCATAGGGCATGACTTGGATTGTTTGGGAAAGGTCTGTCTGCTAGAGGAAATATACACTGGCACATAGGATGGAGATAATATTTACAAGAATGGAAGATCCTGCAGAAAGACAGGTCTTCAGAAGCAGCATGGGCAGCAGGGCAAAGGAGGGGATTCTGCCCCTCCGCTCTGGTGAGACCCCACCTGCAGTGCTGCATCCAGCGCTGGGGTCCCATCACAGGAAGGACATGGAGCTGCTGGAGAAAGTCCAGAGGAGGCCACCAAGATGATCAGAAGACTAGAACACCTCTCCTATGAGGAAAGGCTGAGGGGATTGGGGTTGCTCAGCCTGCACAAGATTTTAGAGTGACATTATTGAAACCTTCCAGTACCTGAAGGGAGCCTGCAAGAAAGATGGAGAGGAACCTTTTAGAAGGAAATGTGGGACATAGGACAACAGGAATGGCTTGAAACTGAAAGGCAGTAGGTTTAGATCAGATATTAGGAAAAAGATATTTTCTGTGAGAGTGGTAAGGCACTGAAACAGGCTGCCCAGAGCAATTTTGGATGCCCTATCCCTTGAAGTGTTTAAGGCCAGCTTGAGCAAATTGGTCTAGCAGAAGCTGTCCCTGTTCACACAGGGAGGTTGAAAGTAGATGACCTTTGTAGTCCCTTCCAACCCAAACCATTCTCTGATTCTATTTTATGATTCAAATGCATAGAAGAAACTAATACCTGATAGCTGAGACAGGACAAAATTCAAAACAGGCATAATTTTGTTAATGCTCAAAATGCCTGATAGATGGAAAAAATTATTAAGAACTGTATTTTCTGCTTCCTTATGTCTTCAGATCTAGACACAGTACCTTTGTGGAAAACATGCATAGGTTAAAAACAAATTATTTAATTTGGTAGCTTTTCTAAATTGGAATTCTCCTTGAGTCACCAGACTCCGCTTAAAGCACAGAAAAAGGATTACTTTATGCTGTGAATAACCTCGCCTAGGTTGGTTTTTTTTGTTGTTGTTGTTGGGGTTTTTTTGGGTTTTTTTTTGCTAGGCTGGTATCCTACCATAAAAATTGATGCATTGCCATAGTTTCAGTCATTGAAAGGAAAGAATTGATACTAGTAACAGAGGAATTTTCTTCTTGTATAGCCTGCCTCCCTTTCTGTAATTCCCCTTTTCCTTTTGGACATCACTAATCTGAGAGTTTACTCTACATTCCGCTTTGGAAATGCAGATTTCCCAGGAGACACAAAATTAACTTTATTTAAATCCAAGTCTTTGCTTCAATTGGAGTTTTGAATTAGAAGCTATGAGAGAATTTTTAAGAAAATTCAGTGATTTGATTTTTCTTTATGTTTCTTGTCTTTTTTTCCCCAGCACTCACATGGCTGATATGCCTGCCCACATGCATAACAGAAAACCCACCCTAGAAGCTGAAGTAGGCTTTTTGGCCTGAAAGATGAGGCACATTAAATTTGAACATATTTGTTGCCTTTCATCTTGTTTAATGTATCTTACATGCTAGAGGGTTTTGAAGTGACATTTCCCTATAAGATCTTTCACAGATGCTCACATTTCTTCTGACCTCACTTCTAGAACTTATTCTTATTTTATAAACGGTCTTTGCGATTTCCTGTATTAGAAAGTTGATAAAGGACTTGTCAGAAAACCATTTCTCCTCTAATTAGAAACACAACATTAAATTTGTGTTAACAGAGATGTGTGCACATACCAATTTTACTTTTAGGGGTTTTAATGCATTAGAGTATCAGAGGGAGGCTGTACCTGTACTTTCTACTTTTCTTGGTGGATTTTCTGTTATATAAGTATTTTTCCTACTTGTACCCAAAACTACTAGAAGGAAACAAATGCCTTAGTAGGCAACTTCTATTTTCTTCTCTCCTGAATGCCTTCATTTTGGCAGGGAGGAACCATCTGCAGTACTGTAATTTCTTCCCACTAATGTATGCTCTGATGAGAAACATAGAGGAGAAAATCAGTCCTTGTTATAGACAGATTTAGGGGGTGGTATTTGCTTGACTCAAAGCCTCCTCACTTCACTTTTTTAAAGCTTCATAGTAATAATGTTTGCCATAGGTGTCTCCTGTGTCTAGGTGGCCTTGGCAGTTGCATGAAAAGTGATTAATGACAACTCCTACTATTTGCATTTTGCATTTTACATTTTGTGTGCAGGCTCATGTTGCAACGACTTTTGCAAATCCTTGCTAGCTGTAACCAGTGAATGTTAGACAGGCCTGGTCACATTAAATTCTAGATACTTTATATGTTGTCTTCATTTCTTTAAATTTGAATCTTGGCATTGTATTTTAGATTTCTCTTTGAACATGAAGTTCATAATTCTGAATTAGTCTTATTTAGTCTCACGTTTTAAAAACTCAGTTCTCCTTTCTCCTTTACAAATGAATACCAGATCTATTCTTCTTTCGAGTAATCTTTTAGCCATTAGGGATTCTCATATTTTCTGTCTCCATACTCAAAACATGTCTCAGCTTAACAAAGACTTCTGTGAGTTCAAGCTCTGCTGAGTTGATATAACATGAAAGATGGTCAGATATTTAAATACTTCCAGTGGGAAATACAAAACAAATTCGTATTGGCAATAAGAAGATATTATTTAGAAATTTAAGAAAGACTGTGGCTGTCCAAATCGGAAAACAAGGAATGTTTTTTTGAAGAGCTCCTTGTCATTATGTTATAATAAATTTACAGATCTCCTGTTTTCCTGTGAGTGAGGGGGTAGGTTCAAAGAACAAAAACCCCTTGCATCTGAGTATTTCCTAATCACAATAGCCCTGGAGGGTTTATAGACTCTGTCTGATTTGAGGCCATGCCTTCTATAAGCACTATATGTACATTGATACTTGTTTCCTTTAAGGGAGAAAGTCTGAGGCAGGGTTGCCTTTCAATACATCCATGAAGCATTTAAGATATCTATTACAGAATCATGGGGTAATTTAGGTTGGATGGGGCCTCTGGAATTCATCTGGTCCAATTCCTGCTCAAAATGGGCTTGACCAGATAAGCTTTGTCACGGCCAATGTTGGATATTTCCAAGGATGCCAATCACCTCTCTGGGCCACCTGGTTCAATATTTGAACTCCTTTTGTGTATTAGTAGACAAATGAAGATGTTTAATGGAAAAGCTCTTTTGCACAGAGCATCTTTTTCTGAGGTATGACATTTTCAGCCTCAGTGAATTAAGAGAATTTCCCACCTTTCTTTTTCACTATGAGGGCAGTGTGGTCCTGTTTTTAATGGATAAACCATACACTAGAGTTGCAGAGGTCCAGGTGATGCCTCACTTTACTTCCTTCCTGTCAGCTGAGTTATCTGTACACAGAGATCTATATACAAAGTTTTGTCTGTCATTTTGTAAAGCCCAATTTTGTATTTTGTCTGTGATCATCTGGAAGGATTTTTAGCTGTCTTATTTTTAGTTTGGATAATGTCTGATCAAAGGAAACAAGGTTAAGGTTGATGCAGGAGAAATACTCCTTAAGGTAATTCCGTGATTACTCAGGAGAGAATCACTTCAGAAAATGTTAGAGTATAAGGAAAAAATGAGATGTGCTTAGCGAATTAAAGAGTTTTAAAATAATTGGTGCAACAGCAGCATATCCACACAGATTTTTAAACAAGCACTGGAATAAACTAGCCGGGAATTATATGGACACAAAATGGAATTATATAGGTGCAAGGAAGGAAGGGAAGGAAGGGGGAGGAAGGGAGGAAGGGAGGAAGGGAGGAAGGGAGGAAGGGAGGAAGGGAGGAAGGGAGGAAGGGAGGAAGGAAGGAAGGAAGGAAGGAAGGAAGGAAGGAAGGAAGGAAGGAAGGAAGGAAGGAAGGAACACAGGGTTTGGAAAGGGCAGTGTATGACACTGAAAGATCTTTTCTTCCAGTGTGCTGTGGAAATGGCATGCTGTTTGTTTATTAATAACAACAGAAAGGTCAAATATTGTTGCTTTTGCTATCAGTGGTATGATCTGTCTGCTGCTGTCCCTAGAAAATTCCTAGGGCATTAAGGGAATGAAGGTGGTGTTGCAAGTTCACATCAAAAAGATGATGTCTGCTTCAAGATGTTACTTAGGAAATTACAGGCGGAATGAGCACATCTTATAATTTGGTTATAGGTGATGTGTGTCATAGATCACAAGGTCAAAGGCATTGGAGTGAATTCCTTCCAACTTTAACACATTTGGCTGGTGTTTTTATTTTAACATTTATAAGTAAAATGCAAAGGCTGTGATTTGTATAGAGTGCAACAAGGTTGAAACTTTTCAGTCAGCTGGTGCCGCACAAAGGTCTACAAAGGTCCCATACTTTCTCTGTGCGTTTCCATTTCAGTGCCAGCTTCCTTATGTGGAGCCTGTAGGAGGAGATACATGGGACCTTGTTGCATGTGGGGCAAATCAGTAAAGCCTTTCATTTTTTTGCTCCCTGGGAACAACGTGGAAGATTCTGTGCTCTAAGTCAATTAATATCATTCTACTGACAGTGAAGGGGTTTTCTCCACTGTTAAGAATATGACTGAAGATCAGTGATGAGAAAGTTTTTTAAAAAATATTGGAGTAGCAGAAGGAGAGAAGTCATGAAGGGAGAAAAAATTATTTAAAAGATTGTGACCACTCAGTTCAGAAAGGCTATGGAGAGTAAAGAATGCAAAGGGATGAAAAAGCTAAATTGAAAGCTCTGATTACTCAGAGATGCAGGGGCAAGCAAACTAAAGGACAACTAAAAGAAAAACAAATAAAATATTTGTACTGCAAGAAACTCCTGTAGATCAACAATTCAAATGGATATCAGCAATGAAATGAATTAGGGTTAAAAGGTTTATAAAAGGCAATCAGACACACAGCAGAGATTAGAAAGAAACACCAGTAACTGGGCTGGTACCTCAGCCGGCGCTCTGACAGTGGCCTACATGCGGGGGATCCACCTCTGTGACTTTGGAAAATTCCGTATCTCAACACTTTGAGGCATAAGCCAAACTTTAATTATCACTGAGGGATTAGAAAGATTTTATTTTTTCCCCAAAAGGGTAATTTAATAATTGCCTATTTCATGATTTCTTTTGTCGTTAACTGAAGAGCTCTGCTGTAGGAGACATTCCTGGAATAGTCACAGCACCAGACAGGCCTCTCTCACTGTTTCTGGGCTGTGCTGGAGCACAAGCTCTGTGTGTTTAAAATGGAGCTCAAGCCTATTTAGTAGTGCAGTGTGATAATTACAGTGTCACCACGATGCTCCTGAAATAGGATTTAAAATTCTGCAAACTCTCACAGCAGCTTTCATAGGACCAGATGCTTCAACTCAATCTGTGTTGACTCAGCTCAAGTGAAAACTGCTTGAAGTTTTTGCCGTTGACAACGAAGAAGTTGCTGTCTCCAGAAAAGAAAAAAATAATATTTTTAACCTTCTTTTACAGATTTAAAGAACTGCAATTTTATTTTATGAAAAGTCTTTTTGGAAAGACTTACACTACTCTGTGTGAACATAAACCTTGAACTGGCCTTATAATTCCTGAAATGGACCCAAAAAAGTGTTTTTCTTTTATAGATTTAGACATTCTTTTTAGTTATGTAAATATTTATCAAACACACATGACCAGATTTCAGTTGCAGAATCATAAAAAACAGGTTAAAGATCTCTTCTAGTTTCCAGATCTATCAGTAAGCTGAGTATACCTCTCCCTCATCCATGTAGCTCCTTTCAGTTGGAATGTCGCTTGTCAGAGACAAGCAAAAATGACAAGCAAAAATAATCACATGTGACTTTAATCATTCAGGCTTTCCATCATTTCATGGTGGATGACATTTTCTGAGTGTAAAATGTAAGAAGATAGTTGTTATTGTAACTTCATTTGTTAAAGTTATTGATAGTTTCAAAATTTCATACAGTGCTTTTTGGGGGGAAGATTTGTTTGGAAGAAGAGATTCATGACTTCCTTGTCAAGTGTCATTAAGATATAAATCATTGATTCCTTAGAAAGAACAAACATGACTTAGTCAGTTATGATTCACTCTGAACTATATATGACCAATATTCTTGAAAGGCTTCTCTTTTTTCCCCTTTTTGCTTCTGTTTTGAGTTGGTAAAAATTGGAATAATTTTTATACAATAAGTCATCGCAGCTTCCTGACAGTTCAGATAATTTTTGTAGCGTTCTGTCATCCGAATGACTTGATGCATTTGGTATGAATAGAGATGGGAACATTTTGTAAGTTATAACCACAAGATAATTTATTCATACAGAAAAGGCATTGTGTTTGATAACTGATAAATTTCATTCTGTTTTCATGATAAAAGCAAAAATGGGTGTGTGGATTGCAGCTGCTTGCTTAATAGTGTTAGTGATGACTAAGGAGTGAATGGATCTTTCTGTGGGTTATATAATTAGTTTTAAAGCTCTCCACACTCTGCCTGTAACACTTTATTAAAAAAAAAATTAAACAAGAACCCATGAAAGAGGGACCTTTTTCTTTTTAAAACACTTACCTCTTTTAGATGAATCTAACAGCCAGATAAAGATCAGACATGAAGTATTTGAATAATATCTCTAGGAATAATTTTAAAAGTAAGCACTGAATCTCGTCTCTATTTAAATGAAACTAAATACTATGTTTATTTAGACTAAGAGATTCTCATTTAGGAAACTGTGAAGGGAAGGGTTGAATATTTCGCTCACACTAATTGGGAGCTTGCTTGGAATTATGATAATTATTAACAACTGAAGGAAGTAGCAAGACCAATCTTTTTTTCTCCATACACTAGGGGTTAGTGCTTCCTAAAATTGAGCTTTGACTGAAACTGTGATAGACTACGTAAAGACACAGTCCATAGGGGATTTGAGTTGTTTTTTAGCCTGGAACTGACTATTGGCCAAGAAAAATTCTAAGTCTAATTATCTTCTGTCTCACTGACGGTGTCTTGTATACATCACATTTACACCTACTTAGATTCTCTTTAAATGAAGCAGCAGAAAAAGCCCAGAAAAAAGAAGAAGAGTGGTGATCCCATATAGATAATCTCTACTAACTGCCCTAAAACACACAAAAAAGGAGATGTTTCAAAAAATGTGGGGTTGGGTGTTTTGGGGTTGTTTTTTTTTTTTTTCTTTTTTTAAAGCAAACACAATCTCAGAGTAGAAGAAAAACCTTTTATCACATAAGCCCAGAGGTTTTTTATCATCATCAGGGAGGATGAGGTTGTGTTTGCATCACTGGTTTTCCTCCCTAGACCCAAGAGAAGATAAAGGCAAGGAACAGACATTGGCATTAAAGTGGTAATGGGAGATTTCTGCTTTTATTCCCTTGCATGGGAACAGAGTCTGTCACAAGTTTACCCAAATCCACAAAATAAACCAACAAAGAAAACAATATAACTTGTTGATTATAATGGAGAACAATTTTAAAAGAGGTAGGTGGAAGAATCCCACCACAACAAAAGCACTCCCTGGCATTCCTCAGATCTTAAGCTTCATCCTATGACCAGGCACATAACACCTCAGACAGTCTGTGTATCTCCCACTAACCACATTTTTTGTCACTCTTTGTTTTATCATAATAATTTAATACCTGGGCTATCTCAGGTGTTGGATGGAAGAATTATTCCCAACATCTGCAGAAGCACTTTATCTGGTCAAGTAGAAAGTGTCAGAAATGTATTGTTGAATATTTCTCTTGGGTTATTTTCTACGAGGCATTCTATTTTTCTCTGTGTTTTCTTAAGATTTTACCTTTCTTTCTTCACGAGGTGTTTTAGCTTCTTGAGGTCCATTTGTATTTTCCATAATACCTGAATGTCTTCCCAGTTTTACAAAAATAATATTTCTTTGGTGTTAAAAATGTATGTTGAAGAAACCAAAAATTAAATACAGTGGGATCTACTAACTTTTGAAAGATCAGGCTTGGACAATAATTGGTGCATGCTAGCTGTGCTGTACAGGTTTATGTATGTGAGATGGTGATGGGTAAATGGCAGGGGGAAAGGAGAGAGGCAACAGATTTATAATAATAATTTTGTGATACTTTTACAGAAGGCATTTAAAAGAGTAGAAAAACCATTGGTAATGTGAAAGTGGTCCTGTCAATTTCAAAATTCTTTTGTGTCCATTAGTTTTTCTTGTATGTGATACTGGAAGGATCCATTTACCTCTGGAAAAAAATGGACATGCATATTCTTCCAGGTCTGGAAGCAGTTCCAGGAAGTTTGGAAATAAATTGCTTCTGGGAAAACATCTATCTGTACACTCAGATGGTGTTTCTCATCTTGTTCTTCCACATGGTTTTCATCATCTCAGAAGATATTTTGAAGGATTCAAAATCTGGCGATGCAACAAGGCTGGTAGCAGTGCTGACAGCAATCAACACAGTAATTCTGTGACTGCAGAGGGCCTCAAATACTCCTGGAGAGATAGCTTAGGAAAATGTTACTAGAAACCACAGTACAAACTGAAAGTTTAGCACAGTTTAGCAAGCAAATTGTTGAAGCAAAAGCTTCCAGCAGTCCTATTTCAATGCACTTGAAAGCTTGGCTTCTTCTTGGTTCTGCCTCCCAAGCACAGGGAAGGTCCTGCTGTGTAGGTGACTTCTGTGCTTGGCACATCTGCTCCACCCAGCTGTGTGCGATGAGTCCAAAAAGGTCTCACCTCTTTCTTTGTAAGGGAGCAGCTCAGATATTTGTTCATGGACTCCACCATGACAGAACCATAGCAATCCTTTTCAGCTGTTGACTTCTAGGTAAATAAATAAGCATGGGGGTTTAAAATGTTTTCTGCGGTTGCCTAACGTAAAAACATTTTGTAATTATAGAAAAATTACACTGAACTGCATGATCTTTATACCAAAACACTTTGGACTTACGGGAAGGAAGGAACAGATAACATTTTACTGGCCTTTACTGCTTCTGTGGACTGCAGATAACTCTAAGATTACAGTAGTGAACAGAGCAGCTTTTCAGAAATACTAAAATTTTTCACATTAATCTCTGTTGAAACTGTTAAAAGCTTAGTTTTTTTGTCAAGTAAATAATTGAATGGATACTATATCATTTATCATCTTCTGAGATAGCTGAGGCATATATATGAAGTTTGAAGGATCTGTTAGCTCATATATTGCAATGTTGTGTTGACTGGCAGGAGATAGACAGAAAACAGTCCTGATCACTCAGCTGACCTCATTCCATGTTGTACAGTTATGGGAGACTGTATCTAGGCAACCTGAGCAATGATAATTGCATTGTTTAATAAAGAGATTGCAAAGAGGTGTGTTTAGCTCTTGATATGAGTGTTAAGGTAGGGCGTTGCCTACCATGGTCAGAGCTTCCTGTGCTTCCCTGTGCTGTGTGGATGTGAAGCCAGAGCAAAGCCATTCCTTACAAAATCCTTGTCTTTAGATATCTTCAAATGGGTCTGGCATAGAAGGAAGCAGTAAACACTGTCATTTTGGGCACCAGAATTGCTGCAAGAAGTGTCAAGGTGAGAAAAGTATGACTTGCAGCAATCTCTGGTATTTCTGCCTTTGTCAAACAGCATTGGTAGGAGAAGAGGGTCCCATCACACAGAACAGTGTTCTACTGTGATATCATGTTTGTCTCCTGGAAACACAAGGTCATTTCCTGTATTTGCATAGGGAATTACTTTATTGTGATTCTATTAATGAAATAATGCAGATCTTTTTTTCAAACCCCTGGAAAATGAGGTTTTTACCTTTTCTCTTGGCAGACTACTTTATGAATGCGTACAGGGTGCTTTTTCTGGAAAGATACATTCATGTACTTTTTCCTGATTTAATCCTGACATTTAATTTAGTTTTTTTTTTCATTGTGTCTTAATTCAACTTTTTTCCCCAAAATGGCTTTAGTAATCTTCAAATTATTATTATTATTATTATTACAAAATGGCTTTAGTAATCTGTCACTTGTAGGACACTGACTTACTCCCCAAGAGAAGCAGCTATTTTATAGTAAATGCATCTTTTTCACCCTAAACCACTTTGTGCTCCCTCTTATCCTCTTTATCTGATTTAACTTTGCTTTTTAGGTAACGTGTTGCCACTAATTGAATCTCAAGATTCAAAAGTAGTTGCACTCAGGTGCTAAAGAAAGACGCTCACCAATTGCTAAAGGTGTTTTAAAAGGAAAGGAAGTGATTTAGTCATCAAGAAAACCCTGAAAGAAATAATCTTTTACTTTCCTAACTTTAAGTTCAGTATCAGTAAGCACCTTTTTTTTTATATCCTTCAAAATTCAGGAGTGGATGAGTTGAAGTTATGTACACCTTCCATTTCTGCAGTAACCTTGCAAGATTTTTTACATCTTCTTTCTTTTAATATCCTAATTGAAAGTTCAAATGTTATGTTTTGTTTTTTTCTACAGCTAATCTGCAAATTTATTTTTATGGAGTGTTGCACTCTGATGAGATTCAGCAACACCAAAGATATGGCAAATTCCATATTGTTTATAATTTTTAATTTTTAAAAAATAAACATAAATAAATAGTTTCTTGCTTTTTTCTATTAATTCGCAAGCCCCCATGTGCCACGTGTCTTATATAAATCCGCAATGTTTCAGTTTTTTCTCTATCTGATACTTAGTTTAGAAGAATGTAGTTAAAATTAGAAAACATGTATTTTGGAGCTGAATCTTTCAGGAGAGATTTTTGCCTAGTACCTTCACCAGCTCCACAGAAGATTTTATCACCAGAACAAGATTGCAAAGGCGACTGTATGGAAGTCCTAGAGAAAAAACTCTGTGGTCCTTTCTTCCCCTTCCTGGGTGGAAAGGATGAGATCCTCAGCAGTTATAAACAGTGGAAGTTATGCTGTAGTTTTAAACAGCATAAAATTATGTCAAGGTCCATTTTAGCACTGCAGAGAACTGAAAATATAGAGGTGCCGTAAATTCAAGAGCATATGCTAGTCCTTTGCAGAATGAGCCTGTTTAATCTGGGATAACAGTAACTATTGATGTGCCATTTAGTTGATCTGGGCATGAGTAGAATATTTGATACTCAAAAAAATGCATCAATTTTACCACATGCCAAAGCAAACAGCCTGTTCAGTGCATAGGCAGGCATCCCAGGAAGGGAAGGCTGTGTTTGTGTACTGTGGGTCTGATCTATATTTATGTAATGAGCATTTGCCCAGGTTTTCTGAATATGTGGCAATGAGGACAGGGCTCTGCTACTGTACTGACCAACCTGGGAAACACTCAGACTCCTCTCATGAACTCCTTTGGCTGTTGAATTACTCTGATGTCCAGGTGGAAAGAGAGGTGTGTGCAGAGCAGATGTACTCTGTGATATTTGTCTTGTGTCTTGTAGGATAGTGCTTGATGAGGTGAGCCAGACAGAAAATTGCCAGTTTTGCTTAGCATCTGGACAGGGAGCAATGGCACTGAAAGTGTCATTCATATGGCAGGTCAGAAAGTGAACATCTTCCTGCAAATAAATAGGAGATTTTTAGACTTGGCTACAACTCTGTTTTGATTATATCAAAACTTTAGAATTAACTAATTCACAATTAAATTCTGATGTTTTCAAGAACTCAGTTGCAGCAGAGCTGTTTTATTTTCTTTCCCTTAGTTATTCATTCCTAATTTTTAAACTTGGACCCTAATTGGTACACTTTGGTTATAGATGTACAAAACTGTGCTTTTGCTCTCACATGCTGAGGCCAAGGATAACACTGATATGAATCTCTGTTCTCAGAAATATTTTATCTGAGGCATTGCTGAGACAGATTATCAGTGCTTCTGGGGAGGTCTTTGCATTTCTGCCTATAATGTGTCACCTGTACTGATGCATCTGTTCTTGCTGTAGTTGACAGTTTCACTTTTTCAGACAAGAACTTGTTTTATCCTAAGACTTTTTTTTTTTTATTAATTAATTAATTTATTTATTTATTTAAAATTTAATTTTATTTTATTTTTTCTTTTTCTGAAATAAAGAATAATCATTATTCTGGTCTAGCTCTAAGAAAGAAGAGTCTCAGCTCTAGTTAGTTATTCAAAGCCTGTTGATGTCTGTGTTCAATAGCAAATAGGTCTGGGACCAGTTCCTAAATTTTTCATGCTCTTGGTTCCCAGATGAGCTAGGTGCTTTAGATTCACATGTACAAGAGGACACTAAATAAGTAAATTTAGTTAAATATACATATAACTTTTTTGTTCTTGTGGGGTATATAAAATATTTCATGATTTGCTTTAAGTAATCTGAAAATTTAGCAGGAATAACAAGATGTTTTCAAGAAATTACTTCGAACAAACCTATGTGGGTTGTAAAAATGAAATGTATCAGGTGTTGCATAAAAACTGAATTCCATGGGACTTGAGCTTTTCCTCTTATTTTACCAAAATGCTGAGAAAATCAAGTGTTTATTGGTTTCCTGGAGAAGCCTATCCATAGAAGGACGTCATTCAAAATAGGTAAAAATTCCTGAAAATGTATTTTTCTGTTGGTATAACATAAGGGAGACACTTGAGACATTTATTTTGCTCTTTTGCATTTTAGTACCCTAAATTCCAATGCAGATAAGCTGAAATCTTGGTGAAGCAAAAGGGAAATGTTTTGCTACCTGGGTTTATTCTCCAGCTTCAAGAAAATATAAAGCTTATGAGTGGAATCCATTTTACTTACAGTAAACCTGAATTTGTGCTATTTCTCCTAAGCAATTTTTACAGTCACTAAAGAGGAAAAGGCAACTCTAGAAGGTGATACTTGCCATACCAAATAAACACCTGTGTTTTACCAAATGAATAATTAATGTCTGATGCAAAAAGATGAATGCCTTGATTTTAAACAACTAAGCTAAGTTAAATGTAGTCCAAGCTAAGTTAGGAAACTGTTCTTCTAGTTCAGTAGCACCCATGTGAGGAGTTCAAGTAATATTTTACCTTCAGTGGGTAAACTTCAAAACCGACACTTTAAGTGGTGAAACTTGTTTACCTTTGTGCAGTTTGCTTCTGAGGCAGCAGGCCAGGCAGGGGTTTGAAAGGTGAGGATGCACTACAGTTTTTCAAAGAGTGTCATTTTACTGTGGGAAGTTGTATTTGGTAGTTGTTACCTAAAAATAATAATAAAAAAAGTTTTAAGGAAATACAAATTCAAATTAAGAATGTTGTAACAAACACAAAATGACTGAGAAATGTTGCTTATGGAATCCCTGCCTGCCAAAGTTAAACCTAAGCCAAAGTTAGTATTTGACAAAGGCAGATCTTTGCTTACAGTCTGATATACAGTTTGATTTTCATAAGGTATTAGTGCCTGGCATGTGGATAAAGTGAATTATTTTGTAATATCCATTTAAAATTACTTCCCCAAGAGAATTTGTGCATTTGATTATCTCCTATTTTCTTATAAAGCTGATGGTAAGAAAATGTTGAAATGTTTTTAACTCATGCCATGAAGTCTTTATAATCATTTTATTATGAAAGAAAAAACAGAGCTTATAAATAGCCGTAGGTGGAGATAGAGGAAAGTCTGACTTTCCAGATTGCACAGTCCTTGAAAAGTTCAGGTGTGTACAGTGGCTCTTTGCCATGCAGGTCTGCTTGCTTTGCAGAGCCAGAGAGAAAGAAATGTATGCCTACAAAGGAAATTGGGACATAATGAAGAGAAATGAGAGCTTGTCTAAATTAGCCCTTTATTACTACTGGAATATAAATCAGCATTTAATCTGAGGGTCTTTTTTCATCACCAGTGTGTCTGTGTTCCCAGAGCTCCTGTACTGCCACTGGTTCTTCCTTGTCTGTGTTGGGCAGGAGGACTGGGTACGGCAGTGCAAAGAGTTGTGATGGCTTGGATTGACCTGAGCTTGGATCAGACTTTTCAGAATTTAACACAGTGCCAAAGCAGGAGTGGGAAGGGGAAAAGAAGACAGGTAGGCACCCTCCGTACAGAAAGAGGAGGAGAAGGCAGCAGCAGTACCTTCCCCATACAGTGTGAAGGGAAGACTGTGTTTGGTTGCACATCCAGCAACATTGCTGCCCGTTCTCTGCCCCTTTGGGCCAGCACAGAACTCAGTCTAGTGCAGGAGCTGAAGTGTGCTGCCTGCCAGAGCCCAGGGACATGGCTTAGGGCACCTTTTGACTCAGATAAGGCAGCAAACAGAAGCATCTGGGAAGTGTCTCTGTAGTTTAAGAGCTTCAATATGTAATCACAGAACAAATGAATGATCTGTCCAAATCACAGTACAAATGAGATTACTGTATTGTTACATCGTGCTACTCGATTTTTCTTTATTAGTGTATTTACTTACTTGGAAGCTGCAATAGAGCACTGCTTTTAAGGGAGTACCTGAACCAGAGATTTTAGACAAGGACAGTGTGCCTTGTCTGTTGCTTTTAAGATGTATTTTATAAAAATAACTTTAATAAAAAATAAATAATACAGTGAGAAATTTTCTAGTCTCTGTACCAGGCTTTCTGAAGAGAGGGAATTATTTTCATATTAATAGCAGTGATCATAGTTGGCATCTGAACATCAAATGAAAGAAGGTGTTCCAAAAGAAACCAGGATGGATCACTCACTCTCTTTATGACAGGTCAACTTATTCCTGCCTTACAGTCAGAATAAATCAGCTTTCTTCTCATTGATTCTGCTGCTCTGTAGTTTTAAGTTGTCCCAAGGCTTAGTCTATTTAAACGTACGTTGCGTGACACTGGACATCTGATGTGACTCCTTAGCACTGTGGGCTCTCACCCTGCAGGCAGGATTCAGAGAGGATTGCAAATAGAGTCTTATGCAATTTTATCTTCAAGAGAAAAAATACCTCAAATTTCCTGCTTTCTAATGAAAAAATGTTTTGAGGAACATGTAGAAATTTGCTGAAAATGTTTTTGTGCCAGTGAAAATGTTTATCTAAGTTGCCTGCCAGGTTTGTCTGTAGAAATGCTAATGCTATTTTATGAGATGATTTTGAGCTTTGAGGTGGGTTGAAATGGACTACTATCATGTATTGCATTTCTTCAGCCTTCGCAGGAGCCTGATATAATTCCATGCCATTGCAGAGGTCTCTACAAGTTACTGTAATGCCACTTCTTAAAAATTAAGGTTTCCTTTTCTTTTCTTGGATTCAGATTGATGGATCATATTAGTTTTTTCAGTGTTTTAGGTGCTTACTGTTATAATTACATGACTTTGTATGACTTTCTTTCTCTTCTCACATTTTCAGAAATCCAAACAAATTTTCCTCTGACATTCAAATGAATTTTATACTAAGAGAGACCAAGAAGAGGTCTCATCACTCTATACTGTTCAGATATACACATATAGACTACAGAAATTCAAGGAAATATGGTGCTGACTGAGGAAATCAAACATTCATTCATCCTCATCACTCAAAATTATCTTGCAATTAGCTGATTTCACTGTTCTTAAGGCCTATGCAAGGTGCAAGATATTGCTGACAAAGGAGGTAGCCTTGAGGTGGTTATTTATCTCTGAGCTAACATCAGATGCTCATGACTCCTCAGAGTACAACTAAGTGGCATTTCGGATGTTAATCCCTTTCTTCCATCTTTCTGTCCTTCATGCATTGAGCTTCTTCTCTTTTCCCACATTTTTACTGTCTTTTCCCCATTGTAGAGGGAAAAAATTCCTATTATTAAAGTTCCTTTTTCCCTATTATAGAGGAAAAAGTTCCAAAACTTAAACACAAACACAAGCAGCAGCCATGAGCACTGTTTACATGGAAGTCAGGTGAGTGTTTTGTTTGCATCCAGCAGCTGTGGAGCTGATAAGGCAGGATTCAGGGGAAGCAGATGAATTGTACTTAAACACTGTTGAATGTTCTTTAATATGTCCCTGTCAGGGACATCAGTTTTCTCAACCTCCCAGCTGCTTCAGGTGGCTGACCTTGAATAAATATATGCTGCTACAAATAATTTGCTTGCTTCTGGCAATTTTTGTTACTCTGTCCTCTTCAGTACAAAATATGCAGCCGCCCACTGGATTTTCAAATGATGTGCAAATTTCATGAGTGAGAGTAAAATGTTTGGTCCCACAGCAGTAAAGGTTTTGTTTATAGTTCTGAAAGGTCTTAGACATATGCATAGCAAATATTACCTAATTAGAAGCCTGCTATCAGAAAGATAGTACACTTAAAAGCTGTGACATTATTATAAGTGAGTTTTTCTACGTATGCGTGTATAGGGCTACCTCTCAATGTTATGCATTTGAACTTATTTTGACTGAAAGATCCTCTTTAAAAAAACACGTCCTAAACACAGTTTATAATTTTAGTAATGCTTACATAAAATATTAAATGCATTTAGTTTTCAGAAATTAATGAAAGAAAGCTTAATAACAATAGTCTCCAAGCAAACATACCCAGTGTAGCAGAATGATAAAAACATGTCTTATAAAGCTAAGGCAAGTTAACAATTTCTAAAGGAACTAAAACAATTGAGTCCCTATTGTTTAATATTTATTATCTCTGTTTTATACTAAAGTGCCTGTTAAAGAACTAAGTGAACCCAGGGCAATGCAGGAACCCCTGTGTGTGTGTGTGTGTGTGTGTGTGTGTGTAGAAAGATAAAAAAGTGATAAATTGTTACATGGAAAAGTGATGCAACTGTGATTTACTTGTAATCTTTTCAATTTACAGGCTCCTTGAGATGGCTTTTAAGCTGCCTCTTACACAGGAGATCAGGAGATAACACAATAACACTTGTCTAGACTTCCACTTCTTGAGAGATGTTCCCTATCAAAAGGACAAGGAGGAACTAATTTTTGTTTAGTATTATTGGGCTTGCTCTTTCCAGTGGCATTAGAATGTCCTATTTGAGAGTTTCATAACTTCCTGTGCTGTGTTTCTGCCAGATGACACCACATCCTGGAAAAATAACCCCATGTATGTAATAGAAGAAAATAGTAAAAGAGAGGATGACATGCATATAACTGCTGTTGTAATAGCTGTGACTGCCTAATGATACAAAGGATGCTCAGTTTGCAGTAATGTCAACCCATATACTCAGAAAAAAGCAGTGAACCTGCATGCACCCTTCACCCTGATGTGTGAGACTAAAAGCTTGCCTGCAACTTCTGACTCCTGACTTCTGGCTCTCAAGTGAGAGATAAAATGTGCTGCCTCTTCCCAGAAATTGAGTGGTTCTCACATAATGTGGAAGTGTAGCTGCTGGTGCCTTTGGGCTGGGAGCAGGGCTAGGTGCTTTCTCACATTTCCTTATGAGGGAGTCCTCAAGCACTGAGCTCCTCTGAACATGAGCTTTCATCTCACTCATGCCCACTAGAACCACGGCAGCTTCTGAACCACTAAGGCATTTTTATAAAAGGCCCTGATCTTGTCAGTGAGCATTGTTTCTGTCCTTCCATGAGGGTGAGCTATGCAGGAAGCACTTTGCATTACCTTGTCTACTTGTGATCCATTATAGCCTGTGTACCTGTAAGAGGATCACTGACACTTAGCAGGAGCCATTAATGCACTTATATATCCATCCCAGTTTACTCACTCTTTTTGCTAAAATCCTCTGCTTTGGAGTCAGACGAAGATTATACATATCATTGTTGGAATGAGTAAAACATTTACAGGATCAGAATTTGATCCCTATGCAAGCATGAGGCTCAGAGATATAAACAGCATTCACTGAATCCGCCTGCTTTGACTGAATAGCATGAGAAAAGAGCAGATAAGGTACTTTAAGAAACAGATCTTCTCTAATCTAATCTACTCTGTGTATAATTTGATTTTATTCAGACTCAGAGGAAAGGTAATTTTTTTTTTTACGTCTTTACAGAAGCCAGATCAGCAGCCTTTCCATCCTGAACACTGTGTATTTTAATTAGTTTAATAGCCTAAAGGCTGCAAATGTAAGTCCCTTGATGTGAAAGATGAGGAGTCAGGCAAAGGTGATGTCACAAAGAATGTCCATAAGTAGACTACAGAGTCGTAGTCACCAGCTTCTTCAGAGGATGCTGTTGGGAATACTCCACCCTTCTAAGGGTTTTACAGACACCCTTACTCGGGCTCGTCAAAACAACTGTAGCATATTTAGGCCTGCAAGCAGCTGACTCAACAGGACCCCTAAATAACTTCTATCCAGGCCTGCCCAGCTTGGTTATAAAGTCCATCAAATAAGCAAAATGAGAGCTAAGCAAAGAGAAACCTTTTCCAGGAAATAACATCTTCTAGCCTGTAAGTTTCTCAATCCTCCTACAAAATTTGGCAGCAGAATTAAAGGACTTTCAAGTCATTTCTGGGGATGCAGAGCTGATCTTAATCTTATTGGCAAGGTGCCCCCTTTATTATAGGCAAAACCATCTCCTTTTCTGTATTTGCTTCTGCATCAGAGGTCTACATCCTCAAAGGGCTGGCTCCAAGACCTTTTATACGATTTTTTGTAGACACTAAGGCTACATCTATTTCTAAATAAAAGAATACCAAGGATCTTGGTAACCACTTTTTTTAGGATTAGCTTCTCCAGAGCTGGCTGGCTGGCTGGCAACAGCATGGTACCTGTTATTGGTTCTTCTCTGGGCCCTGCATGGGGGATGTGTGGCTGCCTTTGAGAGCAGCATTTTGATGTGTGATACTCAGGCTGCTGCAATCCCTGGCTAAGGAGTGTCTGCTTAACCCTGCAGAACTTGGGGCACAGTTGGAGCACATCACAGAGTCTTTGTTTCTATTGCCATTTGGCACGGCTTGTACTTTATAAAGTGTCCACAGAACAGTAACTAGGGTTTTCTTAGAGAGGATAGTAAATCCAGGGTTCAGTTGTATGATGAAATAACAAATAAGTGATGGGAAAACTTGTGTGATTTAGCTGTGTAAGTGTACCATAAGAATCTGGCAAGTTGTGATATGATGTTCAAAGGCTCCCTTTGAGCTCTGTGGTTGAGGTGGCAATGTGGGTTCTTGAGTTTTTAAATTTTTTGCAAGAAAAGTATCTGGGAGAAGTTCACATTAATGTGACTGCAGTGCTTCTTAAATCCCAATGGTGCCTTATAGACGTGCCTGTTTGCTTACTGTTGCTGGGGTAGTCTTTGCCAAGGCCTCTTCTTGCTGCCCTAAGCACCAGCACATCCTCCTACAAGTCACGACCTGTAGCACTTGTGGCTGGACCTTCCCTTGACTGTTTTGCCACTCTGGGGCTTTCATCTAGTCTTTGGAATAGCCTGCTTCTTTGTCTATGCCTCCTGTGTATGTTGCATCTCCACTTGGGATGATGTGTAGTATATGCTTTCTACTGTTCACCCTCAGACCCTCAGGCTTTTCCCATTAGTGCAAGTTTTCAAATCTTGTTATGATGAAAAAGAAAGTCAAATCAGGAAGTTCAAGCAGCTTGAGAAAGTTTAATTTTGTCTTTCACTTATCTCTCTAGATTTTGAGTCCTTTGCAAACTTCATCTTGGTAAGAATAAGTAGATGATATGTAGCTGTAACAGCCAAGGGCTTTCCAGCCATGTATAGTGATTTCTGATGTCTAAAATTCTTACACTGAGCTTTAAACCTTGTTACGCTACAGTCTCTGACTCCCACTGACATTTAAGAGAGACTTGTAAGGCAGTCATTACAATTTTTCTGCTGGGACAGATTTTCTTTTGCTTTCTGCCTAATATATAGAAATTGTAATGGAAAAAAGTTGTTTTTGTTGCTATCCCTCAGCAAGTATTTGGCATTTTATCTTATGACTAAGAAAAAAGTCAAGGTTATGTTATTCATTTCCTCACTATTATCTGATTCCCCTGCTGGGGTTTAGTATGGGCTATCACCAGAGACTTTGTGTGGCAAAATCTGCAAGCAGATCTCTATTCTTATACAGTGTTCAGAGTGAATACAGAGGGCAATGTCTTCATGTATAATATTTAACACTGTTGATAACAGTTACAGTCCTGTTCAGAAATGGTCAATATGAATCTCTGATTTAAGTACTTGTTGCAATCAGGTCAGCTGATTTATGTGTGGAAAATTCTGGCTTTATACATTAAGAGATATCCTGCTCTTAACAGACATCCCTCTTCTTTTCCTCCAAGAGTAGAAGGTGATTTCTAAAGATTCTTGATGTCTATATCTAATTTCCCATTCACAGCTACTAGAATTGATAATGGGTGAAATGTAGACCTTCATTTTGTATGTAGATTAAAATATACAAAGGCTGTAACCCTTTCAAAGGAATCAGAGCACACGGTCAACACTGAGTAGATGTTCTCTTGGTCCCTGTCATCAAGGCACCTGAAAGGCATCTTAAAGAAGAGATTCCAGCTGGCTTGTGACCACTCTGCCCAGTATTTGTTTGCTTCCTAAGATGAGTCAAATGCTGTACTATGAGCAATAGTTTTGACAACTATAGTTTAGCAACTTATTTTGTGTGAAATAAATGGTTCAATAGAGGAATAAAGATTAATTATTTGATGGACAAACTTTGTAGTGTAAAATATAAAGCTTCAAGAAATTTTAGTTTTCCTGCTCATTTGTCATCTTAAGATGAACAAAAAAAAAAGGGTTGCTGCAGACAGATCAGTGTAAGGAGTGTCTACTAATTGCTCTCATCCTGAACTGTAGTTCATTCTTCTGTATACTTAATCAGGATTTTGCAGTCTTCATCTTTAGACAAACTGTGGAGCAATAATAAAGCTTGAAGGTGCTTGTCCAGCTTGATTAAGAATGGGAATAGAGAGAATATTTTCAATTAATGTAATAATATATCATTCTCCAGTATACCAGGAGCTTCATAATCAGCCGGCAGCTACTGGGGAATGAGGGAGTTTATGTTTGTGTTTGCTTGTTTGTTTGTTTTTAACATTCTTGTAAGCCCACAACCACCCTTTTTTTCTCCCCCAAGAATTCCTTATCCTCTGATAACCTCAAATCTGCCAGACAGTTAGTGGCTAAACAACCTTTCACTATAGTCTGATCTGGGAAGACAGGATTTTCTAAACCACTTTCTCTCTAAAGGCAGTTTTTCTCATGCAATTTTGCCAATCTCTGTCTTTTTTTCTTGATCTTCTGAAAAGCATCAAGGGGATTTCCATACCTATCTTGATGTCTCGATCTGGACATTGAGAAGTGGGCCCAAGGGAATCTCATGAAGTTAACCAAAACCTAGTGCAAGGTTCTGCACCTGGGCTGGGGCAACTGCCGGTATCAACACTGGCTGGGGGATGGACAGACTGAGAGCAGGTCTGTGAGGGCTTGGAAGTGCTGGTGGATGAGAGCCTGGCCAGGACCTGGCCATGTGCATTCACAGCCCAGAAAGCCCAGAAATCATATCCTGGATGGCACCAAAAGTAGCGAGACCAGCAGGTCAAGGCAGATAATTTTGCCCCTCTGCACCAGTCTGATGAGACTCCACCCGTAAGGCTGCACCCAGTTCTGGGGTCCCCAGCACAGGAAGGATATTGTTGAAGCAAGTCCAGAGGAGGACTTGGTGGAGGACTCCAAGATAAATAGAGGCATGAAGCATCTCTCCTATGAGGAATGGCTGAAAGAATTGGGAATTTATAGCCTGGAGAAAAGAAGAATTTGGGGTGACCTAATGGCTGCCTTCTGGTACCTGAAGGGAGCCTGAAAGATGGAGAGAAGCTTTTACAAGAGCATGTAGTGGCAAGACAAGGGGAATATGGCTTCAAAGTTAAAGAGGGTAGGTTTAGATTAGATACTAGGAAGAAGGTCTTTACTGTGAGAGTGGTGAGGCACTGAAACAGGTTGCCCAGGGAAATTCTGGATGCCCCATCCCTGTAAGTGTTTAAGGCCAGGTTGGATGGAGCCTTGAGCAACCTGGTCTAGTGTCTCATATTGTATAATTCTAGGAAATCTCTTCATCCAGTGCTGCTGCAGCTAAATAGCTCTCCCCACCCCCACTTCTTCCAAAAGCTCAGTAATCACCAGTGAGTCCTTACAGATGCCTTTCCTCCCTACCATGACTCTGTCACCTCTTCCAGGTTGCATATATGACCCCTAGTTGGATAGTTTTGGTCAGAGGTTTGGATTTTAGGGCTGAAGTATTTTCCAGGATTGTCTTCTTTTCAGAGTGAATGGTCCAGCTGGTATCAAAGGGTGCCCCTCATGATCTCTGGCAAAGTATCTCTGCAATCACCGAGTTAAACCACCACTTTAAATACACACTTCAGTTCTCTAGCCAGATCCTGTTAGATAATGAGGAAACTGTGGTTCCTAGCAGTGAATTCACTTGGTAGCATACCCAGGGGTTTTTGTGCTCCTAATGCAAGTTATAGAACAGGCACTAAATAATTATTTGACCATCTAATATGGTCTTTTTACTTTTTACTTGTGGATTACTGCATCCACATTGTCAAACTCGACATCCAAGGCAGGGCCAGGCAGCGGAGAAGTTCAGAGTATAGATGTCAATTCTCAATTGATATAGATTTAGTATTTCATTTACCAGGCATCATGCATAGTATTGTCCTTGCCAGTTGCTTGCCCAAATGAGAGCTGTGCATTCAATCAACAACAGAACTAGGGGTGTGCCTTTACAAACAGCAGAACAGTGAAAAAAGGTAAACGGATGAGATACTGGAGCTGGCTGACTTGAGGAACTGTACATTTGTGTGTTTTCTCCCAATTTTATGCTGACACTGTATCAAGTGTCTGCCCTAAATGCATAGGAGAATTGGGAGAAAAAATTACGTAAGTGAAATATTAGAATTTACTTTTGCCTTTGAGGAAATAGTGAGTTTGACTTGTTCCTTACAGACATAATTTATTACAATGAAATTATTCATCGCTTAGTCTATGCTTTTTGTTGGAATTTTTTAATCCCTTTCGTGATGGATTTCTTTTCTTTCTTTTTCTTTAAGGGCTTAATTCAATGAAAAGACAAATTGGTTGTCTCCTGCATGTTTCAAACCTCAAATGATGCAGGCTGCACTAAGGCATATGGCAGATGTATACTTTGATATGCTGGGAATATCAGAGTTTATACACATGATTTATAATACAGCTGGAATTTCTAGAGCTAAGAGAGGAGATGAGGATGACAGATATGCTGAATAATAAAATGTATTTCATTTCAAAAGAATACAGGAGTGACAATTGCTCATGCATCTTATTTCCTTGTGTGTGGTTTGCTGCAATCTCTCAATGAAGAGCTAGATAAAAATAAATAAATTAACGGGACACGTTCTGCAGCTGATTGTGGGACATTGTATTCCAAACCAACTCCCATCGATAACAAAAGAGGGTAAATATCACATTGCACCCCTTCACAGTGCATCCCTAGTTAATTTAGTGATCATAAATGGTGTTGCAAAGGGACAATTTCCTGCCATACAGTGTCCTTCAAAAAACCCCACACGTTTCTTAAGCTTCCTTTAATTTGGGAACACTCCAGTTCTGGCCTTCTTTCTTGTTTTCTCTTTGACCAAAAAGAGGGTTTGTGGTCTCTTAATGACTTCAACACGACCCTGTAGTTTTGGCTGTGTAATGAACAGGGTGAACTGGGGTCCTGTGAGTGCACTGTTGGCCCAAAGTGGTGCTGTGCCAGGGCTTGGGTTTTCCTATGGCTTCTTGAGATGTTGGAGACATCCAGCACCCCCTTTTCAGGAAGTCCAAACTTTCATTTAGTACAAGCAGCTACAGAGTCAGGATCTAGTTTACTGCTGTGTATGCTGAAATCCCCTCCTTCCTCTCATCCAGAGATAGAGAGTCTATCTTTAAAAAATTCAACTTTCTTTTCTAGTTTAGTTCAGTAGGAGATCTTGATAGCTTGAATGACGTTCCTTGTCTCATAATGATTTGCTTTTTTTATTTTTAAACTCCCTAGCTTCACTTTCCTGACCTAACCATCTTCTTGGAGGGTGTTCTCATTAAACGGAAGATTTTTCAATATTCAAGGATATTCATTACTTAGTGATGCCAGCACTGCCTTAGATTTCATATATGAATGGAAGTTAAAGTAATAATAGATATGTCAGGTAATTATAAAATTTAAAATATAAGCTGTCATTTAACAAAGGTGTACACAGGGAGTTCATAAAATCAGACTGGTTTCCACACCTTCATAATACAGTGTTCATATGACCCCTCAGTAATTATATTTTATGAACTTCACTGCATCAAACTGTGAACATGTCTTAAATTTCTGGATATTCTATTACCACCTGCAGATTTTCAAACAGAGAAACCTAATAAACTATCAGCAGAGGGATTCAGGCAGTTTCAGAAAGAGAGCAACTGTGGTATTCGTAAAGTCTAATAAAAATTATTTTACCAATAACCTGTGGTAAAGCAGGGGATTTCCTGGGGTTCAGCCATTGTACAGCAGCTGTTTACTGCAGAGGATGACCAGTCCATTGACAGGCCTGAACAAGCTTAAATTAGTATGATTTCAGTCCCTGGATACAGCTGAAATTCATATAGAGGCTCCCTGTGCCTCAGGCACTTTCATGTGCAGTCTGGCCTTGTCTTTTTAAATGCTGTATGAGGATGATATGTGGGTTCCAAAATTACCTACTGTCACTGAAAGTATTGCCCTTTACTTCCAGTGACCTTTTTCAGCTGTAAGAAGCTATGGATTTTGGACTTTTTTTTTTTCTTGTTTGCCAGTCTGAGCCTTCATGTTGCCAGCACCAGAGTAACCATTTGGATGGACAGGCAAAACAACTACATGCTTTGGTAGGACTGGCTTTGGTTTCAGTTGAAATCAATTCCACTAGTTCCAAGAATGTCTTTTCCTGTTGACACCAGAAGATATGTTGTTGAAGGCAAAAAACCAGCAGATTATATTTACCTGTGCTGAGGAAAAATCCAGAAAGAGTGGCAGAGTGATACCTGAATCACTTGTCTTAAACCTCTTATGAGAGAATCCATGCAAATAGATTCCTGTCTATTACAAAATATAAACTAGCAAAACCAAGTCAATTTAGACAATATGTTAATTATTCCACCATTTGCCCTCAAAGAAAGGTCCAAAAGAAAAAAAAAAGAACATTGAGAAATATGAAAGAAGTAATAAATACATTTTGTCTGCTGCAGGCTTCTTGTCTTTCTTATAGCACTATAGACATAATTTAAACCTTTTTTTTCTTTCTGTCGCAAATTATTCTATAGACTTCTGAAAAAAAACGTCCCAGACAGGACAGGAATGCTATGTAATTTTCAGTGTACAGGAATAAATAGTTTTCATCACAATGTAACCCTTGCACTCTGAGCATCTGATTCAAGATCACAGGATGTTGATGTTATGGAGGTTGTTTAATTAGTCACAAATAACATAGAAGAAGAATGAAACTTTGTGCCTATGTGCTGTTAATTTTAAATAGCTTGATTTCAACTTATATTTACACCGTATTTTATTTATTTGCCAAACAACATTTACAAATGAAAGTTCAGAAGGCAGTAGTTGGCCATGAGAATTTACCTATGTAATAAGCGGTAAACCTGGTAAAGCTCTCTTGGGGATTTTTAAAGGCACTTACTCCATTGATTGTATCAGCCTCTTTGGCACTTCAGTTGTGAAGCTTTAGCAGTGCTTTTAAACATAGATGCAAGTTAGGCCAGATTCCTGCCTCCTGCTTGCTTTTCATAACATGCATATAGCTTTGGTTATTTTTTGTTGAAGCAGCAAGATATGATCAGAGCAGGTTCAGATATTCCTAAACTAGTGTTCACCTAAATCTGACAGGGAGATGCAGAACCACAGATACACAGCTACAACCTTGTTTCCAACAAAAACCTTTTTACTATACTTGAGCGTTATCAGCACCTGAGCTCTGCTTCTGCCTGTGTCAAACAGGTTTGGCCAGGGAAAGTGCAGCATACAAATACTTAAACTGTCCCTGGAAACAGCTATTATTGGCTGACCAAATTACCACAATTTGTGCAGTTGGTTCTCATTAGCCATAATGTGAACACGCAGATCTCTCTATTCAGGCTCACTAATCCCTCTCCTTCCTGTGTGGGAATTCTTGTGCTATTCTTGGCAAAAGTAGTGCATTGATTTCCAAGTCTCTTCAGAAGAAACTTCAACATGTACATGAGAGGCATGAGAAGAAGATGATGGGACTGTATCGGTAATGAGATATTTTGAAGTTAATTTTTGTCCCTTTACTTCCCTCCATCCTTTCACATCTTCTCTGTAAACTCCCTGCTTTATGGAGCACAGAAGTCATAAAACAATTATCACCCCATACACCCTCTTCACAACTACTCTCAGGAATGGAAAAGTGTTTTGTATCATCATTCCACCTCCCCTTCAGGCAGAGCAGCTATCCTTTGCAATCACTTATACAGAAAAGAAAATAGTTTCCTTGGATTTGTGTCATGCAGTTAAAGCATGGTGATTACACAGATATTGTTCAATTGTTACTGGTTGTGTCATTTGTATAGGCTGAACAATTCTGTTTCTCCTACTGTGAGGCAACTTGCATTAAAGGTAGGAGCTAGGACTGTCATTTCTTGTGACTTTTTGGCACAGAGGAATAAAGATTATTCCTCTGGAGGAAGTGGTTTCTCAGTATTAGTCTGTCCTTTGTTATTTGTCTGTATAGTATGCAGATGCAGCAATGTGAGATCTAATGCAGATGCTTTGTTCTGTATCTTACAAGACTGAGTAAAGTCAGATGGCTACTGTGTAGAGGATATGATCTGATTATAATCTCCATCATTTGGTCTATTATGGTGCCTTGAGATCTTGAAAACTTTAACTTCATAATAGAAGTATTTGAACTGAATTTGGTAAGACAGGGACATGGGCTCTTCATGTTGACTGATGCTGTTGTGGTAATAAAAATAGTAATACTCAGCAGACCATCAATATTAAATATTTTCCCATGGCAACATGTAGCATTAGCTGTAGTGGAAAACCACCTTGCCCTTTAGCTTGTGATATTACAAGGACCTACTTTATTTTTGGCTAGTTTATGGTTTACATTTCTCCTGGTCTTACTGTTGGTGTAAGTCTTCAGCTGATGCTGGAAATATAAGGTATAATACAGAACTATGGGAAGTCCTCACAGCTGTCTGCAGCTTCAGAGTGGATCCACTCTCCAGTCCCTTTGAACAAAATTTGCTGAGGTAGAACACAGAGGCTGTCATTCTAAAAAGCTATAAAAAGAATATGACTAGATATACGCGTAGAGGGGGTAATAATAGCTATTTGCATTGCATTTTCGGTTTCATATTTAGGACAATTTGCCATTCAGAAAATCTTTAATTTTCCGATTTCCTCCCTTTCCTTTAAAATGTAGAAAACATGAACAAAACCCTAGTGTTGTAGCAAGCCTATTATTTCAGCTGCACTCCCAAAACGTTTATGTTTTAGTCAAAATTAGTGTGATGACTTAAGCATTTGAGACAAAGCAGCACCAGGGGCCTGAACCATGTATAGAAGATATACACTGATGCTTTGTAATGTCTGTGTGGCACCGGCTTTTAGTCCTCTATGTCTGCCTTTAAAGAGGGTGATTGCAGTGGAATCTGAGGGCTGTGTTCCTCTCTGTCATTTCAAGCAACAAAAATTCTGAAAACAAAGGGAAGTTTAACTCTTGTTTGGTTTGGCATGGCACCTTAAAAGATTATGTCATTAGCCTTGATGGAACATCTCATTACACCAGTTCAAATTCAAAACTGTCTGGTGTGTTTTTGACTCCTTGTCAGGGCATTTTGAAACAGGACACTTTCAGGCAGACTTTGAGCTTCACAATCAAGTGTAAGCATCCCATTAATGCTCATTTTTCTCTGAGAAGATTGATAGTGCTCGCTGACCTCACCACCCATTTTGCAAGTAGGAGAATGTTTAAACGACTGGTCTTCATGAGAAGATCTGACAAGTTCTTTGTAGCCTGTCAGGTTGCCTTGCTTTGGAAAAGGATTGAGCATGAATTATTTTCTCTCTGAGCCTAATGCTTGTGGAAAGGCTGGCAATGGATAGTGCAACATTATTGTAACATTTCAGAATCTTTTGAAAGAAGAATATGAGAGTCTGTAAGAATTTATTGTTAGCCTTTATTTCCAAACAGAAATCCCTATATTTCAAGATCCTTTTGAATCCTGTATACTTTCTTTATCTCCCCCTATTGCACTGTATCATAATAGGTACCAACTCTTGTTGCTGCCTTCGCCTCTGTAAAGTGACTCCTGCTGCTTGTCTCTCCCATGTTACTGCAAAGCAGAAAGCCAGGCTTGTGCTGGCATCTGTGCAAGAGTGAGGAATGTATAACAGAATTACATCTGGCAAGTCATATGGATGCCTTGTTTGATCACATCAATCATTGGCTTTGCGGCTGAGACTTTTTAATGATAGTACCAAGCATATTCCAGGAATCTGACTGAAACAGAAAAGGCTGGACCCAAAAGGATTTTCTGAGAATCTAAATGTGTCTCACGCAGAATTCAGAAGCCAGTGCACAAAATTGTGATGTGGAAACTGCTATTCATCTCCTCCCTACCCTAGGAAGGGCAGTATGAGTTCTGCTCTCTTGGACTACAGAATTTCTTGGGCACCTATAGTCTGGCTTCTGTGAATGTAAAGGCTCTATGACTCTTGATATGATCAAATGGCTTACATTTAAGTGCCATTTGGATCCAAAGCTTCTTCTCCTTTACCCTCTGGAGCACTGCTAATCTGATCTGAACACACTGAGCTGCTCAGGCAGCAAGGAGCAAATGTTGGTTCTGTTTCCGAGTGAGCCAAACCTTCCAACTCCCAGGAAATTGCCTGGTACCACTTGGTGGGAATAGCTCAGTAAGGAGAAGGAAAGCTTCTCTTCTTTCTGACTTCCTGTTTCTGTGTAAAGCAAGCTCACTACCATATGAGAAGGAGCTACTGTGGGCCCAGACTGAGCTGAGAAATGTTCATCTAATGTCATTAAAATTAGTCTTTGGAGCAGGACCTGGCATTTGCACTCTCTTAGGTGTGTATTTCATCTATAAAATACCATGTTTTTAGTTTTTAGGTGTCATTGCCTAGTATGAGGTGGAATAACTGTCACAGATGAAAAAACTGATTGAACTGTGAATGCCATGAGGGGGCTGATAAGGGCATGCACTCATGTCCATGGGTGTCTCAAGCTGAGCCACTGAACTCTTGAGCAGAAACCTAGTTGCTGGCTACAACCCCCATAAGTTGCTTGTAAACTTTGGTGACATCTGGGCTAAGCAAAAATGTCTTGTCCTCAGTTCTTCAGCTAAGAGAAATGTGAGTCAGAAACAGTAATTGGGTGTCTGATCACACATTTATGCATGTAGACTATTTAGATCAGGAGAGTTCAGGGCTTGGAGTGCTGGGAAGAAGAGATGATGACAAAAAGTGTTTCTGAAAAGAAACACGTCTCTGAAAGAAGAAAGGAGCCTGGAAAGATGAAGGTGAAGAATTTGGTTGGAAGAAAGATGATAGAAGTGATCTTGAAGACCAAAGATCTCACAAAGACCCAACTGGAGATGGATGCCAGGGGACACCTAGGGACCTTGTCATGTAGCAACCAACATGGATCATGGTGAGCAGTGACATGGTAGGAATTAATTTGACTTTCTGCCTGACTGTCCTGAACCAGCAGCAATATTCCAGCTGGAAATAGATGGCAAGGTCTAGTAGCCATGGCAGTAGGGGCAATGGGGGCAGTGGAAGTGTGAGTGCCTCATAATCAAATAAAGTAAAACTCTTGTCTCACTGGTTAAGTAAACCTCAGCACTCAAGTCCTCAGGAGGATGCTCTTCACTCTTGTCATTGTACTCTGGATCATGGGTCCTGTGGCTATCGGGTCCTGGTGACTTGGAGCAATCTTTCAGTTGCAACTCTACCTTCCCTTAGGGAGAAGGAATTTCTGAAGCTGGAAGGATTTTTGACCATATCCATTTTACCTCTGTCATGCATGAGCAAAGCTTACAGCTATTTCAGGCCAGGAACTCATATGAAGTTAGCATTTTCTACTAAAACTGGGTCTTTGGAAGGGCTTATAATTATCTAACTCAATGATGCGACCTGAACTTTTGTAAGACAGATGGTTTTAAATATAAAAATACACTTCCTGTAGATACATAATATATTTTTGACTTATTTCTCCTCTCCTCTCCTATGTGAGTGACAAGTATTTAAGACTTGCAGATAGCTCAGTACAACTACAGCATGGCATTCTCATTCTCTTCACCTTTCTTTCCTTCACCCTTACTTTTATATCTTACATTTCTCTGGTTTGTAATCTGCCCTATTCTTTTTCATTGTTCTAACATATCTTCAGGTATCCTCTTTCCCTAAGTGCTAGAAGGCTTTTATGAATGCAAGTTCATTGTCATGGAAGAGTCTGTGAAATACTTCCAATGTCCATGTATACTCTTCATCAAGGATTTATAAGCAGAAAAATTCAGTGTACTATCAAAGGAGAAAAGGCATTTAGTTTCTTTAGTTATGGAAAATCACTAGAAACAATTTTGGCTTATATAAATAATAATGCCAATGGTGCTCTGCAGGTTATTACATTTTATTTGATTAGATTTCCTGCCAGAGATACATCTGGTAGAAGTCACAGAACTGGTAAAATCACTGGATTGGTGGCATATAAGTAATGAGCAGTGTTTTGGTATCAAAATGAGAACAGAAATAGGCCATATGGGACACTGCTAGAAACACCACTGGAGGTACTTCTGGCATGAGAAGTGTACATGTGCTAGAATTAGGTCATGCTCCTTGTCCAGCTTCTAGCACAAAATTGTCTGACCCTGGCGCTTACCCCAGTGCACCTGAGGGAGAGCGATCTGGCCTGGCATCTGTCATCAGTTTTAAATCTTAAAATGGAGATTTATGATAGTCTGTGGAAAAATCAGTGCCTCGAGCGGATCTGCTGTGGTCTTCATTACTTTCCTGAGGGTGTCTGTGATTCTTGATAGAGTCTTGCTTGTTAGTAAGGAAAACAGGAAACTGGAGGGTGTTTATTTGAAAGAAAAAAAAAATCTTACAGGGTTACTCTGAGTAGAACATTATGAGAAGACTCAGAGTGCATAAGTGCATAAGCTGGGTATTCCAGCTTTGAGAGGCACTGACCTTGGGGATTTTTTCACTCCTTTTCTGCAGCACAGACTACAGGTCAGTAGCTGAAATCATCTTGGTACTTCTAACTGACTGGCTACTTGGCATTGCAAAAGTATTAGATATTGTCTACATGTCAAAATCTGCTGTTCTCTACATATAAAAAGTGACTTCTCAGCCTGTTTGTAGCCTGAACTTTTTATGTCTTTACTGGTAAATAAAGTGAGCCAGAAGTTGGCCTCTGGCCGTGAAGGCTGCTTGTACAGATTGACTTTCATCCTTTGGGGGATGCTCTTCCTTTTTAAAACAAGGCTGCACACACCTAGCCAAAACCTTGTAAGAAACAGCTTTAACATTTTCATACTCTGAAAGAAAGTTTACCAATGCTCAAATGTGTATATTTGTGCCCAACAGGTGTATGTTTAACTAACCAAAGTCTCTGGACCTTTTCTAGAGGTGTTCATTAGCCAACTAACATGTAAAATGTACCTGAAAACACCTGTTTGTCCTATATTAGGGATATAGAGAATGACAGAGAAATCTAAACAGGAGAATAAATAGGCAGATAAAAGCTGCAATAACCCACAGGTGCAATATAGGGTGTGTATGGAGCATGAGAACAGACCTTCTTGATACCCTACATCCTCTGCCAGTATGTTGGATTGGGATTTGAATATTAGGTGCTGGGATTACCGTGGGTGATAAAATTTAAGCAGGCGGGGGAGGCAAATATTATGTGTTTCTTCTGTGAAGAGGCTTCTCTGTGAGTTCTGCTACTGAAGCTCTCATAGAATGGATCAGATTTCTATGTTTTAACTGCACAAAGGTTGATATATATATATTATAAATATTTCAACACTTTTTTCTTTTGTTCTTGCAGTGTAACATGACATTTATACTGTTTATTGCCCAGCTAATCCTATGTCTTGTAAAACTGTGTGATACTCTGTAATAGAAAGTCCTTATGGGCCTAATGGCAATGATGCAGATGAAGAAACTGTCTTTTTACACACAAAAGGAAGCTTCTGTGCAGTGGAAAACCACAATTGTTTTTGATTTTTCTTCTGCAGATCACGTAATTTTGGATATATAACAATGAATGGGTAACACAGCAGAATATTGCACCATTTAAAGATGATGAAATGAATGCCTTCTCTGACTGATGAACAGCTTAATGCTAGAAATAACTTAGGAGGCTTTTTTATGTCAGCCTGCTTGTAGAGAGAGTGTGGCAGTGTTTTAAGTAGTGCAGTATGTTCTGTGAGTTTGGTGCAGTGCAGCAAGCTTGTATAATATTAGCATCATCTTGATGTTACATTTGGATCTTAACTTAGAGAAATGGAAAGCATCCAGTGTTTTGCTTTTCTTTTCTGTGTCTTCTTTTCTTAAAAATAAAATTATAGCCTAACAAATGAGTTCCAGTACAACGTTGCTACCAGCAAGCCCACCATTTGCTGGGGTTTGATTTTTGTCTAGATGGTTAGAGAGTTTTGAGCAAACCTTGGGATAACCCTGGAAATTCATGGGTCTAAGTCCTGTTTTAGTCCTGTGTTAAGTAGGGAATAGACAGTAGGATGCTTCTGTGCTTTTCTCAGTTTGATATTCTTAAAAAACAGTTTTAGGGTCAGATCCATTCATTGTCAAGTATTATCAAAATCCTCAGAGCTGGTAGTTCTTGCAGTACTAATATTTTATACTTTGCTTTCTCTAAAATCTTTGGAAATGTCCATGTAGCACATTTTGCTTTTGCTAGCAGGTTTGATATTTTCTCCCTTGCATTTGTTTTAGTGCAATAGGACTCCACAACCAAATTCTTGAATTCTGGAATGTGAAGCTCTTAAAGAGTAGAAGTCTTTTGCTTCTGTCTTTGAGATTTTCCTGCAGTAAAGGTGTGTTTTTCCAGGACCTTTTCTGTAGATCTGCTTAGTCTCATAGTAATCTTTTCTGCTTACTCATAAAGGGGCAATCTAATTTAGATGGCTGCTTCTTCTGAAAGATAATTTTATTTATCTGCCAATTCCACCCTTATTTTTTTGGAATGAAGTCATCTTTTTCATAACTGAGGACTAAAAATGTTGAATTATTTAATTTATGATTTATGTGTCCAGGCAAAAGAAAGTTTTTTTGTTTTGTTTTGTTTTTTGTTTTTTTTTGTGTATCAGGGTTATTTCAGAGTTAGTGCACCTAAAACACAATCAGCAGTCACCTTTCCTATTTTCCTCAGTTCCTGCCATGATCATTAATTAAACTGCATCTTTTAAATGTAAATATACTGCAACAAAATAAAAGTGCTTTATGACCATCAATCTCATGGGTGTTGTTACTAGGCTGCTTATTCACATTGTGGTTATTCTGCAGCTCCTAGGAGGGATAACACTGATGCAGTAATTTATAATCTCAAAAAATATAATTTACCAATCATAAGATTCAAATGCCTTTCAATAATAAAATCTTAGGGATTTTTTTTTGGCAATGCATCTGTCCCTTAATATTTTCTGATGTCAAATGAATGGCAGGAGAAAGAGAAATGGGTCAGGTAGGATCTTTCTGGCATACTGAATATATTTCTATATGATATTTTATATATGTTGTTACATATTTTCAATCACTTTGTCAGCCTCCTCCCTTCTCTTTTACAATTTCTCTCACACTTTTAAAAAAAATCTATTTATTATTTCAAATCCTAATCTCCTTCTTTCAGTTTCCTGAATCTAACTACTACCTGCAGAAGCAGCAATTTCTGATTCAGTTCATTGTTACATAGTTTCTACTAAAGGAAGTTAATTCTTAAACGATTCCTGTAAATTAGTTTTCCAGCACAAAATGAGTCTTGATATTGGATACTGCACCAAAATCTGATGATGCAAAGACATCTGGGCTAAGGCAGAAAGGAGATTTAAAGCTGACATTTTTCTTCTGAACTCATTCTGCTCTCCCACACATATACATGCACAATTTCTCTCCTCTGCCTCCTAGTACATTTGCCACCTCCTTTCTTTCTTACTTTCTTTTTTCTTTCCCTCCTGCAATAAATGTCTAAAAACTGGAATTAGAGACCGGTTACAGTCATGTTGCATTCATTGTAAAAAGCAGCTTTGACTGCCCTGCCCAGGGAGCAAAAATCAGCATTTCTCAAAGGACATGGCATGCAATAGTAATGAAGAAAACAAACATTGAACATCCTCTCAGACCTCTGATCTTTATTTTTGATAGCTTCTTATTCTCAAAATTTTAATTTAAACTCTTTTTCTTTTCTTTTTTTTCCTTTTTTTTAATTTTTATTTTTTTAAATGACATGCCTTATATTTCTAATTCTTTTAACACTGAGTGTAAAGGATAATGAATTTAAGGACAGTCGCTGCTCTGTTACAAAAGACGCTTTTTTCTTGACTGTGCTTGGTTATGTTCACCACAGGATGAGAGCTGCAGGCTTTCCTTAGCTGAGATACTGCAAAGCCCTAGTGAACATGAGGGGGTTTATACCTCCCAGATAGAATACAGATCAGCAGAGAGATTAGAATGGGGCCTCGAAGTCATAAAATATTTTTGAAACTACCAGAGTCTAGTCTTCACCAGTACTTCATCTCAGTGGTAGTTACCACAAAAATACAGATGGGTTTGTGCTGAAAAAAGGCTGTGTGAAAGAAATAGAATCTGTCTGATATTCAGAAAACTTCTAAATGTTAGCGGCCTGAAAAGCAAAGGCTTGGGAAGAGCTGCTGACTATTCTAATGGCTCCTTGCTTGCAATGGCACCTTTGAAGGTATTATGCTTATTTGTTCCAGAGGAAGGACCCAGCTGATGCAGTTACAACCCCCAAAAGTGTGAGCTAAGTGCAACTTACATCATGCTACCATTCAGAAAGGTGATGCTAGATGTTGAGAAAGAAAGTTTTAAAAATGCCACTAAGATCTCTTCACAATTAATTGTAATTTCTAAAGGTCGAATTCGCGTGTTTCTCAACCTCTGCAATTCTCAGTAGCAGTATTGTATTTTTTCTTTTTCTTCTCAAGCTCTTTTAAGGAATTTTATCATCCTCTGAAGAAATAGCAATTTTTTTTTTTCTGTGTCACTTAAAGGAATTAATTTTAGGAAGACTTTTTAATTACAAAATATCTTCTTAGTTCCCTTTGAGGTTTTCAAGGTTTAAATGTTTTGCATCTGCTGGCCCTTTTTTGTAGTTATCTCTTTTTGTGGTACAGAGCAAAGACTTAATGTTAATTAGATCATGGAAGACAGACCGATATGATGGTTAAGGAAAAAAAAAATAACAAACCCATTGATAGTATCTAAGACATTGAGACGTGTGGTATAAAAACTAGATGACTCCTTTGTCTGATCTTGGCCAAACTTCCTAGAAGTATTTTGGGGCAAGTAAGGTTTTGGGTCTCTGAGACACAGTTCATCTTCGCTTTTGTCTAGTGTCAAGTTTAACATGGCTACAGATTTGGGGACTTTGGGGGAATATACCACCAGTATTTTATGATATCCATTCTTCAATTTATTTCTGAGAGAAAAATGCTTCTTTAATTATAGTGGACAGAGATTTTCTTATTCATTTATCCTATGACCATTTGGAAGGCTCAATGTATCAAATCTTTGTAGTAGAACAACCTGAAGCAGTTTAAGCATTTAATAAATCTCCTCTTCAAGGTAAAATGCAGCCTGAGAAGAATGTTTTGGATAAAAATCAGCTACAAATCTTTAATGAAGAGAGGCTCTCCTCTCTCATTTTGCTCTGAAATGTGGCAGTACTGTGAAACAAAGGGACTGAACAACTCTGTCTAGTAAAATCTGGATTTTTCTTCCTTCATCAGCACTCTCAAGAAATTTTCATCCAGTCTCAGCAGGCCATGTGCAGGAGTATGGGAAGGTAATTTGTACTCTGGTGCTGATTTATTCTTAGTCATTAGAAGATGCTGGAATGAAGGTGCCAAATCAGTAAGCAAAACGGGCACCCCGATGGGTATGGGCTGAATGTAAGTTTTGTAGGAGAACTGAGGTAAAAGACTGCTACTAAACATCTCCCTTCCTTCCAAAACTGGGACTACAGTTTGGACACTGAATGACCTAACAAAAAGGAGATAGTAAATTCTGAAGAAACCACAGATGTTTGTGCCCCAAATTTGAATTCTGATTTATATATTTATTTGGGCTGGCCATTTTTCCTTTTCCCCAAAATACCCTGCCATTCGAAGTTAAGCAGTGTATATTTAATTTAAAATAAATATTGTATCAGGTATTGTATAATTAGATCTATACAGGAATTTAAGAATACCCTAAAACAGCCTAAATTTCTTCTTCAGATTTATGAAGAGATTACTTAAATATGAAAAGATAAATACAAATTGAAATATCCAATATTAAAGGCAGGCAGATTGCAGAGGTGAATGCAAAAATTTCAGGGTGCAGAATCTCAATTCTGTTGAACGTGAGGGATGATAGAAAGAACATCTAAAATTATTAAAGTCTACATTTTGATATTACAAAAATATTCTTAGTCAATCTGTTCATATTTATATTCAGTGCTACCATGGTGGTAACATCACACTGGTGAGTCAAAGTACAAAAAGAGAAGCTTTACTTTTTCAGAAGTGAGTAGGAGAGCAGTTTTCATGCATCTGCAGAGATAGCAGTAAGACTTACTGGAGTTTGTGCAGAATAAATTTCTCAATCGCTTGCGAATGACTGTCAGATGTAGGGCAGCATGCAAAACAAGCAGATCACAAACCCAACCCCAGAATAGCCCGAGAACAGAATTCTTGAAACTTTTGCAGTAATAACATTATAAAATAAGAAAATACAGTATGTAATAAAGAAGATTCTGGAGTAAGTATGTTGCTTTACTCCATATTATGCATAATTATCCATACTGATGAATTAGCTATGGTAAAAAATAAAGTACTGCTGTTTGCCACACAGTAGGATAGAAACTTCATGAATAGTCAATAATGTAACACTTCTTAAAATTAATTTCTTGTTTGAAGATATATTTTTCTCTGTGACCACTGATGCCTCAGACCAAGGAAACACCAAAGTGCTTCCAAAGTATTTGTTATTACATAATCTCAGTGAAAAGAACCTGTTGTTTCCTTGGTTATATTTTAAAAGAATTAGGAATATCTTAAAATATAAGAATGCATACTGTATAAACTGCTTTCAGTTTTGACAGGGTGTCTTCATCTGCAGCTAAGAACACTTCTGTTTATAGACATTATTTGTAGGCACTATCTTGTCTAGAGATAAATGAAATTTAAAATGAGCATTTATTTTCAGGTATTTACCAGCTTTTTTTGCTGCAACAGTTAGCAAAGGCAAACACCATCAACTGAAAGCTGTGTAGTAGAAATTTTTATTTCCTTCTTATTATCAACTCCAAAAGAGTCAGACCTGTTTATATTCAATGAAATTTCCTCTGTCACACTCTTCAGCCCACAATCAAAAGTAGATAAAAATGTTTTCCAAATGGTTTAAGTTGCTTTTACTTTGCATGAAGACAGTAATTTTAAAGTCCTTAATGAAAAACAAAAATGCTGCCAATGACAGAATACTAACTTCTATTTCTGTCACAGTATATTTAAAGTTTTTATGAAGGATTTTGAAAGCTAGATAGAAAAGCCCTATTTTATACATGACAAAGTTTCTGACATAATATAGTCACCTGGAGACGAAAAAAAAAAATCTAGTTGTTATTTTTTCAGTATATACATATTGTGAAGCAGCAAGTCACAGACACTTCAATTCTGCAGTGTATTAGCACATAAATGTCTGCCTCCAAATTGTAATTTCAACAAGAAAATTTACCTTAACTTGATTTAGCTGTTTGCTCTTGTCTTGATTTTAGTCATTCTGAAATCATAAAGTTCAGTCTTGCCTCAAACATGGCAGTGGAAAGTTATCTAAAGAGATCTGGACACATTGCCCAACCTGCTGAATATTGATTCTGTTAAGCCTGAGCTCCCAATTAAAGTTCAATTTTTCATACAGATAGTTCTGTGAATGAAGAAAGATGTATTCAAATAAATTAAAACTGATAAGTGCTACTTTAAGCAATAAATTTATTTCTTTTTAATTATTGAACTCTCTGTTTGGAAGCTCTAGAAGTGTGCATTTCAGGAAAAGTACATGTTATATGGCATTTCTTGGACAGATCATGTTTTATTTCATTGTCTTTTTCCATCCAAGGAATATTTTGCCTCCAGTTTGACCTTATTATCAATATAAGAATTAGTGGTAAATTATTATACAGGTAAAATCCAATAAGCAATAGGAAAATCTTCCTCAGGCTTGACTAGCTGCAGTAAACATCTCCTGGCAGTGATAGAAACTGATGTGTAAAAGCAAAATACATTAAGGTTTTGGGATTTTTTTCTCTGGTAAAAATGAAATTAGACCATGAACTAAAGGAATTTATCAGATATACAGCATGCAAAATACTGTATATAAAAAAATACAGCATACAGATGGCAAAAGGAAAGAAATTACTTATTTTTAATGATAAATTCTCATTTTTTCCATAGCAATTTAAAAACAAAATGTAAATGTTGGCTGTACAAACAAAAGCCATCTTTGAAAGGGTGTATCTTTGGGATGACACCATGTTGAAATGCATCACTTTTTCGTAAGCTAATTCATTTGACTTCTGTGATTTTATTACCTGATTATTTATGCCTTTATGCAGTTTTCTTCTAAGGAGGTTTGGTGCTAATTTGTTTCTTGTAGCATTACTGTTTAATTAGGCAATCAACTTTGTGTCTACCTGCTGGTGGAAAAAAAAACAGAAGTGACAACCTTACACAATGTGTTAATTTAAAACTGCAAAATATCAACTTGAACTAAAAACCCCAAATGGGCTTAAAATACAGCTGAGGATTGTTAATGGTGAGATTTTTATGTTAGTACAACTCCATTGCTGGGGTATAACTCATGTTTTCATGCATAGAATATAATAGAAATTTTTCAAATAAAGCATTATTTAACTTGGTAATCCTTCTGGGACTTGTAAAATCCCTGAAAATCTCATGTTTAAGTTTGACCAGATTTTTCTTCCTTTATTCAAGTCAAGTAATGTTTTTTATCCTTTAAAATTCTTACTGTAATCCCTGAGATCACTTGCAGGATAAAGTGATGCCTATTCTCCCAAGAATGTGAGAATTCTCAACATAATGTCCTTTGGAAGGTGTAGCACATAAAATCAGCAAATTTCTTCGAAAGAGAAGAACTTAAACATGTCTGAAGCACACCACCAGTTTAGGAATTTCTGGGACAACATATGGAGTCAATTCCCAAGTTGTGGACCTCTTTTAAAAGAAAAAAAGTCCTGGCAACAATTTTTTTTCTGCATTGAAAAACCTGCAAAAACTATTATCTTCAAAATCTCATAATGAAGTCCAGAGTAGCTCATTTTGGTTACTCAATGTGGAAGAAAACAAAGCTACTGAACATTTCTGAGCTCGGGGTCTTAAATTATTTTATGCCCCTCTCCACCTGCAAAGTAAGTGGAATCATAACTAGAAAGAGTATAAAGACTTGAAAATTTATAAGCAATGAAAAGGCACTCAAACCCTCTTTTATATGCTTGCTTAAAAAGTAAAAAATACCTTTCAAGTACATGTAATATCTTGCAGTGAAAATATTTTTTAATAACTTCTTTTTACCCCTTTTACATGTGATATTCTCAAGCTTTTCATCATGAACATGAAGACTACACATTTATAATAATTTTTAAAATAAAAAAGCTCCCTTTGTAATGCACTATTCCAATTTCAAAATTTAAAGGAAAAAAGCTCCAAAGTACAGAAAGAATTTTTATAAGGTAAGGCACAATTGTGCTACTTTATTACTAGTTTGCTATGGCATTTCTGGCTTCAGAAACGGCCACTGTTTGTGGCAGTAGAGGAGTAAAGAGCTGTCTCTGTTCTTGCATTTATCTTATTTTTTCAATTAGGGTTTTTAAAAATAATTCAATGGTTTAAAAAGAAATCATTCATACAATTAATCATCCCATTGAAATGGGATCTTTCGTTCTTCTTTTGTTTGATGCTTCAGTAATCTTTTTCAGCTTTGCAAAGCTTAAATCTTCTCACAATATGTTTCAGTTATTGGCCTAATTAACATACAGCATTACATGATTGAGTGATCAGTGCAAATTAGATACCAACAGGGGCCATTGACCTAATGTGCAGACAAGCCCCATACTAGATCCTCAAAATTTGTAATGACTTCAGAGTGTGGAGTTAGCACCATATAGCACTGTTTGGCTGAGCCCTGGGGTTAAAAATAGTTCTCCTGCAGTTAAGAAAAGCAGAGAGGACTTGAGTGTGCCCAAAACACTTCACAGTGTCTCAATCCTATCAATGAAGGGATCAGCAGAAGGAAGATGAAAAGTGACCTCAGTCCGTTATTGTTATACCATTGCAAAATTTAAAATGATATTTTGAAGTGAGCCATCCCTTTCTTTGGGAAAGCTCAGTCTCTTATGATACTCATTTTGCTGGAAAGGGGAGCAGGGAGGTAACATTAAATTTGCACATTTGTAACAAATTTAAAAGTTTATACTTCTGATGGAAAAAAAAAATCTCTGAGCATCTGTAATTATTTGGTGGACTATTACCTTAAAACTGCTCACAGGTGTTGATGACTAGTACTCACTGGGGGGCAGAGACAAGGGTATTTGCAAAGCCAAAGCAAAAACCAAGTGGATCTCTTGGCTTTGCTTAACTCCTTTCTAGGACTTACTTTGAGAAATAAAAGGCCTGATACTATTGGATTAAGGTCAGAAGCATTTCTGTTGCTAAAATCTGGGGAGGAGGGATATGAAAATACTCTAAAATGCATGCAAGAATGCCAGTTTAGTTTTTGTTTGTGACATCTGCCTGTGATAGTCTGTTTTAAGAATAGCTAGGCTGTGTGCTGTGTAAAAGCGTGGTTTGCCTTGTTAGAAACTTTGCAGTTTAAGCAGTTGTTTGAGCTGCTTACCTTACAGCCTTGCAACAGTTGTGCAGAACCCTCTTCCATGACTTCCCAGTTTACTCCATTATAAGCTAGACCTGTCACCCACAGGTGACAAGTGGCACAGTCCACCAAGCCCACCCTTACCCAGCAAATACCTGGACCACCAAGTTTTTGCTGGTGTCTGAAGGCATGAATGACGTCAGGGTTGTTTGTTTTCCCTGATATTAGATGACAGATTGAATCAAGCCCCATTTTTAAAAGGTTTTCTTGGCATCTGAAGCTAAAATATTCTTTGTGACACTTCAGATTGAATAAGTGTGCACTTCAAAACACAGACGTAGGGTTGTCTGTCATTTTTTGCCCATGTGTACAGCTTCACAAAGTGAAACAAAGGGAGATTTATTGAAAGAGTCTTCTCATGATTTCCATCTATTTATTTATTCATTTGTTCATCCATTCATTCACATATTTTGAAAAGACTCTGTTCATTTCATTTGTGCATAGCAGATAAAATTAATTACTGCACTACAGATAATAGCACATAAAGGTCATCCTCAGAATTGTATTTCACTTTGGTGTCTTTATCATGCTTTGAAGATAATGGTTTGATGTTGTTTGTACACCGTGGAGTGCACTTCTATCCCTTGGGAAGCATACTGAGAAAACAAATAATAGTAACAGAATGGTAGAGCATAGCTGTTCTGCGGTGTTTGTCCCTGCTTTAAAAGTCTCAGCTGCTTAAAGCAATGCCTGATGACAGTGCAGAGATCCTCAGTCCGTAAACATGAAGGTATCGATCTGAAGACACTGAAATTGATGTATCTGTGTGTGAGGAAAAGGGATGTGCTGTTCTGGCAGCTATTAAATTATTCACAATGATTTGTTGCTGTGGTGCATTTCTGCAACATTCTTCCTGTGCATCCTTTTCTCACCCAGTGCTGGATTAGTCAGTTTTCAGTGGGTCTGGGATCATAGAAAGGTGTTTTTTTTAATCAAATATTTTTCCCCACACACGGTGCAGGAGTATAAATGAGGTTGCTTGGGAGAAAAGTGTTAGATATCATCAGTATTCACACAGGTTTTTTTCCTATGGACAAGTGCTATGGGTTTACTAATGGTCACAGAGCATATGGTTCAGCTTCCCCACACTGAACTGGGTGACAAACGAGATGCATCGTCAATGAAGATGCAGACAGCAAGCAGCATGTGTTCAGGGCCTGCTTTGGGAGAGATTTCATTTTTTCTTTTCATATCTGTGAGTAGGGCTGGGTTTGTCACGTGATGGAGTTAGCTGGGTCTCATGGAGATTTCTGGTCACATCATGGACCTGTGTGGGTCATGAGAAGGCTCCTGGGCCAGGCCTGTCACATGTAATCCCAGCCCTGGCTGTGGTGTGGCTCTGCTGCTTCTCCCAGCAAAGCAGCTGGGAAGCAATGAGTTTCCAGGACTTTAGCAGGGAAGGGAGAAGATGAGGAATGAGGAGTGATATGAGGAACTTGGGGGTTGGAGCTTGATAAGAGCTTAAGCTGCCTTTCTTCTTCTTGACAACTAGCCCCTGATGTTTATTAGAGGTATGCTGCTGCTAAGAGGTGATTGTATGGCTTAGAAAAGCATTTTTTGGATGCATGTAAAGATGAGAGAGAGAGAGGAAGGTGGCCCCATTACAGCTTAACTTCTCATAAGCAGTCTGTAGAGTTCAAGTAGTTTCTGACCTGTGAAATAGCAACATATCTTAAAGATCCTCTTTTTCAAATAAAATCAAGAGTATACATTTTAAGTCCTCTGGGAGGCTTGGTATTTTGTTGGAAATGGTAATAATGTTTGAAAACTTCTCCTTGTAGATATTGCCCAATTCAGAACATTTAATGCTGTCCAAAAATCTGAGTAATTTGTCCAATATCTTATTGAAACCATGTTGATTTTCAGGCAGCTTTCACTAGAAAGATGCCTGCTTACTTTTCTGTTAATTACCAATGAATGTTCAAAGTATGGTTTAGAGAAAGAACTGGAATCCTAACGTTAGTCATGACTACAACAGGTTGGTGGACTGCTCTGAAAGGCATCTGTTTATGGCCATGCAGTTGTGGGGAGTATGACAATCTTTTTGTTAAGGTCACAGTCATTCCTCAGAGAAACTAAGATAACTCTCAGTACATCAACCCAGTATTCAAATAATGTGGCTTGCAAAGAAACTCCCTGTATAGAAATTCAAAGAGAAGAAAACACCATCTAGTGCTTAACTTGAGCTGTTGTGGGTGATGGGATGGCTTCTTTCTAGGAATATATAAGCTCTTATTGTGGTTTAAGCCCAGCTGACAACTAAGCACCCTCAGCCACTCACTCAACCTCCCTCTCTCCACACTTTGCCCTGGTGGACAGGGGAGGAGAATTTAAAGTAAGGCTTGAGGGTTTAGGTAAGAATAGTTTAATAATTGAAAACAAAGTAAAATATAATAGTAATAACAGTAAATAATTGTAATAGTGGTAATAAAAAGGGAAAGGGAAAAGAATCCGAATGTGATGCACAATGCAATTGCTCATGAACTGCTGGCTGATACAGGCCCTGTTTCTGAACCCAGATTGGTCCCCCTTCCACATAACTCTTGACAGTTTATATTCTGGGCATGGTGTTCTGTGGTGTGGAATATCCCTTTGTCCAGCTTAGGTCACCTGTCCTAGCTATGCTCCATCCTATTGAGTTGTTTTTTTAGTTGGTTCTTTTTTTTTTTTTTTTTTTTTTTGTGGACCTCCTCAATGGCAGAGTGGGAGGGAAAAAAATATAAAAAATCCTTGCTTTACTATGAACTTGACTTAGAAAAACCCAAAACATCAGAGAGTTTTCAATGTCATTCTCATTCTGTATCCAAAACACAGAACTGAGAAGAAATTAACTCTATCCCAGCTTTAACCAGAACAGCCATAAAAAAGAGATATCCCACTTTGCATTATGAACAAGCGTTGTATAGGTCAGAGGTGTTAAATTTGAAGCATTTAGAGCAGGTCTGGGTCATTTGCAACCAGGAAAGGATGCAGTATATCCAAAGTACTTGTAATAGGCTACAAAATAGTTTGAATTACCTCTGATGCCTTTGATAATTACAATGTGATCCTTGGCTATTGATAGAAGTATTTCAAAGGAGACATAGCACTGAGTCTCGAGGATGTTGTTAGTGCTGATGAGATTGCTCATAATCAGTAAGTGGTTCATCATGCTCTTAAAAGCCAGTTGGGAAAGCCAGTAATACAGAAAAAAGCCTCAAAGGAATGGTGTCACTGTGTGTCACATTACTCATATCATTAGATGGATTCTTGTAATAGCTTTTTGTCTGGAAATAATTCTTCATGACAAGCAATATTTGTGTCATTAAATGTTTGTCCCATGTAATAGGACCCAGGCTTGAAGAGTGTAAGAGAAAAATTGGTGAGATATTTTGAAGCTCAGATTCATGCTCCAGCTTTTTTCAGTGAAAGGACAATAAGATAAACATGCAATTAGAAAAAAATGAGAAAAAAAATTCCAAGAGTAAACTGCTTTTTTTTTTCCATCCTTCATTTCCTACATTTATTTAGAAAAGGTTCAATGTGCTTTGACAGTGGTTGCCCTGCCAATAGATTACTGCTGTCCAAAAGGGAAAAGCATTTATGCTCTAAGTACCCCTTCAATTTTGGGAAGTAGCTCCTTTACACACTGGTTACTAAACCTAAAGGTAATAAAAGCCACTGTAATTCTGACATCCTTTCAAAGATTTTTAAGAGGTCTAACTGTTCTGAAGCAATGAAACTTAGCTGTTCAGGTTGATATGTTCAAGTTTATTCAGGTTATTAGGTCTTTTTCTTGTAAACAATTGTACAGAGTGGTTCTTCAGGGCTTGTTTATGCTCAGTAGCTACTCAGTGACTGGAGAATCTGTAGGATGCTTTCTCCTTCACCAACTGACCCCATCCATTTCTTAAAAGGAAACTGTCAAATCAAAAGCAGTGCAAAAAATTATACAAATTTAAAATAAATTTTAAAAAGTAAACAAATCCTTTTAAATTCTGAATAACTTAAAAATAACCACTGATCAGCTGGTTGTTCTGTTTGTTGCCGAGTCACAGGCTGCACCCCAAAAAGGCTGTTTGTGAGTCAAGGCCCAGCATTGGCTGAAATGTAAGCTGGACACTCACCTATTTGTGAGGATCTGAGCCTTGTCAAGGAGGGGAAGAAATGCATAAACCCCTTAAAAGTAGTGTTTTTCAGATACTGTGCATCTCTTGAAGGTGTGCCAGAGACTGTTAACTCATTTAGCAAGCTTATTTGATCTGTTTTCTTTTCTTATGACAATAGATAAAGGTGCACTTCCTCTTGCAAATCTGCACAGCAGAGCTCATTTGGGCAAAATTTCATTGTTCCATACCCAATAATTCTCAAGTCTAAAGAGAGACAGTAGGAACACAGTAGGTTCAGACCTATTCAACAACACAGGAAGCTGAACTGCTTCCAGAGAGCTTGCTTTGTCTCCTGGCAGACTCCCCGAGACAGGATATTATGGGAAGACACCTCTGTCCCTCCTCCACCGCCCATCTCCAGCCCTTTATGTAAGAGATTCTTCATTCTCTTGTTTTTGCAGCAAAGAGGTGGCTCCGTGGAGTCCCTGGGTGGTGGGGCCCACATTCACAGCTTTATTCCCCAGCAGGGTGTGCTGGAGGTGTGAGTATTAAACATAAGGTGTATAACTTACATACATACAACTGCCCCAAAGCAAGGGGCCTGGGACTTCCATGGATGGCCTGTGACTCTTCATCTGTCCAAGAGCAAAGCTCCCCTGCAAAACAACACCACATGGGTGGTCCCACAAGGGGCAATGGGCAGCATGTGCTCATCCCTCCAGCCCTTCCAGAAGACTGGAATTGGGTTTCCTTGTGGCAAACCCCAAATGAAATACTGGGCTGTGCTTTCTCCAGGGCAAGCACAGGCACCATAAGCTTTTGATGTGCTTCCTGCCAAACCAGGCAGTAGCCTGCTCATCACCTTGCTTGATCCAGTCATTGAAAAGGAAGACTAAGGGTAACCAGCTGGGTCAAGGCTGAGAGGATTTTCTTTGCATCAGCACAAGACAGGCAGCCGTGGTAGTAAGGGAAACTGTGTGAAGCATACCTAATCTCTCCTAGTCACACGTATCTGCTGATGCCTTAGAAAGGCATCTGGCTTTTAGATACCAAATCACATTATCCAGCATCCTGGGCAATATATCTCATACTGCTCTGAGCTCTGCTCTGCCACCAGAGCGCAAGAAGTGCTGAAATCCAGGTGCTGAAGCAGTCAACCCATTCTCGAGGTGATCACAAATAGACAAGCATCTTTATGTTATTTCCAACCACTCATAATTTGAGTCAGAACTCTTTTCAGTCTGACCTGAAATAGCAGTATCACTTTGTATCTTCAATACTATCTTTTCCTTGTTTCTGAATGTGACAGTTGTTCCCACTGATATGGAGGAAAGGAGTGCTTCTGAACCCCAATGTGCCATGAGGAGAGCAGAGTACTCATAAATTCCTAATTTCCTATAGGGCTCATAAGGCTGATGGTAAGCCTTTCTCCAAACCCATGAGACAATGTCACCTAATCTAGCACAACAGCTTTTGTCACTGCTATAGCATCCACTAACTCCAGGCTTCATCTTCTGTTTTAACCTTGGAAGATTTACATCTCAATGAAGTCTTGGATGTGCCAGTTTTCTTCCTAAAAGCTTATGTCTCCACTAGATGAGGCAATGCTGAATATTTTAGATCCTGTGAAGCTTTTGTGGCTTTGCAGCTACATTGGTCCAAAAACACTGATGGATTTGTGCTGATGGTCGGGTTTAAGAATTTATTCTGCTTACTCTGGTGACATCATTATAGCTGTGCTACCACAGATCAGTTGTTACAAGTGAGGCCTTACCTACAAGAATGCTCTAAAATGGCTACTACTTCTGTACCAGAAAAATGTTGTAGTTAGATTTGGACCTCTCCTGATAGCTGAGATCTGCAGATAACTGCTCTCTTTCGGAGCAGAGCTCAGTGCTCAGCCTCAAGGAGGCACATTTGGATCCACCGCCCAGATTTGGTCAGTTAGAAGGTTAGTTAGGAATCTCTTTTTAACTATCCCTCTTTTTCTCAAAAGAGGGGGTATGGGAAGTTCTTTGGTAAGCACCCTGGAATAGAAACAGAAGATCATTGAAGAAAAAAATGAGTGTTTCTTAACAGTACCTGGAATTTGATAGGAAACACCCTCCCTTCATCACTACCTGTATTCCTGTTTTCTGGTTAAAGTGTCCTGTCCTTGCAAATAGTCAGATTATAAAAAATTGAAATTACTTCCTGGCTAATATGGAGTTTTGGACTCATGACTGAATATATGTTGCAGTGAGTTTTCAGATGTTTCCATTAGCAGAACTCTTCTGTTACACTGCAGGCATTCACCCAGAAGGGACACCAGTTGCCCTTCTGTTTGATGCTGCAATCTGCAATTGCAGTGAGTTGCTGGATGCCTGGCAATGCCACACAGCAGTTTCTGCCTTTTTACACTGTGGAACAGATACTGATCACCACATTTCTTTCCAAATGCTGTCATGCTCAAACCCTCTCTCTTTAACCTTGAAAAGTCAGGATCACACAGACCAGTACATTCTACTGCATAGCTCATAAAGAAATCTAAGAAATGTATTAGCATTTTCTTCACTTTCTTTCACTGGAGTATGCCACAAGAAAACTTTGCTTATAAACCTTCCTGTGAGCTTGGTGGCAAAGCAATATTAAACTAGACATGTAGTTGGGACAATTTTGAAGGGAACTCTATTTAAATTTGGTGATGGAAGGTGTTTAAACTTAATAAGCATCTGTAATGGACTTTACATTTTGTGCAATTGGAGTGCTTAGTGATTATTAGATAGCTGTTAGGCAGAGAATTAAGGCTTAATGTAGATTTCAATGTCTTTGGTTTGACAGAGGCCATGCAATTTTTGTGTAACACAGTAACATTGATAAGCTGATTCAAGCACTTCATGCAGGCGTGCTGTCCAAGTTTTCTTATTACAATTATGCATAATAACAATACAGTTATATGAAAATGACAGTGCTTGGGTAATCATAGTACTGGGAGCATTCGTCCTTTATTCTGAAGAGCAGAGAAGTGGAAAAGTGCTGGATGTGGGAAAAGGAAATTAATATTTGCCCTTGCAGAACACTCTTCCTACACTGGATTTGCATACAACTCATCATACCTTTTCTGCATCTTGATTATGCTTCTGTCCAATTCAGCAGGAGAACTATTTTAGTTTGATGTTGGGGGACAGGTCTGTACTTAGAAAAATTAGTTTTGATTATTCTAGTGGGAGAGCGTACATAAGCATGCAATGGTTTTCTCTGATTGCCCCACTGTCTTCATATCCAAGTAGTACTTAGCATTGGTGTGACGGGTAGGAAGATCCATGGGGTACAGGGGGACACACACACTGGCTATAAAAATGCTGCTTTCCAGGTAAGCAGTATTTTCTGTAGTGGCTTTATTCTCATGCTGAAGGTCTCTTCTGTGGCCCTGGGCATTAGGCAGTTTGCCCATGCCACATCTCCTTCCAGGCCTCTGCAAAAGATCCCGAGAAAGTTGCCCTGGAGTACATGGTTGCTCAGCACTATAGAGTACACTTAAGCATGCTCGCTTAAGTTTAAAGACTGACTTTTAACCCATGTGACTTGGACAGGCTCCTCTTCTAAGCTTTTACCCTGCCAAAGTATGCTCTAGATGTTGAGTAAAGGGACCTTACTTGGTGGTCAAAAGTTTTGCCCACCCATTCCAATTCTTCCTGCAAAGACTGGTGAAACCCAAAACATGACTTGTTGACTCCTCATGTGTAGTTTTATCCTATCTGGATTCTTTTTCTTCCTTCTACTGAAGTCCTCCTTTAGTGAAATTGTATTAAAAATAGATGTTGGCTTATGCTCCAGCACCACTTTGTGTAACTGTTGAGTGCTGGATGCTGAAGCAAGGATATCTGAACTTCTCCTTCCAAAGAAGCTGCTTACACCTCCAAAAATAATATTTAAATAATATTTAACATGCAAACCCATGTAATTTTTCACCTGGTTAATACTGAGCTCCTATACTTGCCTGTTACTGCATTTAACAAAAAATACAACACAGTTCTGAATTTTATGTATCATGATTAATTTTTGGCAAGCTTATACTGTTTTTTTTTTTTTGAAACTTTATGTACCTTAGCAGATGGTGTTAAAGTTTCTGTGAATAGTTTAATTTCTTTCCACCTTCTTAACATTACCCTTTGCTTTTAATTATTTGCTTGCAAACTAGCTGACACAAACTAGTTGAACACACTGATGACAATGGATTGTAGTAAAAATATACATTTTAAGATGTCAAGATTTAAGCATTTGACTCTTTTTAAGGAAAAACTTTTCAACTATGTATCAATGTCTTTATTACAGGTTATTATTTAAAAAATAGTAATGATAATTTAAAAATCCATTGTTGTGTTATATGATAGATATTCCTGAAATTTGGCTGCATATTATCTTGGACACAGTCACACTGAAAGGGAGAAACACAAAGATAAACTTTATCATATTCCAGTTCTGCAAAAAAACATCTGTTTGTGTGGGTTCCAGAGAGTTGGGGCCTTTGTCAACAAAAATGCTGGGAACAGATTTTTACTCAGTTATGTCATAATCTAATTTTCAGCCATCTAAATATATAGCATTTTCCAAGGTGTACAGTATGTGCTATTAATATGGTTCAGAAATATCTGTAGGCATTTAATTCTGAAAGTTAATTATTTCAGGCAGGAATGATATAGGTGTGAAGTGCCATTAAATGTACTGCTGGCTAATAAAAAAGAAGACTTTTAGGAGACTCTCTGGAGTGCTGGTTAAAGTTAGACAGGACACTTCGTGGTGCTCAAAGTTGTGCTGTGTGTCTCAGACTGTGAATCCACAATCTGACACAGTGGGAGCTTCTAAAGGTTGAGCACTTTTAAAGTAATGTACATATGAAAGCATATACATTGCATCCAATCATATTAATTTGATTTTACTCAGTAAAAGAAGAAAATTTTTTCAACATACTAAAGTACTGGCAAAACCAAACCAAAATAGTGAAAATTTTCATGGTTATGTGTTCTTAAAATAGTATTCTTGCTGCCCTATCTGTTACTAATGGCAATCTCCCCACCTTACAATCTTATATTTCCTGCATCATTTGCTGCAGTATAGAATGTCATGACTTTAAAGAACTGCATCTGTCAGGAATAGTTTTACAAGGTCTTGTTGATGAAGTGGTATGTGAGTTAAAAAGAAAAATAGCTTAAGAACCTTAAGTTTCAGGTGATATTTTTTTGTTAATTTACCTGGAGCCAAAACCTGAATCCAACTGAATTTTAATAAAGTAAATAAATAAAAATAAATTCATGCATTCCAACTGATGACAAAAACATATTCATTCTCACATGATTGTAAAATATCCTCATTTTTCTCCGTTTTTAGAACTTTCTGTGCCCTTCAGCAGCTACCTTTTACACTCTTGAAAGCTACAACTTTTCAATCTGCTTTTCCACAGCCATTACACTGTTGTACTCCTTCTCAGCTCCATTAAAAACCATCTTCTTAGTTCAGCAGTGAAGCATTAACTTCTTTTACCTGGCACCAGCATCATTTGCCATCAAATAAAAAATTTGGTCCAACTACTGATAGAGTTGCACAGGTTTCTGGTTTTATAAAAAAGGAAAAGCCATATTTACCTAGAGTTAGATTTACTGAACTGCCGCCTGAAGCTGAAACCAGTTTTCATTTTGAAGTTCTGCTTTTCCCCAGCTATAGTACTGGCTTGCAACACTGGCTCGACATAAAAAAGACTAAATTCAGGCTGGAAGAAGATGTTAGTGTCTTCTGAAGATTTCAAAATGAAAAGAAACTCATCTTTGCGTCATCCTTCTCTAAAGCTGACTTTGGTCTGTCCATCTCCACTGCTCAAAATAGCACCTTACTGATATGGCAGAATTATTCTCCTTGCACACCTCTATGGTAACTACACTACAGGAACATCACTTGTATCAAAGCAAGGCTCTAAGTGGTTCTGCAGTCTACAGTCTGTGGTTCAGTTCTTACCTCACTAGTGGGAGTTTTTTTCCCTGCTGCAGAAGGACGAGAACATTATTCTAAGTGTGCCCATGGAAATATACTGGGAAAGCTATAAATATGAACATATTAATTAAATGCTTATATGCTCTGACATTTAAAGACACTCAGTAGTAGTCAAAGCTTATATGGCTGTGAGCAACAGGGTCTATTGTAGTTTTTTCCTTTTATTTACAAGGAATGTTCCCCATCTCTTCTGAGCATTCATTTTTCTTTACAGTTGCTATCAAAGGTAAATTAAAACCATTTTTGGCTCCTTTATGTATAACTTTATAGAGATAAGATTAAGTTTGTGTTGGTATTTTGACTTTTCCACGGTGTTTTTTTTTTTTAATTTTGCCTGAGGAAGAAATAGGGGCTTGTCTTAAGTCATTGCAAACATATAGTTTTAGTAGAGTATTCTCAATTAAAGAGCTTCAGATATCTTTTTCAGGAACAAGGTGTAGAAAAAAATAATCTAAAATTTAATCTAAAAATTATGTAAGTAGAAAAACGTCCCCTAAACAAACAAAAAAAAGAACAAATAACAAAGCTTAAATACATAATAACGTCCTTTGTATTACCTAGCAATACATGTAGAGGAAGCATTCCGTTGCAAAATCTCATGTGCTTAGCATTTTTAAAATGTTAATAAAATGTTATTGGGTATTTTTATACCCACACATACCTTTTACTGGTACTGATGTACCTGTTTTGCCCTTCATACTTGCCCTAATAAAAGACCATGAGTAGTTACAATGGATAAAGCTTTTGAAAAATGTTGTCCTTCTTTTCCCTAAGCCAGTTGCACGTTCTTACAGTTTCCCAGCACTTACTTGCCTGTGGCTTTTCCAAGACAGCTGCACAGCATGATAGGCGTCATCCAAAGTAGCAGTTGTTCTTTCATCTCCATTTTCTCAGTAGTTTTTATTACAGTGTCGTCACTACTTTCTATTTATTCAGACAGTTTTTATTTATCTTCCCAAAGGTGCATTTAGAAAGAGATGTCAGTATCACACTCATGGTTGAAACAATTAATTTAATCTCTCTTTTAATTTACTAACGTGTCTTCATTCTTTTGTAGTTCTTCAGTTTAATATTTACAAAAGCTCCTATTCCTCTTAACCTCTGGAATAAGAAAAAAAAAACATAAAAATTCATAAAAAAACACTGTAAGTAATGAATTTTTTCTTGTCTTTCTCTTTTCTTCTGCTGATTTTCAGGTTTCAGGTTTACTGGTCCGTTAATGTGAGACTTTTGTTACCAGATTTCTCATGAATAGCAGAATACCTCTGTCTAAATTTTCTGCTCAACTGTGCATCCATAACTGGATGCATTAAAATCAGAGATGCCAATAAATATTTAATTAATAGCAATCTATGAGATTGAGTGGTCAAAATTTGTTGCATGTAGGTGTTGTCATCACACAGAGCTTAAGAGAGGACTTTTACCTAACATGGGCTTCAATTTTAGGCTACTGATTCCCTTAATTTAATCTGCTAAACTATTTTCATAGAAATACAAGTGGAAAGAGTTGGATACCTCAGAAGTATCCAAAGGCAGAGCCATTTTGCTGGACTCTTTGTATTTGTGTTAGACAGATGTGCTATTCTTCTGCAGGCATTTTTTGTTCTCCATTTGCAATATGAGGAACTTTATTATTTCCTTAGATAACGGCTTCACCACCTAAAGTTTGAGTACAAATTATCTGCTGGAGTCTGGCAGATTGTGCCAACAAGGCTCAGCACAGGTGCAAAATCTTGCTTAAGAGCCGCGTAATTTTCTTTGCAAAATGGATGTGAAGTTGTTCTGTAGGTTGCCCAAGATTTGTGCTTGACTCCAGCTCACAGCCTACACCATCTCTTACATGGTTTAAGAATTGTACATGTCCCAAGCACCTGTGCTAAGAAAGCAAAGCAGACTGCCCTATAAAGTCAGTGGGGAAGGAATTAAATTTCCTTGTCAGGGAGCAACTGGGATTTTCTTTGTTTTCACTTGAATTTCAGAGCCCTTTTTTTTACAGTTTGGCTAAGCTCAATGCATATTTAAAGAATGGTACAAGAGATAATATTTAAGTGTGGAAAACTGTGAAAACAGTTTAAACAAGTCTTCCAGTTAAGCTTGAAAATTGCTTTCTGGCATGTATCCAAACAAGAAAAGCACACAGAAATGCCTGCCATTTTATATCCAGTCCATTATTTTTGGAATAACAGCTGAAAGAATAAAACTCTCAACTGAAGATGCATACACATGTGCTTTCACATGTCCTTACAGTAGCAGGCACAATCTTTTACTCCTTTGCAACTGTTTATCTCCAGTGTTTGTCAACTATATTGACATGTTGGTCAGAAGAACTTTGCTTAAATGAGAAATGTCAATTATTGTTGCAAGTAGTTACCACCAGAAAAAAAACATTCTTGATTCTGAGCTGCTGTTTCATGATCAACAAATATTTGCTCTGTAGAGGTTAATTTCAATGCAGATAAGGCTTAATGCATTTTTTTTGTTTAATTATCTGGTTTTGTAAATGGCAGGTACAAAGTCTCTAGGGTTATGGTACACAGCAAAAGTCTAGGTAGACTTAAAAGGACTACATTGCTCACAGGCATTAAATGTTGCATTGATTAGGAAATTTTCTTAAGGTGCTAGTTCTTAAAGCAATAAAAAAATCAGAAATTCACTTAAAATATTTAATATATTCTTAGCTCTAAAATATTATTATATTTCCTGACTTTTCTCTTGCAGAGCTCTATTCTTAGCTCAGCAAGAGAAAAGTCAGGAAATTATCCAAAAGTGCTGTTTCCATGTTCAAAAAACGGAAAGCACCCAAATTCTCCCACCTAATCTCTGCCTAAAATTTTGTGGGGACCTGGTTCAAGAATTATGGAACCAGTAATAATGTGAGAGGTGTGGGAAATGCTTGGGCTTTCACACATGCTTACACCCTCAATGAATTGATACATTTCCTCTTCAGAAATAAAGAAAACTGTACCACAGGAGTGGGGGAGCTGCTGATACTGAGTAGGTAATTGAGACTGAAATGCTATAGAAAGAATGTGAAAGCTGTACTCCTTGTTCAATGGAATAAATTAAAAGAAGGAGAAACAGAAATAATGTGTACTGAAGGAAATATTACTGGTCCTAGGGCTTTCTGCATAGTGGTGTCATACTGGCATTGGAGAGATAATGCATTGGCTAGAAATCTTGAACACCTGCCCCAATTCCCAAAGCCATTCATAATCAGTAGGGAAAATTAAAAATAACTTTTAATTGGCAAATTTTTTACTCTGCTCTTGCTGGTTGAGACTCTATGGACTGGAATTTTCATAGCCTTAGTATAACTTCAGAGATACCGAATAGGGAGAAGCACAGAAATAGTTATTTAAGTTATTTGATTGTCTTGTTGCTTGCACATGTGCACAAATAGACTTGAGGAACTCATGGAGAAATCTGATAGAGATGATAATTCACAGCAATATATATAATAACTAATGTTACATTTTTATTCCTGACAGTTAACAGCAAAGAATATTAACCAAAAGCACTGGCTAAAAAGGCTGAAGGAAGATAACTTAATTTCTTTGGCAAGGTGCTGGCAGTACCAAAGTAATACTTAAGAAGAAAATCAAAATAGACTTGGAAAATCATTGCTGTTATTTCTTCTGGGCAAATTTTGTGCAACTAAACCCCCACAGCCACTCACTCACTGTCTCTGCCTCAGGATGTGGGAGAGAATCGGGAGAGTAAAAGTGAGAAAACTCACAGGGGAGATAAAGGCAGTTCCATAGGGAAAAAAAAAATCCATGCACACAAGCAAAGCAAAGAATTCATTAACTGCTTCCCAAGGATAGGCAGGTGTTTTCATCTCCAGAAAAGCCTAATCTGTCTAATCTATCTATCATGCCTAATAGTGTCTTAGGAAGACAAACACCATCATTTTGGTGTTTGGAAGATACACTCCAAACTTCCCCCTCTTCTTCCTTTTTTCCCCAGCTTTATATGCAGACCATGACATCATAGGGTATGGGACATCCCTCTGGTCAGGTAGGGTCAGCTGTCCTGGCTGTGTCTCCTCCCAATTCCTTGTGCACACCCAGCCTGCTCACTGCTGGGGTGGGAGGCAGAAAAGACCTTCACTCTGTAGAAATGCTGTTCAGCAATAATGAAAACATCCCCGACTTATCAACATCTGTTTTCCAGCACAAATCCAAAACAAAGCCCAACTCCAGCTTGTGTGAAGAAAGTTAACTCTCCCAGAGTCAAAACCAGCACAGCAGATAACTTTAGCAGATAGCTAGAGACAGTATTCTTAGAGACAGGATAACAATATTGGCACATGGCCATTGGAGGGCACTTAACAGAATCAGTTTGCTCCAAGTCCTGTCCCTTGTATGCTGATACAAAGATGCCGTTTGTTTCATTTCCTAAAAATGCATTTAGCCAACCTAAAGCAGCTGCAATCTTTTTTTTTTCCCTGCTGGCCGCATGAACCATAAATAAATGTTATTGTTATAGATGTCAATCTCCTCAACATATCTCATCTAAGCAATCTCTTGCAAAATTATATCCTTCCAGTTCATTCGTTTTTCAATTTCCACTTAACAAAACACGAGGCTGTCGTGGAAACTCAAGTCTAGTAGAAATGAATTATCTCCTCAGGACTTTTTAGCAATTTGAACCTTTTCTTTCCTCATGGCTTATTGAACTGATGTGCAGACCAGTCCTATTCCACCAGACTGCAAAAGCAGATGCTGACTGTTACACAGAATTATGATATTTTACCATGAGCAATAGTAGGTACTGCTGATGGATAAATTTGATTTATGTAAGATGTCTGTTGGAAGTCTTTTTGTTTTCAGTAGTAGACCCTGAGTTATACCAGCTTAAAAATGTCTTATCAGTCAGGTTTTGTGAAGTTGAGTTTCAATTTATTTCTTCTTGAGGCAGCTGCTCTATGAAAGGTGAAAACAGTACCTATCCCTTAAGTGCAGGAAGTCAGATGTCTTTCTGGTTTTCTTACCTGAAGAAGGGGCAGATTTGAAGCAACCCCAGTATGCCAATTACAGGCTCTTATTAAAGTCTTTTAATGTTTGTTTTGGGCACATTTCTTTTTATTGATCATTCAGATGACTGGCAGCACTTATGTTCCTTACTGCTGAATAATAAAACTGTATAGAGACGGTTAAGTTAAAAAAATGTTTTGCCATGGAGCCACACTCACACATTCTTACTCTACTGAAGTTATTGTTCCATTCATATATCTGACACTTTCTTCTCCCTCCTCAAGAGGAGAAAAGAATGTTAAACTCAATGATAATTTTTACTACCTTATATTCATACTTTAATATCTCCTTTGAACCACACAAAAAAGATAAAATGATAGGAAAATTCATTGGAGTTGTAGGTTTTGAAATATACTTAGCCTTGAAATAGACGGTAATCCTGCAAGCATGCATGGAAATGAATGTCATGAATAATTCCATTTAATTCGGTAATACTTTTCATGTATATGAGATGAAAATAACATCTTTTTTTTCATAGATGTACAAACACAGAACAGTTTGAGTTAGAAGGGACCTTAAAGTGCACCTAGCTCCAAACCCTTTGCCATGAGCAGGGACCCTTCTGTTGCAGCAGACTTCTCATTAGAGGTAGAAATGAGCCAAGACACAGACTCTCATTTAACACCATAAAAAGGGTCCAGGTTTTTTCTTCTTTACAGCTTAGCCATCCTGACTCTGGCTACAGCAAGCTCCTGCTGTAGGATCCAGCTGCAGACTCTGGCTGTGGCTATTTCCTGCTGGACTGTGACTGCAAGCATTGGTTTGCAGACTCTGAGCACAGCTTTCACTCAGCTCAGCTGTGACTGCAGGCTCCAACAGCAGGCTCTGACTCCATCAGATTCAGACTGACCTCACAGCAGATATTTTACTGCAGCAACTCTCTTCCTCATTTCTATTCTTCTTTGGGTTTCTCTGGAGCATTCCTTCTTCCTCAGAGCTCCTCTACCCCCTCAAGGTCCTCTTTCTTCAGATCGTCTTCCTTAAAGATCCCCCTGGTTGGCCAACTCACCCCTTTTATCACACTTATCTTCATTAGTCACAGCTGTGACCCATTAAGGGCAAGGCTGTTCCTCTTCTTTGGTAATCACGACAACTGTGACTTGTCAGGGGCAAGGTCACCTGTTGTCCCTTCTTCTACACCTACACCTTCCACTAGACCACGTTGTTCAGAGCCCCATTCAGGTCACTGAACACTTCCAAAGTGTCTCCATTTTGTACAGTTAAAATCTAAGACTACTCTATGCTTTTGCTTTTCCTCAGGGCTAGATGAGTTGATGACTTGGGATTGGAAAATAAGGCTTAGAAATGGAGAAAACAATCATATATCATAGAGACAAAAGTTACTCTGTTTATTGTATGCTTTTCACTCTTGATATGATAGCTACCATTTAGGCACTAGGAAAACTTCACAGAGATTAGGATTTCATACAGCATTTTTAATATTTATAGTTTTATTTTTACCTTAATTTCTTGTTCTTTCAGCTACACATAGTGAGACTTAAATTATGTATTTTCAGATCAAAAGGAAAGTGATTAGATACTCTCCCTTTCCCAAAATTGCCTTGTTCTTCAGAACAGATTTATTCCTTTACAGATTGTAGGAGTGTGTTCATTCCTTAATGAATTAAGAATTCATGAGACACTGCTTTTTTTTGTCTCTCTTTTTTTTGGTGGAGTTGTCTGTTCTATTGCTGCTGCTGTTCTGTATTGGTGCACGGTATTGTAACTTGTGTGAAACACTGTTGAATTTTTTTTTTGCCTGAAGTGTATAGACTGGTTGCCCTTGGAGGGAAAAAAGATGCAATTTCCTCATTCATGCAGCTTCTGTAAACTTGCATGCTTCATTTTTAATCATGGTTGAACTATAGAATCACCATTGCTATGCTGCTGGAATATTTTCAGTATCATAGCAGGGTTCTAGAAGACTAGAATAATTTTTGAGGGAAAAAACCCCAAAATTTGTTCTTATTTCAAAAGGAGCCAGAAGTGTTAAATCTTTACATTTTGTCACTTCTCCAGACAGTTTCCCCCAAGTGCAACAAGCTAACATGCTTTTCAGTGTGCACAGTACAGATAAAACCTAATAAAATATCTGAAGTCATGGTGTGGGGTAGGGTTTACAATCTTTTTCGAGCTGAGAAATGGTTAACATAGGCACTGGCAAGACAGCAGATGGGATGATGAAATGCAGCTGCAAGGAATAAATGCACTCAGGAGAAGGCTGCAGAGGAGGGGAAGTGCCTAAGGAAGTCGGGAGAGCACTTAGAGGAGTGCTGGTAGAAGGGCATGCTGTGAGGCTCAAGGTGACATGAGCCTCTGAAACTAGGGAATAGGAAAACAGCCATGTGGAGGGGGGAAAAAATAAGGATGCACTTTTGGGAATGGGTTTGAGGATGAATAAATAGGATCCTTTTTTTCCTAGCAAGGATGAATCCTGGCAGTCAGCCTGTTTGTAAGAGCATAGGTAGGGATCAGCTCCCCAAACTTCAGAAGTCGTTTATGTGACACAGGTTTGCATTTGAGCTTGGTGTTGGCCCCTTCCCTGTCAATGGAAAGAAACAGATGCTTTTAGGGCATGATTCATCTGACCTATTTTGAACACCTGCCTTAGGAGGAGTTGAATCATACCCTAGAACTGTTTCTGCCTATTGACTATAAAGAGAGCCTACAGCGACTAACTCAGATTTAAATACTTATATATTAGATATCTTGGCTTAGCCAGATAGAAATGGTCCCTAAGAATACCATGTAAGTGCAGAAGTTAATGTTTGAATGTCATCATTGTGACAGCTCTAGAGCATGAGCACTACAGCAGTTTCTCCATATTTACCTTTAACTCCACTGCTTTGTTTCTATACAGGATATGGGCAGTGGGAGGTGGTGGCACAGCTGCCTTTTACCACTGGATGTGTGCTGAGGTCTGATGGCTGCTGTAGAAACCTATGGCTCTGCCAATTGACCCAAAGCTCTGCTGATTCTTAGGAATTGCTTCCCTTAGATCTTCAGGGGAGAAATTCACAAAGGAGAGAGAGAGAAAAAATCCAAAACACCCCAGGTCCTTCCTAAGAATGAAATTTGGCAAGCCTACCAAGTTTTTCTATGTGCTAGACTATCTCACAGCACCATTTTAAGGAAGCACTTCACTTAACTTCACAATTAGAAGGAAGATTATGAAATTTTGCTGTGGAAGGGCCAGGTTTATCTTGAAGTGAGATTTTTTTACATTAGAAAGGCAAGGTTATCTTCTCATCAGCTGTTTTCCCCATGAAAATACGCTCAGTTCTGTCTGAATGGCAAGCTTCCATGCACCTCAGTTTGATTTGGTATTTGTGGACGTGTCTCACATGATGTCACTGTGTCACAGATTCCTAGCTAGGAAATCAGGATTGCTGCTATAGCCCTCACTTGCAAAGATGAATTGTCCTGAAGCTTTTATTTAGAGTAAATGATAGCAGCCCTCAAAAAAATCTATGAGGAAATTAGCAAAGGTTCTTTCAAACTAGTGTTTGAATAATTTTTAGTAAATAAGACATTGGGCTAAGCATCCAACATTAATTAAATGTTGCATAAATGTTCATCAAATGTGCACCATGAAGAAATGGACTCTCCTAACTCTAGCATATGCTAAAGAATGGGCCCTCCTAATTCTGCGTTTCCTAGAGGCTGAATATGAGTAAGTGACCTTGCAACCATAATAATATTCTTTGATGAAACAGCTTCCTAGATGGATGAGGGGAGAACAGTGGATATTGTCTAGCTTGAGTTCAGCAAGGCTTTCGACGCTGTCTCTCACAAGATCCTCAGGAAGTGTGGACTGGATGAGTATACAGTGGAGAGGGTTAAGAACTGGCTGAACAGCAGATCCCAGAGAGTTGTAGTCAGTGGCACAGGGCCTTGTTAGAGGCCTGTCACTATCAGTTCCCCTCCAAGTGAACCTCCAAGTACTGGGGCCAGGGTTGTTTAAATTGTTCATCAATGACTTGGATGAAGCGACAGATGTCTTCTCAGCAAGTTCACTGACCACGCAAAGCTGGGCCAATACCCCAGAGAGCTATGCAGCTCTTCAGAAGGGCCTCAACAGGTTGGAGACATGGGCAAAGAAGAACAATCTGAAATTCAGCAAAGGAAATTCAGGCTCCTGAACTGAGGAAGCATAATCCCAGGCACCAGGACAAGCTGGGGGTCAGTTTGCTGGAAAGCAGTTCTGCACAGAATGACCTGGGAGCCCTGGTGGGCAACAAGATGTCTTTGAGCCATCAGTGCTCTTTAGGAAGAGCATTGCCATGAGGTGTTGAGGGAGGTGATCCTGCACCTCTACTCAGCCCTGGTGAGGCCAGATACGGAGTGCTGTGTCCGCTTCTGGGCTCCTCAGTACAAGAGAGACATGGAGCTCCTGGAGCAGGTCTAGTGGAGGGTGACAAAGATGATATGGGGACTGGAGCATCTCTCTTATGGGTAAAGGCTGAGGGAGCTGGGCCTGTTCAGCCTTGAGAGGAGACAACTCAGAGGGGACTTCATCAATTTCTTTGAGTATTGAAGGGAGGGTGTCAAGAGGACACCAGGGTGCCAGGCTCTTCTCAGCAGGGCAAAAAATAGAACAGGAAGCAATGGGCAGAAGTTGATGCACAAGAAGTTCCACCTAAATATGAAGAGCTTCTTTACTTTGTGAGTGACCAAGCAATGAAAGAGATTGACCAGAGAGGTTGTGAAGCTTCCCTCACTGGAGATTGAAGAACCTCCTGGAAACAATCCTGTGCCATGTGCTCTGGGATGACCCTTCTTGAGCAGCAAGGTTGGACCAGATGTGGTCCCTTCCAACCTTACCCCTTGGGTGATTCTGTGAATCTTTAAATTAAAAACGTATGTGCAGTGTAAAAATATCTTAAAAATAAGGTTTTTAAAGTTCACTGTAATTATAGTGTGTCTATATAATCTCTAGAAACTTAGGTTTGAGGCTGTGATTCTGTTTATAATATTTGTGCTTAGAAGTGAAATATCTTCCGTTATTATCAAGCACAAGCTTAAAATCATTGCAATTTCTCTATAAGCCCATCACACTCCAAGTTTGGCATATCTCCTTTTTCTACAGTAGAAGCTTGGATATTTGTCAACACAACAGACTTGGCTAGAGGAAGTAAATTTAGGTCAAAATACAGATCTATATTCTATATTTATTCTTTGCATTTACAGCGAGATGATATCATCACTGACTTTAAAGATGGCAATATTTGAATTTAAAAATTAATGAAATTAATTCTTAATTATAGTTTAGAAAAATTTCTGCGTACTTTTCATATTACATATCCAATTATTTCATACTCAAAGTACAGAAAGGATGAATTTCAATATCGCCATTTTTTATTAAACGTCACCTTTAACAAACCAAAGCACAAAGAAGCAAGTCCTTCACCATTACGTTTTTGTTTTTTTTGTTGTTCTCAGGCTGTGTTTGGCACATTTTCAGATACTGTGGTTTTCTTTCAGAGGCAATTCAAATGAATTAAGGAGAATTAAGTCTTTGCTTAATGAGTAGTACACCAGCATGTTTTCAGAATTGGCCCTAAGAAGTGAATTCAAATCAGGAAATATTTTTGTCAACACACTATACATTCTCCTGGAATTTAAAAGAAAATTGTCCTTAATTGCAGATTTAGATTATCATCTTACCTGCATATTTTTGTGTATATTTTATTCTGTCTCAGTGCTTCAAGTTTGAGTAAATGATCTTTAATGATTCTTTTAGTCCTATGTTTGATGATACTCCCACATGAGGGGAGAACTGAAGTGGCACAAATAAGGTCTGCTCTCTTACTATAATTCCATAGATGCTGAAGCTTTCTTATAGCTAAAAGAGAACACATCCAACCTCCCATTCTAGTAACAGGAGTAGAGGAAAGCCTTATTAGGAGAAAAATTTAGGATAATACAAAAGTGTATTCATCGCTTATTGTATTTGCCATATATATATCAAGTTCTCTTTATGTTCCAATGTTGGATGAAAGGACCCGAGGCTTAGATTTAAAAAGAAAGGAATAATTAACTGAGAGTATGTAATTATTAGAAATAAAATATGAAAATTCCCAAATTACAAGGCATGCCTCACTACAGAAGCCAGGTAAAACAGATGAGGTTATTTGATGAAAAGGTTGGTAGAAAGGAGAACTATCCCATCCAGATAACCAAGCAGTTTAGCAAGGCTGCCCAAAGCTCCAGTTAAAACTGTCTCTGATTGTTTAATTTATTTCTCCTTTGCATGAATAAAAGGCAAAGTCAGGAGTGCTGATAGGAAAGCTAACACTGCCTTTTTAATGTATCTACTTTTATATATACTGAGTTGTTAATCACATTTGGTATGTTGGTTTAAAATCTATTATTTGAAGGATTTGTTTAAAAGAAGAATATCAAAGATATGTGGATAAGCCTTTTTGAAAGAAAAACTATTAGCTTGTTCTTTGTTGACAGAAGTTTCTGACTCTCTAATTGCACAATTTGTATTTGTGCATTTTTACTGATACTGAACACTACTCGTCAATAAGACATAATGCTGTTTCTGATAACTGACTAAGAAAATATGAGGCAGACTTATTAATTACTTTCATCACCTTAAGATATGATTTGAATAGGTAAAATAGGGAAAATGACAATTTCCCATGAATTTGTTTGAACAAATAGTTATAATTCAATACTAGTGAACTCTGCATTAAGAAATATGTGGATGTAAATAAACCTCACATCTGGGATCTCAAATGTTTGTTCATCTTTATGTACATATTTATATGCATAGTAATTTTTTTTTTCACATGAAACTTTTGGTCACTGTTAAGATTTCCTTCATGTTCAATACCAAATTTGCGTTTCCCTTTGCTGGGATTTTGCAATGCTGTATCTGAAAAGGGTCTTCATCTTTGGTATCTAGTGGACTTAGTCCACACAAACTGGCTTCTTGCAATTGCTGATTAACTTTCTCCCAGAAGGAAGCAGTAGCATAAGTCTGCCCTGTATCTGATAAACAGGTCTGACATACACTCTAAAGGCTCACTCGAGAAATATATTCTGAGTATTTCATGATAACAACAACAGAAGCTGCATAAGATTTAGTAAGCTGAGAAAGAGAAAAAATAAAATAATACCTAAAACTTTTGAAGATTTGAAACTAAGTCCTAATAATTTGTATTCTGGTTAGTGCATGGCCTGTCTGCCAAAATCTTTATAAACACTCATGTGACTTTTTTAGCGTGGCAATTCTAATATCACTAAGGACAAGCAAAACAGGTTAAGCCAATCACTGTCCTCCTGGGTCTTCACCTGAAGTCCAATCACAACTGATTTTTTAGTGATTTCATTGCCAATGAGGGCATTTTGTATATAGGAATAAGGTAAACATCCACTCCCCCTTCTGCAGTTCCAGCTAGATAAATGTATACTTTTTGATACTTAGAAAAAAAGTATTTATTGAGCTGCTTGTGGTGCTCAAGAACAAGGTACTTTTAAATTCAGTGTGGTGAGTTTAGTGAGTAGGAAGGAAGACCAAGGTTTAACTCTCTCTAGAAGCCAGAAGCTTCCAGAAGTGTACCCATCACTTGTCTTTGTGACCCAGGAGCACAGGAGGAGTAAATTGTGATAAGTAGTGGTGATCATGCAGATTTCACTGGTCTGATTTGGCACTGATAGGTGGCCAGGCCTCTTTTTTTCCATTGTGATGTAAATGGCCAGACTGAGAGCTGATTTAATAAAATATCCATAACTTCAGAAAGAAAAAAAAAAAAAAAGCGCCTAAGTCTTATATGCCTCTTTCTTTTTTATTTATTTTTTTTTTCAGTTGCTCGTGTTTCCCTTTTTGGTTGTGAGAGGAAGCACTATCACCACTGTAGTGCAATAAATGCAATAAGTACATAATAATAGTTTTATAGGTATAAAAGTCAAAATGCTATTAGTGCTGAGACGTATTGTTTTAGCTACTGAATCTTGTGTGTAAGAACCTAATTTTTAATAATATAATTTGCTTAATGTTATGTATTCACAAAGTTAATAGTCAATGAAATTTCCCATGCACTGTCTTTTTTGAACAGAAATACTTTTGCCTGTCAGGTGCTATGTTATTAAAGAACATTAGTTAAATTAAAATTGCACCTAGGCTGAGAGCGTTCAAAATACTTAATGGACTTTTTGCAGTTTGCTTCCAAGTACTTGTCTACTAACAAGATTACAGGCATATTAAGATGAGTGCATTTGGGGGGGGAGGGTAAATTGTGTGCTTAAAAAATAAAGCCACTTTCAGCTGCATATCTGTTGAGCCATAAATTTATAACAGACAGTGAAGCAAGGTAAGCATCTCTCCTGCCATTGCTGCTGTAGTCTGACAAGGCACTGAGCTGTAGCAAAGGGGAAATGAGATGGGTGACTTCCCCACATACTCTGAAACAAAAGGCTTAAATAGCAGTGAGGTCTGAGCCTGTCCTGCAAGCAGGGTGGTGTGTCCTCGGTGGCAGGCTGGTGACAGGCTGTAGCTGTAAGCATCCGGAGGTAGAAATGTGGAGAATCACTCTCAGGAGAAATCAGCTCCCCTCCTTCCCCCCATATATATGCCACAATATTTTCTTACAGCTCTTCTGCAATAACCTACATTTAGTGAGAGCTTTGTTACACATTTATGGTCTTGTGCAATTTGATAACTCCTCCAGACAGCAGAGTAACTTTCCACAATACAAGCATATTATTTCCAAAATTTATGAGGGTCTCAGGAGACTTCATCACTATTTATAAAATGTCTTTAGATGTTTCTATGAGAGGTGTTTTATACTATGATAAGTGTTGTGGAACAGGCCCTCCCTCTCCCTATCATACACCCAAAACAAACATCTCTACAGCAGTAATGAGAAATTTCTATAGCACCAAGATAATTTTTTTCACCAAAGGGCTGTGCCATGTGTTTTATGGGATTCTCTACGCTGGTGTTCAAGTCTTGCTGTGGTAGCATGGCAGAGCTAATCACATCCATACAACACTCTGAACTGAGCCCACACAAAAAATACCAGATTGACTCTAAGTCATACAGTCGTTTTGTCCTACTCTAGTTCATCTAGATGAACATCTAGTTCATCATCATGAACTTCTATGTGTTGCCTCCAGTACACGGTACCAGCAGAGAGAAGACACAAAAGAAGCAGTTTGAATTGCTGCCTTGCTCATGAGACTGCCTCAGTGTTCCTTACCTGCATGTTCTTCAGCTGAACATCTGGCTGGTGTTGGGTGGTTTCTCTTTTAATTGCTGTGCCAGCCTTTGCCATGCCACACATTCCTTGCTTCATACGAGCAGTAACCAGATTAATTATCTTCTGTTTGTTCCAATTGTCTTGTTCTGGATAGGTCACCGAATTGTTTTCTAGACTACATCTCCTGTTACCTGCATTGAATGGAAACAATGTGTGGGGCTGTGAAGTACAGAGAACTGGCAACTACAGCTGTTTATGATTTGCATCTTTCAAAGAGAAAGAATTGAGATTGCACTTTTCAGCTTCAATGTGGAAATAAATAAACCCTTTCTAAAAGTGTCATTTTAGCTTAAAATCAATGGGAACAACACAGAGGGAGATTATGAGAGTACAAATGGTCCATATCCAAATTAGAAATCCTACTTTGAACTTTCAGAAGTCAAAAGATGGAAAGAAATATTTTTAGTTCTGCATATTTGATCACAAACTAGTGTAACATTAATATTGAAAAACATAGGTAACACTCTCCCAATAATTGTCAAAACATCCTTTAATAGTAGGATTTCTCCAATTTGTACTTATTCCTACAGAATATGTCTCATTTGTATAGTTTTATTTCCTTCTTTCAGATATACGGATTTTAATAGGCTACTAGCCAAGTTAGTAGTTCCTAAAGATGTCAAAATTTTTGTATAATAACGGCAGAAAGAAGTCTTTCTTTTATTAAGGAACAGAGGGACATAGAAATCTTGATAAAGTCTGCAGAGATTAACCCCATGTACAGATGCTAATTCATAGATTTTAAAAATTACCAACTTTGACTTGATTATGTTTTTGTTTTTTGAAAGAACTGTGTGCATTATGTCACTGACCTGTACCTGTGTGACACTATTTGCATAGTTTTCAGCATTCAATAAACTACTAAATTCAGCTATCTACAAATTAATAGCAAAGGGAAACAGGTAACTGTTTCCTAAGTGCAAGAAATCTGAAAATCCTTCTGTTTGGGGCAGATTAGCCTTTACATTGGTCCAAACAGGACAACCACTGGGAGAGATTAATTGCTGGAAATGCATGATTCAAATATGCATGTGCAGCATCATCACCAAAGGAACCTTAGAGAGCCAGGTCACCCCTGAGTGAATGTATTGGTTCCAGGAAATGGAAGCAGTACTGTTATTAACAGGTACAGTAAATCAGTGTCAAAATGAAAAATCTTGAACAATTAGAAAGTAATAATATTGTACTGCTGAGAAAAAATACTAAGACTCAGCAATAAATTTACTTGAGTGGAAGATCCATATGTCCTCCAATAAAATTAAAAGACTCATAAGCCTTCATTTCAGTTAAAGATTTATAACTCATTACCATGATAGTAAGACTGAGCCATAAATTTTGGAGGAAATTTAGAGACTAGCCAGCAGGAATTTCTTTTTTTTTGTGTGTATACAGATTTAATTATAAAGCTGGTCTCACAACATTATTTTTAAACTTGGTGGTCATGTTTATATTTTCTAATTTCAGCTTGTTTTGAGGACTTGCTTTTTTTTTCCGCCCTAAATTACACTCAGAATATTTCTTCTGATTTAAAGAAAAGTGACTTCTTGTCTTTAATAATGTATCATACCTATGGCTTGCAACACTTATTAGGAGGGAAGTTCAGATTCATGTTTTCACTTCTGGGTTTTTGGGGCTTTTTTGGAGTAGAAGGCATACTTGAAGAGATTTGGTAGCAAGACAGATCTATACAATGTGTCTTGTTCCCCAGTATCATGTCTCTAATGGTCAGCTGTAGCAGCTGCTGGAGACAGAACAAGCATACTGTGAACTTTCTTTTCACTAATTATGCCAAATTTCAATAGTCAGAATTTAGGAGGCTTTCCTTTCATACTTTCAAGGTGACAAAACAATTGCTAAGGGTCAGAAGAGAATACATCCAAATAACTTGAAAGAAAATAGATTTTCCCCTAGGGAACATCAACTGCTTCTTCACATTCCTAACTTTTCAACATCTGAGAATAAACAGTCCTGGAGAGTACTGTTATACTAGCATTAATGTGTTGTTGTAATATCTAATGCCTTAAAAAGTAGTTTATTGTTTATTCAATTACTTTCCAAAAAAAAGATAAATAGACAGTATTTGTTATGTCACAGAAAAATTAGAATGTTTCTCAATTTCACTGCTGTATTCTCAGGGCTGTTTGTTTGCATATGCTATTTTCAGTTGATAAATTATGTTTTCTCTCTTATTATATACGGACCTATACATAGCACATCGTGACTTTTCCCCCTCATATATAAATGATTTCTTCCATACAAATGTAAATTTTAACATCTTTTTCAAAATCAAGCAGAGTGAATATCCATTAACCAGGAAGTTAATTCACAAAGGCAGCAGGCTTTTTCTTTCTTTTTCTTTAATTTCCAGCTAGCTTTATGTGTGTTCAAAGCTCAAGGCAAGGAGTTAAAAACAGCCAATGAGGTTCACAGGTAATTATTAGTAGTAGGCAAGGTAAACTTAAGTATTTTGAACGGAATGTTTTCATATAAAGACATCAAGAGGGCCTCCAGCTTGCTTTCAGAGCAGGTTTTTACTAGATAGCAGATAAGCACTCTTGAAGAATCTTCATTTCACAGAGCTGTTTCAACATTCTTCAACAGTGCTGTCAGGATGTTTCAGGTGGATTTGAAAGAAGGTTGAGTGGTTTTTCACTTCTGCTTGCCCTCTTCATACCCTGGCCTCTGGGTGCTTGAGAGGGAGAGCTGTGCTAAATTTTCTCTCTTCTGTGAAGCAATTGTTGTGCTTTTCCGATTCCTAACTTGCTTTTTGGGGCACATTCAGGTGTGACCCCAGTAAAGATAGGGCTCATTCCCAGGAGGGAACATCCTCCTGCTCTTCTCATGTTAAAGCTGCCTTGCTCCTTATTCTTGAGAATATTACCAAAGTTTTTAACCTATCCCTGCTGGTATCTGCAATAACTTGTGCTTGTATCAGCAATAATGTGACCAGCAGGATTGGGTCAGTGATCCACCCACCCCCTGTGCTCAGCACTAGTGGGGCTGCACCTCAAATCCTGAGTTCAGTTTTGGGTCCCTCATGACAAGAAGGACATTGACACAGTGAAGCATGTCCAGAGAAGGGCAATGAAGCTGGTGAAGGGTCTGGAGCACAGGTCCTCTTAGGAGCAGCTGAGGGAGCTCGGGGTGTTTAGCCTGGACAAGAGGATGCTCGGGGGTGACCTTATCACTTCCTACAACTACGAGGCAGGAAGGGGGGACATGGTCTCTTCTCCAAACTAACAAGTAATAGCATGAAGGGAAATGGCCTCAGGTTGCACCATGTGAGGTTTAGATTGAATATTAAGAAAAGTTCTTCACAGAAAAGGCTGTTAAACATTGGAACAGGCTGCCCAGGGAAGTGGTGGGGTCACCATTTCTGGAGGTATTAAAAGATATGTAGATGAGCACCTGGGGACATGGTTTAGTTGTGAACTTGGCAGAGCTATGTTAATAGTTGGACTTGATGACTGCAAAGGTCTTTTACAACTTAAAAACCCCTGTAGCTCTGTCGTTCTATGATACTGTGTAATTTTTATTTCTATTTTCATTATGCACCACTTACCTATATAGTCATACAGTTACTATGTACATTTTGTTAATGGAGTTGCAAGATGTAGGAAAATTACAAAGGTTTTTCATCCTGACAGAAGTTCTTGAAGTGCAAGTTCATAGCCTTTACCTGAAGATCACCCTTCTCCTTCAGGTCGAGAAGTCTAATCCAAAGTCTAAGTTTTCAGTGCATGTACAAAGGATTTTGTATATGAGTAATTTTCTTATCAATATTTGACAAGTAAGGATACAAATCCTAATTTATAACATAAATAATATCCTTTATAAATTCAAATTTAATTTTAAGATGCCATTTAGTTTCTGAAAATCAGAGATAGTCATGTTCACTATAGAAAGGTAACGACAGACATGTAATAAGTAGCATTCTGTAAGAGGATGAGAAGAATATGTAATATGGATGTAAAAGAACAGAATTACCATATACAAAATCAAAAGAAAAAGATTTCTGTGAGTGGAGTATTTGGCAGCTTGTTCTTTTCAATGGCATGCTTACCTAAATCTCCCCTTGTAAATACTTAGGGAATAATTGGTATGAAAGCTGTCATAGTTTTCCTACAAATGCATGCTGCTGATTATTCCAATGTATTTTAATTTATTGCAGTGCTAAAAGCAGTGCAGCTGGACTGTACTCTTGTTACACTGCTGAAGTAAAAGCTGAAGTAAGTACAAGAAAAATAAAATATATTAGTTATTAGATATTTATCACTTTTATAACCAAATTACACTTTTAATACTTTTTAATGTGTTGGAGTAGAAAAAATGGTAATGAAAATGCTTGAGTTAATTTTAAATTGAGAAGACCCTGACTCTACTAGAAGAAAATGTAGCGGGTGGCAGTCAGTCTTTGTATCTGGGGAGAAAGTTTGGTGGGAAATGACAGGATCAGCTGGCATTTTACTAATTAGTGAGAACCCAGATGGAGCAGCTATCTGCTGTTGTGTTCAGAAATGCTGTGGTGTAGAGAGAGGAAAAAAAAGGAACACCTAATCCAAAATTAGTAAATTAATTTTCCTACAAGAAGTCATATATTGAAGTAGTTTCTAGATATCTACCATTGCATTCACAAAATGCAACTCATCAGCTTAAACTGAGTGTAAGGGTTTTTGCAGAGGAAAAAACAACTCAATTTCTAGGAAATGGTTAATTTTCAATAATGAAACTTCTCTGCTTTGAATGGATTTATGGCTGAAGTTGGTCTTTTATCTCTAGTAGGGCATTCTGTTTTGGTAGATGAATGAAAGAATTGTATGGATAGTCATATGCAGGCAGACAATACTAAGGTTGTAAAGGAACACCAGAATCAAGTGCAGATCCGTAGTATTTTAACAAAGCCTTTTTTTCCACCTGCAACACCTTTCAAAGCAGTAAGCTGTATAGCAGCAGTAATAAATACAGATTTTGGGTTCCTTGTATTGCTTGGAAAGTTTCCCAGATTTTAGTCCACATTAATATACCCAGAACTCTAGAGCCCAGTGTAGGCAGTACATGTTTGTACAGACCACATGTTAATGTTACCTGAGTTATAAAATTGGTGTGGGGCAGAACCAAGTGGTTTGTGTTCATGCTGCAATGAAGCATGTGAAGGTCTGTCATTTGACCATCTATAGCAGATACCCTGGAGCTGCAATATTAGTGATGGAATAAGGTAGAACCATAGAATCAACATAGAACAGTCTGGGTTGGAAGGGACCTTATCAGCCATCGAGTGGCAATCCTCATGCCATGGGCAGGAAACCTTGCACTAGACCAGGTTGCTCAAAACCTTGTCCTAGCCCTCAAAACCAACCTGGCCTTGAACATTTCTAGGGATGGGGTGTCCACAACTTTTCTGGGCAACTTGTCCCTATGTGCAGTATTTCTTCCTTATATCTGACCTTAACCTGCTCTCCTTCAGTTCAAATCCATTCCCCCTTGTCCTATCACTACAGGCCCTTGTAAAAAGACCCCCTCCAACTCCTTGTAGGCCCCCTTTAGGTACTGGAATGCTGCTGGAAGGTCTCCAGGAGCCTTCTCAAGGCTGAGCAACCTCAATCATCTCAGCCTGTCTTCATAGCAGGGGTATTCCAGCCCTCTGATCAAATTCATGGCCCTCCTCTGGACTTGCTCTAACAGGTTCATGTCCTTTTTATGTTGTGTCCCCCCAGAGCTGAGGGCAGGACTCCACATGGGGTCTCACAAGGCAGAATCACCTCCCTGGACTGTTGGCTGCTCTTTGGATGCAGTTGGCTTCCTGGGCTGCAAGTGCACATTGCCAGCTCGTGTTGAGCTTCTCATGAATCAACACTCCCAGGTCTTTCTTATCTGGGCTGCATCAAGTAGTGTCAGCTGGGGTTGTGGGGGGCCCTGCTTTCCACTAACATATTTTTTCAGGTGAGTTTAGGTTTAGGGCTGAAGGAAATGTATGACAGCTCCACCATAGATTAGTTTGAATTGACATCAAATCACACCTGGAGTTAATTCACTTACCCTTCCAGGGAAGTCCCTCCATTTTTGTCTGGACCTGACTTTGCTACCCCTCTGCTTCTCTTGCAAAAGTATCTGTATAGAGACAAACTTATTCTGGGGTTTGGGCAAGTTGCCTGTAACACAGACATTACCATGAAGTATGCTAAAATGGAATAAGCTGTAATTCCTTATGCAGCTTAAGTGGATCTAAATCACACTGCTGCAAAAGGCAGTGTGTTGACATGGCCACCCACCTGCCAGCATCCCTTGACCTGGGCACACAACTTGTGCTTGCTTAAATAAGAACCAGTGTGGCCCAGTAAGGCCACCTCACCCACGCAGCAGAAAACACCCAGCAGAAAGGGGATGGACCTTAGTTTCTGATGGCTGTGCTGCTGCATGGATACATCTGCACCAGCCTTCTTGGCAGCTGATCCTGGTTAGATGTGCCACAAGGTGGCTGCGTTAACTCTGTCTTCATGATATGGGCATTTGAGTGCCTTGAAACAGCTGTAGATTCAGAAATTCAGCCTCATCAGCTCTCCTTTGTAGACAAGCCTTCCAGCTTGATACAACACCTTTTTTTTTTTTTTTTGCGGGGGGGAGTGGGGAGGACAATGTGTGCTTTAGTTTTGCAAGTTTGCATCTCAAGAGACTTTTGGATCCTGGACAAAAAGTAAATATTAAATCCATAAAAATCTTATTGATTGTAAAACTGAGGATTTGAGGAAGGTGGGAATTGATGTGAGAATTGACTGTTACTCCAATCAGAGTTATTAAAACCTAAAGATTTTTATTGGGTAGAAAGTAAAATCCTTGTTAATATTAATGTTACTTGTAAAGAGTAATGCCCTAATTCCCTTGGGTATCCAACTTCATTAAGTGTACATGATCTTTAAACTGGCAGGCAGGTGGGGTGAATGTGAGCTCCAGTGATTATCACTTGCTTGGTGGACTTACCGTATTGCTCTTTCTTTCAAATCTCAGGCTCTGTTCCTTTCATCATGTTTAATATTTTAAAAAGTGTCAGTTGCAACAATATGTAAAGGGAGCTGACAGGAATAAACTGAAAATACTATCCTTTTCTTTTTTGTGACCCCATGGGTGTTTGCTGGTATGGACAGTCGAGCTCTTTCTTAGAATGAGGCATAAAGCTGTGTAGAATAACACTACCTGGGAATATCTGTTTTCTTTAGGATTGATGCAGGCTGATGTTTTTACCTACTGTATGACTAATAATTGCATTAAATAAAATTGTATTCCTTTCCTTCCCCTATAACTATTGTTCTTTCCTAAGCCTGCATTTTTAATGTTTTGCCTGTTAATTTGATATTTGCATTAAAAAGTCTCAGAATTTTTGGTCATAGATGAATACAACACAAAGTAATAGATTTTTCCTGATTGATTTCATCTGAGAGATGTACTTATATTTTGTTCACATTGATAGGATGACAGGTTAGTAAGGTTTAGGTGCAATCATTCTTTTTTTTGGCAAGGTGAAAATCTGTAAATGGAAATTTTCCTGATTTATAAGTAAAGTACTTATGAACACATATAAAGCCAAAATAAATTTGAGAAATATCGCATGAAAAAAAAGAAGAAGAAAAAATGAAGAAAGATGAAACTTTTCATGAAAATCATTCCCTAAGATTTTTTTCCCAGTTTTTTTCATAGTGTCAAACTCTGTAAACTTCTTGATTTAGTATTCTGTGAGGTTGCCAAAATAGGAAATAAATGAAAAATAAGATGTTAAAAAAACTTTTTTGGGGGCANTAAAATTAATAATTTGAATTCTACTTTATTTTCATTTTAGATTGAGATTTAAAGAAAGAGATTCAGATTATGCTCCTCCTCCCAAGTATCTCTGTAACTAGTGGGGGTCTGCATAGTGCAGATATTACATCTCCATAGGAAGGTCCCATTGCAAGGAAACCTTGAGCTCTCAGGTGTCACCTCTCAGTTCCTGTAGTAGGAGAATGAATGTCCTAAGAAAGGAACAAATTTTAGTTGCCAAATAAGATTTTCTTATTACGCCAAGTTGAGAAAGTTTTTGGGTTTTATGATCATTTATTGAATAATGCTTAAAGTCTTTGTTTTGATTGAAAAAATAAATAAAGTTGTTAAAATAGAGATTCTCTAGAGAAAAAAAAGAAGAATTTTTATCCTGATATAAGCATTTTGACAGGTTGGGGGGATATTAATGTTTTAGTAAATTGAGGTTTAGTATGATGCTACACTTACCAAATCTGTCCCAAATAACTCAGAAGATATAGCCTTGTAAAATATGTACCTCTAACTTTTTCTAAAACTGATTTCATTAGTTGTGTGTCAGTTTAACTATTTCTGCAATGAACACAAAGTGGATGAAGAAATGCACCTTGGTTTTTCAGCCATTCTTCAGTACCTGGAATTTGGATGAGAAAATCCTCACAATTTACTACATTCCAATAATACTGAATATTTATTTTAAATGTTCTGGAATTCAAGCTTATTTTTGTTTTACTAAAACACATTAGTTCAGTAAAAATGATTGAATAGCTGTTATTTCTCTTGAAACCATAAACTTCATCAAACTTTCATTCACTAGTTGTTTCTTGTCTTCTTGATGTCAAGTTATGAGAAAAAAAAGCTCCACAGTAGTTACGTAGTTTTAATACTGGTGAAAGAAGGATTGGCTTAGCTTAAGACAGAAAAGAAACTTTTTCAGTGGCTAAAAACTTCTGAAGAGCAGAATTGTGGGTAGCAGGCCACCTAGGTGGTCCTTTTTTCAAATTACTGGGCCCTTGGATAGGTCTAAAAAATTGTATTTTTTAACTTGTGGCCTAAGAAGATTCTTCAGTCACGTACAGCACTGTATGTGAAGTTAAAGTCACTGATGTATTTTCAAATTTTTCAGGAAGAGGATTTTGAGGCTTAATCTCTCATTACTCAACTTTTGTGCTTCTAGCTAACATTGGTGATCTTGTACATGTGAATAAATAAGTGAAGCAAACGAGTATTTCGAAGTGGTTCGCTTTCTGCATAAATTATCTTGTTCAGATGTATATGACATGCTGCTGCAATCCTGGGATCTTTCACTTGTGTGTTCAGCCAGGAAAAGATGAGCAAACCTGTAATGGGAAAATCACATACAAGAACAGAAGTTTGTGAGGTGCAAATAAGATGAATTGTTGAAATATAGGTAGTTAGAGAAAGGGTCCTGAGGAAGGAATGAAGCAAATGTCACTGTGAGACTAAAAGTAAGCAAATAATCATCAGGAGGAGAAGGGTCTGTTGAATTTGCAGCACTGTGAAAAGATATGCCCAAGCAAGAGGAGGGCAAAGACCTTTCTAGGATTCTGTGTTGATATGAATTTTGATACCCAGAAGGGGCTTTTTTTTCCCTAGGTGTTACAAAATTCCCAGATCATCCAAACCACACAGGTACAATCAACTTCTGTGATGGACAATGAAGCAGGCTACTGAAGGTGCTGGCATTTCTCACACCTACACTGAATCCCTGTCTCAGTGCTCAAGGATTGCTGAGAGGCAGCAATGCTTGTTATTCCACCAACACAACCCCGCCTCTCCTTGAGCCCCAGGCCAAAGTGAATTGAAATCTGTGCTGGAACAGCTGCTTTGCACTTTGTGTGAAACAGTTCTACCAATAATAATGATATGGAAAGCACTATCCTTTCAGGAGCTTGAGTAGGGGTCAGAACTGGCCTGTGACCCTTCTGTGCCTACCTAGTGTGACCTAGAGGTTGTTGAAAATTCAGTCTGAGTGGCATCTTACAAAAGTGTATTTTGTATCCTCTTACTTAGGGACTAGGTTTTGGATTAGATCCTTCCTTCTTGCTGTTAGTCAATAAAACGTTAACTTTTTTAGCTCAAGATTTCAACTTAACTAAACCTGCAATTATTCTTATAACACTTTATTTAAGAGTTGAATTCTCAACACAAAGTAGTAATAATAACAATAATAATAGAAACCTAACAGCCAAGAATTGCTTAATGTAGTGGTGTCCAGGAATGCACAAATCCAGTAGTTCTGATATCTGTCTGTGTGTGCTCACGTAGCCCTTAGATTTCTTTCTTTACTCATCTAAATAAGAGAAGCCATCAGATCTTCAGGGCATTACCTGGTAGCTGGATTTGGAACAGGACTATTTTGATCCTGGAGGTCTCTCCAAGTGCTTCATCCACTGCTCTTCTAAGGTCTGCATACTTCAGCAAGGCTGACTCAAGCCTTGCCCTTGCTTTAATGTGGTCATGCATTGTCTGTGTGTTTCTATAGCAACCACTGTGTACTCAGAGACTAGGCACACATTTGCAAGCTGGAGGTCTTTGGCTACTTCTTGCCAAATGTTGTCCTGGAACGAAGAGGTTTCACATCATAAAAATTCAGCTATAGCCATGTACATGAGTCACCTCTAAGAAGGTTTCTCATTGTCTGGGAGACAAAAATAACTGTATTTGAAGAAGAAGGAACTCAGATGTGATTGATTCATCTGACCTGACATTCAGGCAGGTGTTTACAAAGCACATGGTTGATCAGAGTATTACTCAGCTGTGAAAAAACATGTGTAAAACTCCATATTTCTTTGTAAATTCTCAGCCACAAAATGATTTATTTTTGAATTAATGTGTACAAGCATGATTTGTTTGTTGAAATACTTTTTTGTTTTACAGATCACACTCTTTTACAAACTGTTTTGCTCAAATCAATATTTGCTACATTTATTCTCCAGGGTGTGAGGTGATCCTATGACATCGTCATATCTTGAAAGAGCTGCTGACATTCATGTCTGTTTGCAATACTGAGTATTTTGCAGCATTGAACTCTGATTACCCATTTACTGTCTTTGATCTATGCATCTGAGTCTGTCTGCTTGAGGAATCTCTCATTTCTTAACCTTATTCTTTTCAGCTTATGTACTGTTGTTTAGTGAAAGTTTAAAATGTGCATGCAAAGGATTAGTCCGTTGATTGCATTGAGTCCCTTTCACAGCAGTCAGTAGAGTTGCCTACACTGCTCCTTTGCATGAACTCCCTTTTTCCAAAGGACAATTGAGGAATAAATTGTCCCCTATTCCCCTTTTGGCATACAAGTGTTTATTGGTTCAAGTGAACACAGACATGTGCAAAGGAACATGCAACATTTGTTCTAACAGAGCATTCAGATTAAATTTATGCTAGTTGAAATGATCTTTGAATTCAGACATGGTCTGGGCATATAAGGAAAGAAAGAGTTTACTTGAAATATAATTACTTGTCTTGAGTTACAGATTTCCCAAGTCCTGTGCTTAGTGTTTAAGGCTACATATGTATATATATATAAATATATATATATATAAAGAATACTAGAGAATTAATTAATAAACTGATACATGGAGTATCTCTTTTATTTTAAAATAAAACCTCAAGGCCCTTAGACTTCGAACAAAACTCCCCACCTGCCTTTCCTGAAGTGAGCCTTGTTGCGTGTGAAGTCTTGTAGCATGTCATTTTCAGGTAAGAAAACACTGTTTAAGGAATTTGCTAAAAGGCTTGACAAGGAAAATGTGACACACTGGTGAATAGGGTGGGTGATTTAGTAACAGGAGCCATGGGTAAGGCTGATAGACTCAATGTCTTTGCCTTAGTCTTTACCAGAAAAGTCTTTCAGGCCTCGAGCTCAGTGAAATCTTTGGTGGAAGAGGACAATGCCCAGCAGAGGATGAGGACAGGACAAGGACAGGATGAGACTGTCTGCATTTGAGGCTGCTTAGAGACCTGACTGATGTACTTGCAAGGCCACGTTCTATCATCTTTGAAAGTCAGTGAGACCAGGGTATGCTCCCAATGAGTGGAAAATGTGAACGTTGCACTTGTCACTCTACAGGCAAAAAGGACAATCTGGGGAACTACAGAGTTTCAGCCTCACTGTGACCACTGTGGGTGTTTTAAAAAAGGTCTTCTTAGAGCACATTTCTGGGCACATATAGAAGGTAACTGCAAGCATTAATTTGCCAAGAATAAATAATTTCTGACAAACCCAGCTGCCTTTTTTGATAAATTTATTGGATTGCTGGACTAGGGAAGAACAGTGAATGACATTTATGACTTAAGCAAAGCTTTCATCACCATCTGCCACTGTGTTCTTCAGTCCTAGTTAGGACATTCTGGACTAGATAATGGACTGTCAGATGGGTGAAAAGAATGGATGGTCAGGCTAAAATTCAGTGGTTGTGGTCTACCTGGAGGTCAGGTACAAGTGCACTACTGCAGGGGTCTGTCCTGGGTCCTACCCTGTTCAATAACTTTGCCAGTGTCCAGCCAGCTTGGAGGAGGAGATGGAAGGCAGCATCAACAAACTTCAATCCTCAATATTGAGGTTTGAGGGTACGGCTGGCATCCAGAAGGGTGTAGGTAAACAAGAGGATTCATGAAAACCAACAAAGATTTGCAGAATGTGAAGGCCTGCAGTGGGGGTGGTCAAATTGGTCAGTGCTGTGGCAGGCTGAGGAACAGGGGCTTATTCAGCCTGGGGCAAAGATGGCTTCAGAGGACCTAACCACAGGAACATGGTGGTTACAGGGAGGGAACTGAGGAGTCTGAGCCGGTCTCTGAGGCAGTGGCCACAGACAGAAAAATGGGAAAAGTGACATCCTTTTATAGGAGTGTATCCTATGTCCTTCTCAGGAGGACACTTGGGCTGTGGAACAGGACATGTCCGTAGGGATTGTGCAGCATCATTCTTGCAGGGTTTCAAGATGTAACATGGCAAAGCCCTGAGCAACCTGGTTGTACCTCAGAATTGACTCCCATATGAGCAGGAGGTTGAACTATAAACCTTCAGATGTCCCTTCCAACCTGAGTGATTCCATGAATGAACAGAAATAAAATTGTATTCAGCTTTCACAGAACATAAGGTAATATATCAATTTTTGTGTGTTCAGACAAGATTTTTAAATTGGGAAGTGAGGGATTGAGCTGTCTTAATCTGTAAAGTGTGTTCTTTCCAGAGTTTGAGCATCAGTATTAATGATGGGTATGCAGAGGCAGAATAGATGAAAAGTGGGAGATTTATCTTCTGAATTGGTGGTGTCTTCACTTCATTTCAATCATAAGAAAGTGTTTTACTTAAGAGCTGGAGCCCATATACTTCAATTTCTTGGAGATAAACTGATTCCAGTGTGATTATTTACTCTGTGTATTCCATCGAGTATAGTGTTTAATGTTTCTCTGACTGATTGTTCTGACAGAAATTCCTTATGTACTCATATAAAAATAAAAAGGGAGGCAGGGAGCTTGAGATAGCAGCCTTCCAAACAACAAAATCGTAAATCCACTATTGGGTTGCTTTTCTTCCCTTAAGCCTGACATTGTTTTCTTCTGAGTGAATTTATATCTTTCGAAGGATGTAGCAAAAAAAATTGCAACTCTGTTTTGCAAATACAAGAATCTGTGAACTAGAATAAATTGCCAGCTATTGGCTTGATTCTGAAACTTGAATTCAAGCATATGGTTGGTTAGTCATACAAGTATTCCTCAAGTAATTCAGCAGCCTATTCTCAGGTGTTAGGTTTGGCTATGATGTGATGAACAATTTAAGATATTTCGAGTTGATTTGAATATTACGGTTTTAATTATACTTAGGCTGTCTCTTTGAGTGTTTTGAAAGCACAGACTGGTTTTTTTTTTGTATAGGAAATGTATATGCTACTAAATATGCAGCAATTATACGGAGTATATAAGGTATCATGATAAACATTCACCTTCTCCCTGCTCTCCATTAAAATAGACAAAATTTTAAAAGACCAAGGGCCTAATCTGGTGTATTTGTTACTGCCTTAGATCTGCCCACAGCTGTCCCTTGAGGCATGCAGAAAGACTTGATAAACAAACGTACCAGATGGCTAATGCTTGAAGGGAACGTTTTCCTACAAACATTGCAAAGTACAGAAATGCTAAGGCGTAGCAGCATTCTACAGGCGTAGGACTGCTCTGTGCTTCGAAGGACGTGCTCACATATCTCATCTCCTGGAGGGAGGGTCAGAGGCTCAATCAGCTTTTCAAGTACCCTTGGCACAGCTGACATTAGCATCCACATGTTTGTGGTCTTGACTGAATTAAAAAATTAAAAACACTGTAGGGAATTAAGGTGCCTGTAGTATGCAGTTTCCTCAACATCCTACAGATAAACAAGAGTACGGACAGGGAGAAAGAAGGCATAAAAAAGGAAGGAAACTCTGGAAAAGCTGTTAGCCTTGAGTTGACACTGTGCTGGACACACCGTGAGAGAGGACAGGAGCTTGTAAGTGCCAGCTGGTGGGCGTAAGAGCAGCATGTTCTACCTCCTCTGTCCCATCCCTGCCCTTGTGTACAGCTGATGCAGCCAAGCTGTTGAGTACAAGAAGTGGTGTTTTGTCCCTAGTTGTTGTGGATGTATCATCAAAATAAACTTTTTGCGGTACTGAGGCAGCTTCTAGAGAGGAATATTGCATCTTGTGACATAGTTGTGCTCAGACAAGCACTTAAATCTTCTCCTATACAGATGAATGGGGGCAAAATAAATTCAGGTCGTTATTGTGTATTTGTAATTTCTTCTTTTGGAAATTGTGTTTGGGGATGAATAAACTAAAAACAATGAGATTAGGTATATATAACAGCTATATATTATTAGTTTTCCCTGTCCTATAATATAATTTCTACAAGATTTTGGACATTTGTGAAGAAATTAGCCCAATTCTAAAATGTAAGGATCGAGTCTTTAGGTGTAACTTCAGAGTATGAGCCATCAAGTCTAGAAGTGAAAGCAACTGGTGCATCCATTTATGCTTTACATCCCTAAGGTCTCACATTGTGTTCAACATGGATTTTGACAAAGTGGAGGCAATGTAAGGATTCCTACAAATATTCAGGTCTGTGGTTCTTGGGGGAACTCTACCAACCTGTAATACAAGACTGTAGTCTGAGGTGATGTTAGCATCCCTTCCAAATTTGCAAACGTCTACCTTACTTTGCTCTTTTCACCTCAAAGTACCTTAAAATTCAATTTTCAACTACAGAAATGCTATAGAAAACATCATACAAATCTTAGACAGCTGAATGCACTCAGTGATCTTGGAGATCTTCTAACCCTAATGATTCTATGATTCAGTGAAAACTGAGCTGTTGTATACCAGTTGTTGGCTAACACTTCTTTGGGTAATAGATTTTCTAACCTTGAGATGTTGGAAATGAAGTAAAACACCAAAGCAAAGCAATAACTTTGGATTGTTGTGTTACTTGAAAGCATCCCATAATTGCTGCCTGAAACACCTAATCATGAAGTTCTTTGCTTCCCAGATTTTATGTAAGATCATACGTTTACTGAAAAAAGAAACCTCACTAAATTGTAGAGGAGTTTTATTGTTGTAGCCTATGGAACGTCTCTTCCCTTACTATTCATCAGGATGACCTTCTTAAGAACTCTAAAATTTGTTTTCTTCAAGGTATGAAAATGATTAATTTAGACATTTATAGGACACAAGTGTTTTTCATCACCTTTGAACAGCAGCACATTGTATCTGTAAATAGATGTTGTTAGAAGATATTGTGTTGCAACGAAATTTTACTTGTTGGTTCTGAATCACACCTGAAATGCGTGAGTAATCATTGGTAATTTGACAGGCAAGCACCATCAAGTTACAGAAAAATGTGTCTAAATTTACTGCAATATTAAAATATTTGTAAAACCAAATTCAAAGCATATACTTGCAAATGCTAAAACAAATTTTCTGCTACACTTGCAAAAGTAATGTAAGTGAACATCTTTATTCACATGAAAACCTTTTCTTATAATATGAAGTAAAATCCAAAATTAGTAGTCTATTAGGACCACATGCCATGTTCCAAATTTTAGCAGTTATTCCTGTAGTCTTTCCTTAAAGGAATAAAAATAGGATAAAAATATCAGCCTGGAACATTACTTTTCACTGTTTGACTTTTGAAGGCAAAGGAAAATATACTGTAAGAGTACCTACAGAGCTACCAATTAGTGCCTGGTAAAGCATTGCATAGTGGAAATTACTTGCAGGATGAGGGAGCCAAATACTGGTACAGATCATATTGATAAATAATGTACCTCAGCAGCTTCCTGTGGTGTTTAATCTTAGCTGTTTCAAAATGTTTTCCATAACTGTATGAATAAACCACTTATTACACACAGTAAAGAGTATTTCATTATTTTCTTCCCTGCGTTTTTTTATGGTGGATCATGTAGCACACCTCAACTCTAGAAGAGAAGAAATGGAAAGCCAGCAATGCACACCAATCACTCTTCCCTAAGGTGGAAGGATACACCAGGATTAAGTGGTACAAGTTTAAACAACATTGTAAGTCTCACAGAAACAGGACTGGACTGAACCAGTGAGATTTCTATACCTCCATACAGAAGATGCTTCTGTATTTCAAAGGGAGCCTTAGCTGGGGCCACAGAGCCTCACAGACCTCTGCTAAGATCTTGAAGAGTATTCACAGGCATCAGAAGTGTTTCAGGAAGAAACACTTTATACATAAGGCAGTCAGGCACTTGCAAAAGATTATTTAAATGAAAATTACAGGGTCATAGAAACATGAAATGATTTGGGTTGGAAGAGACCTTAAATACCATCTAGTTCAAACCCCCCTGCCATGGACCAAAGGGATACCTTTCGCTGGATCAGGTTAGTCAGAGCCTCATCCAGCCTGGCCTTGAACACTGCCAGGGATGAGGCATCCACAACTTCTCTTGGAAACCTTTTCCAGTGCCTCACCACCCTCACAGTACAGAATTTCTTTCTAATATCATAATCTAAACCTGCTCTCTTTCAGTTTGAATCCATTCCTCTCTGTCATCTCACTACATATTATTGAAAATAGCCTCTTTCCATCTTTCTTGTAGGTGGTGCATTGCAAGCCACACTTCAATTTATTTTTTTAATGATTTTTATATTTTTAGGAGAAACCAAGTAAGTATTTATTTTTCTTTTCTTTGTTTTTGCATTGGAAGGTGCTATTTTTAGTAGTTTACAAGTTTAAAATGTTTAAACATAGAAGTGAAACTATCAATGCTGACTGCTTGCCTCAGAACATCTTTGGTTTACTTAGTGATTTTCTATTTTTTATTTTTTTTAAACTCGAATGATGTATGTTGAAGGGAAACAGAAGACGTGCAGTTCTGAGGAATTTCAAATTATATTTACTTTTGCAGGTCTTTGATGATCCATAGCTGAATGTGAGTCATCTTACATCTGAAACTGTGTCATGTTTTAACCCATCAGGTGGCTAAACACCACAGAGCTACTCTCTCACTCACCACCCCAGTGGGATGAGTGAGACGTTTGTGGGAAATAAAAAGTAAAACTCTTGAGTTCAGACAGTGACAATTTAATAGGACAGAAATGCCTCTTGTGCACCCCCAGCCTGCTCACTGGTGGGGCGGATTGAGAGGCAGAAAAGGCCTTGACTTTATCTAAACACTTCCTAGGAATAACTAAGGCATCAGTGTGTTATCAACATTATTCTCATCTGTAATCTAAAACAGTACTGTACCAGCTACTAGGAAAAAAATAACTCTCTTCCAGCTGAAACCATGACAATACCCACCCCTAATTCTATACCATTTCCATCATGGCCATTTCCCAATATTTCCAACACATTCTTCCTGTCTTTTGATATATACATGCAGATATAATTCCCTTAGTCTACGGACCATTCCTCTAAAATATCCACGGAGATAATTTAGTCCGTGGCTTTGAGCTGTATCCATCATGGCAGTCCTTCATGGCAGGAAGTTGTTTGTGGTGTTGGATTGCTGCATGCTGAAGCCAGTTCTAGTTCCATCATTTCTGTGCTTGTCCAGGTCTATCATTGCTGCACTCTCCCAAGATTCATCAAAAATTCATTCTTCACTAATCCAGGCAATTATTCCTGTCATGTCATTGACATTAACATATAGGAACTCTTGTAGTGAGGACATACAGTATCAAATAGCAGTTAATATAATGGAATTCAAATCACTGGCTATTACCTGAAATCAAATCTCACTGAGGCACAGATCACTTCCTCATTACCTACAAAGTGCACCCAGGTCCTTGAGAAAAGCCATTTCACAAATGTGCTTACCATTGCCTGGGGCACATGTCTGGTCTGGTAACCCAGACTGTCTTCTGCAGCATATTTTTATGTGCACTATAGTGACTTTATCCTCTTCCATAGCATGTTAAAGTTTTGACTCAGCAAGGCAGCTCAACCAGCAGATTCCTTAGAGTTAACTAGGCAGGTGGCTTTTTCTTAATGTATACCACAATATTTGAAGGTCCCACCACCCATTTCTTTCACTGTAAAGTCCATTGTATGATTTGATTTTCCCAGAGACTGGTGCATGATGGGGGTTGTGATTTACCCACTCAATGCCATGCTCTTTGGACGAAGTGTCTATGAGGTTGTTTTGGAACTGAGTACCCTTGTCTGAATCAATTCTTTCTGGGATGACATGTCACCATAAGACTTGTTTTTTAAGGCCCAAGATAGTGTTCTTGGTGGTGGTGTGGGGCAAAGGATATGTTTCCAGCCATCTGGTGGTTTCTTCCATCATTGTAAGCACGTGCTGCTTGTCTGGGAGGGTTTGAGGAAGTGTGATATAGTCACTCTGCCAGACCTCCCCATACTTATATTTCAGCCATCCTCATCCATACCAGAGAGGTTTTAAGTGCTTGTCCTGCTTGACTGCAGCACATTTCACACTGATGAATAGCCTGTACAATAGTGTCAGTGGTTCAGTCCAACCCATCTATGGGCCCATCTCTGTGTTGCAACTCTTGATGGCCTGAGGTGTCATGAGCCCATTGGGCTCTAAATAATCCATCCCTTCTGTTGCCAGCTCAGATTTAAACCAGAGACAGAGCCACTTCAATCACAGAGCCTGACCCACCTGCTGATTTGTTTTACTGTTTTTCAGTGGCCCAGCTCTTGGGTACAGAAGCATCTACATGATGTATTTTTACAACTACCAGCAGTATTTTGCCATAATTCAGCAGCACAGACGGGTTGAACTCTGTGCTGTCAGTTGCTCTGTTTCCATTGCTGTAACCACCCTCATAGGACATTTGCCACTGTCCATGAATCATTATAAAGTATTAGCCATTTTTCTCATTCAGCAATGTCTAAAGCCAGTTTGATGGCTTTCAGCTCTACAAACTGACTCAATTCACCTTGTCCTTCAGCCGTTTCTGTGACTTGTCATGTGTACTCCAAAAAACAGCCTTCTACCTTTGTTGTTTTCCTAAAATATGACATCACCCACCGGTGAATAGGGCATATTGCTTTTTATTTCATGGTAGCTCATGATACAGTGAGGTCCCTTCAGCACACTCTCCAAAAACCCATAATGCCTAAGAAAGCTGGTGTTGCCTTTTTGCTTGTTCATGGAGACATTGCTGTTACCTCATTAATTTCATCCATTGGGATCTGACAGCCTCCATCTTGCCATTTAATTCCTAAAAACTGAATGTCTTGTGCAAGTCCATTGACCTTACTTTGTTTTATGGCCAAACTGGCTTTGAGAAAGATTTGGACTATAGTCTTCCCCTTCTCAAAAATTTGTTTTGATGCGTTATCCCACACAACAATGACATCCATGTATTGCATGTATTTCAGAGCTTCACCCTATTCCAGTAAAATCTTGATCAGTCTGTGACAGATGTTAGGGCTGTATTTCCACCCCTGGAACAGTCAATTTTAGGTGCACTGGACACCCATCCAAATAAAAGCAAATTGTGTCCTGCATTCTGCTACTAAAGGGATCGAGAAAAATGTGTTAGCCTGCTTGGCTTCTTTAACCTCTAATTCCAGGTTACTGGCACCATCATCCCATCATCACAGCAGTCAGGTGACAATGTGCTCATCTGTACAACACTACAACACTGCAATTCTTTCACATAACTCAAAGCTCACACAGAAACAGGGGTTGGGTAGTTACTGACCTATGAGCTCTACCTCTTCCTTCATCTGCCTATCTTCTTCCTCCTGTTCTCGTGATGCCCCTACATGGCAGTAGCACAGAGTGGGGATTTTTCCTGCCTTTTTTTTTTAATAATTTTGCTAATAGTAAGTACCTACTCTCATGTGTGGAAATGAAAGTGCGATTAATGACTGATATATTTTGCCTGCAAAGAAAACACTGAATTGTGATCTTATAGATGAGTTTCCTTTTTGAATACTCTCACTTTCAAATATTTGTTATTTAAAATTTTAGCATACCTATATAATGATTTTCTGTCGTAATTTTATTTAAGCTGGGCTGATCTTTAAGACTTGGGCTGATCTTTGTATTATACTGTAGATTGGTTACAAATGTATAGTGCAGACTGAGAGGGCATAAAACCAGATCTCCCTCTATAAACAGTTTTGGTTTGTATTTTATCGAACTTTAAGTAAAACAACATGAAAGCTTGGAGTAAACCTAACTTGTTCTGATCAGAAAGATTCCACACCAGTGATGGCAAGCCTGGAGATGGGAGATTTCCAAGTGGTTACACTTCCATGTAAGGATTGGTCATGGATTTGTTTTACCCGACTGCCCCTATCTTCCTTCTGCTGTATAGTTTTTGAAAATTAATTTTTTTTTACTTCTGCCATTTTCTCCTGGATGTTAAAGTTGACTTAGAAGTCTGAATCTTCAATACCACTTGAATATGGAGGCCCAAAAAAAGCAGGGTATGGCATGTTTGCAAAGGCATGCTGGTTGCAATAGCTGGCTTTGCCAGTTACAAAATTCCCATCAACACAAACACCTTAATTCAAGTTCCTCTTTAATTGATTACTGTATATATTAAAGAATGTGTTTTTTTTTTTTTAATGCGTAAATATTTTGGAATGCACCTATGGAGAAATGAAAAAGAAGTATGTATCCAGCACACATAGAAGTGAGACGTTGATCTCAGAACAAAGTGTAGGCAAAGATATCTCAAAGAATAAGCTGCACTCAGATTCCAACCCCCTCCCCAACAAAACAGCTGATGTGTGAGCTTTTGCAAAGCTGAAGTAGTTTAGCATCAAAGTGTCTTCTCTGAATATACTGTAATAATGGGAAGGTTTATATAGTATCGTAAATATTACTTCATTACCTTGGCAATTTCACTGCTAAAATGAGTAACTCTGAAATCCATATTATGTTTGTTTGGTGTTACTAATAATACTGTAACACTTTCGTAGAGGAAGAAACAGAGTTTTGTGTTTCTATAAATAAACCTAGAGAATTAAAGGCATTTAAAGTGTCTTTTTCATTGCTAATAATGAGCTAAGAGATCGTTTCTGGTTTTGAATAACTGGGAGTGCACCTATATCAGTTTTTTAGTGGATGTAAAGTCCCTTGAGCAGCCTCTCTGTTCTACAGATCTGTTCTTGTTACAGGGGGTTATATGCTACTGTAGATGTCAGGGCTTCATTCATATTAGCACATCTTTTTCTGTGCAGGATAGATGAGAAAGAGGGGAACAAGTGAAGACAAGCAATGGGAGTGCTAAACAGGAACTTACTTCCATTTGTGTAGTTTTGTGTTCCTTTTAAACTTCCTTTTATTTTTTCTAGAAAGTGTGTGGTTTTATTTTGTTTTGTTCTGGTTTGGCTTTTTGACTTCTTTTTGTTGTTGTCATTCTTGTTTTTAATGGGTAAAAGTCCTGCTTGGGTGCCTTTTACTATATTTAGAACTAATGACCATTTGACCATTCCCTTAGGTACTGGGAAAGGGATGGAGGAGAAAAAGTTAGTTGAGATGGACTGCTGGTTTAAAGTTTTTTTTCCTTAAGACAAAATGTACTAGAAGAAAGCAGCAAAAATAGAAAAAGCCATTCTTGTCTCAGGTGCTGGAAAGACGTAGGCAGAACACATGGTCTCATCAGCTGCTCTGTGATGTGGTGAACCTGTAGCAGGATTGGGCTGTTGAGACTATTGTTGAGTTACCTCATCTGTCACAAATTCACTGAAATGTTGTCTTGTAAGAGAGATGGCCTTGCATGTAAAAATGAGACTCAGATAGGAGAGAAATAGGCAGGTATCTCCCAGGACTTGCTCAAGATTTGGCCAAAGGTCATGGGTGTGGTAGTAAATCTACATCCCACCTCTCTGCCAAGTCTTACTGGGACAGCACTCAAAAAGTCAGAGGTTCCTCACTGTCCTGATGGGTCTGTGGCTCTGGGAAATGATGAAAGGGCTAGTAGTGAAGAGTGTTCATCCTCTTAGCATTACTTGCTTCCATAGTTTTCCTTCCCATGTAGTCTTCTTCTACCACTCCTTTGAACTCCAAACCAGCAATAAATTTGTCAAAAATAAGATACAATTTATTTTATTCTTTTGGATCCTTTACTGTTGTTCCTTTACTCACCTGTCACAATTTGTATCCTTTCTGTCAAAGGTATTAATTTTTTTTTTAGGTTAGATCTTCTGTCCTGCTCCACTTTTGTGCCTTATTCCAGTAACATCAGGATGTTGGGATGAATTATGAGTCTTCACACAGTTTTCAAGAGTGCAATCTGAATAATACATACTCTTATATAACATGGTAGTGCTTATATTAACTAGGTGTCTTGTAAAGTTGCCATGGTCAGTCCTTTGAAATAGTGTTTTTGACTTTAAGGATGTTAATATCTCAGCTAGCATAGCCAGGTCACCTAGTTATAGATATTCAAGATGGAGATACACTATGGCTTTCTGGGTAAGAAAGATGAACCCTGAACGTGGAGGATTTCTGAATTATCCTTGAATTCATAAAAAGCCCAACAAAATGATATTCCAAAACGACATATTCATAGTGGGGCGCTTAGAATCTCAAAGCTAGTAGGTATAATCATTTATTTCCAAACTCTGGTCTGTCAACTGATCTCATTCCTGCCTCTTTCCTCAGGGAAAGTTCAACCATCAGTATTGACATGATTTGAACATGGCATTGCATTCCTGAGCCTCATTTTTTTTCCATACTTGCTCTTTCCCACTCTGCTGTCCTGTCTCCCTGTGTTCTTTCTGTTACTTTATTTGATATGATATAATGAAGAATGCGCTCTGGAAAGAAAGCTCTGGGCAATAAAACCTCTTTTTAAAAAACCATGTGCATAGAGTAAAAATAACAAAAACTGTCAAAAGAAGCTGTTAGTGTGAATGTATTTATTATATCTTTGGTGGAAAAGCTTAACTCAGTTCCAGGACTTCAGGACTACAATAGACAGTAATTTCTATATGAGTAGAGCCTCTATTTCTCTTTTGATATATGGGACAATCTGAACCCCAGGTTGTCAGCTGCTTTTACAAGTTTCAGGGGGAGAAAAAAATAAAGAAGAAAAAGATAGACAAGCTATTTTTGAACCATTTGTCAGTCGATAATCCAAGTCCCTTTCAGGAATGGGGTTAAAGCATACCTGCAGTATAAGTGAATACAATGAAAACTGCAACAGCTTCTGGGTGATGCCAATACAGTGTGGGTTAGAAGCTTTGACTTACAACCGTGTCCCTGGAGGTTAAGGGGAATAGTGGGTTCATTTCACAAGTGAGGAGAGACAGCATGGGAAGAAAAGAGACTTTTCAGCAGGTACTGTGGTAGCTCTTGTAAATTTATGACTTCCCACTGCTTGGGACTGGGCTCCCCTGGCATCCCTGGTGCTGTGCAGCCCAGTGCCCAGGTGTCCCCACCCAGCCAGTGCCGAGCTGTGCACACACCACAGGTGGTCGCCCACATCCGCTGGGGTGGGAGAATCGCTCACATGACTGAAATCAGGAGCTGATCTGTGGGCTTGTTCTTCTGTTTGGAGACTAGCTGGGAGGAGAGGAGATGCTACGGAGATGTGATTCATCCCTGATAACGAGTGGGTGAAACTCAGGCAGGCAGAAAAGCTGAGATTCAATGAACCTCCTGTACAAAGGGAGGACAGGAAGAGAGCAACCAGCAAGGACGCTTTGAGAATGAGCTACTGTGTACCATTTAAAAAACTATACCATTGTGTCCCCTTGAAATAAGGTTTTTTGGAGGTAATCACAGCTCTTTATAATACCCAAACGTTACAGTAAAAATGCGTTCCTTAATGCATTAAGACATTTCTCCCTATAATTTCCTTGATTTGATAGATAATGGATTTATTCAAACATTGTAAGAAAAATTACAGACTAAAAATAAATAAATCACCTCATTAAATGTATATAGAAACATTTTTCAAAATTTAATCAGAATATTTTCTCTGCTGCAGTGAATTCACTATTGTAAACCTGCAGGGGGAAGAAATAAGCAGCATGCTGCCAACTTTATAGATCCTGGATGGGATGAATCAGGTGGAGAAATGAGACCTAGAACTAAAGGTCTATTCAGCATCTTAGAAGAAAAAATGCTGATGAAGAAGGAACAGAAGAAATAGGAATAATAAATAAATAATAAAAATTTAAACACCTGAACTTGTTCACTTGCATTTCTCCCATCCTGACACTTTTTATCTGTAGCTTTTCTTTTGAAAGTCTCTCACAATTTCATGAGCAGAAACAATAGACTATGCAGAGTTTTATGGATACTTCAGGGGGTTGGCACTGACCGAAGGGCCGTGCTTATGAATTTCAGTGCAGCATCAAACTGCCAGAGGGTGTGCTCTCCAGGGCAGAGATTATTAGCCCTTCATTTGTGCTTTGCTGAGCCTATTTTAGATATTATCCTAGGGCAGACAGGGGCTCTGTTCTGTGGTTGCAAGGCCCTGGTTGACAGGGTGCTGACACTGTGGCACCGCTGTGTGATTACCCTCTTGTTCTGCCAGATTCCAAGGAGTGCTGATAAGAGTCAAGCATGGACTTCATTTCCTGGACTTGGGAGTGAGATGTAGGTCAAAAGAGCTTTGTCTTGGCATTTTTGCTCACTGTGTTTCTAGCCCTCACTTTATAACACTGTATATATATTCTTTTGCAGTGATGTGAATTAATTTGTTACCAACTGGGTTGACATTTCAAGATAACAAATACCTTTGAGGACAGTAATTTAAGAAGTAGATGTATAGAACTAATATCTGGAAATCAAGATTAACTTTAACATGTCTATGCATAATATTAGTTTATATTTGGACAGTCAATAGGCATTTCTTAAAGAACTAAATACCTATAAAGTAATTATTCATTTGCTTGCTTCTAGACAAAAGTGTCCTGACCTTCACCCTGGTTCTTGGAAAGCAGTAGTGACAAAAAGTACACATCATGAAGGAAAATTGAGAGGTCAGATGAAACTTGTAGGCAGTATCCCAGTATTCACAGGCACAGCTATTAACTTGAGGAAGATATTTCCCACACATACTTCAATAAAGGCAAGCAGATGCAACAGGTTATTTATTTTCATGGGGCAAGTTATATGATGTGCAAATATTCTGGCAGCTTGGAAGACTTCTGCTTTCTCATATTTATGACCATATCCTTCTCTCAAGGGATAACAGAAATATGGAGAAACCATTTCTCTCACCTAGCAATATTGATCAGTGAAGCTACTGTTTTCGTGAATTTATATAAAAGTTTCTTCCATTTCTGGAAGCTTCTTCTTTTGGGAAAAAAAAGAAAGTAAAACTGATATAATACCTTGTATCTTAATTCAAAAGCTTGGAGTGTTGATACAAAACACTATAGAAATTGTGCGATATAGAAATTTGCACAGGATGGAATGGAAGTTTGTAGGTGCTCTAAGTAAGTTGGAAAAATCCTGATACAAGAGTCCAAGGCTTGTATTCATGAAATGAAAGTTTTTATTTAGGAAACAGTAGGTATTAAAATGCGTCATTTTAATTTTAAAATAAATTTTAAGCTCTAATTATAACTACAACATCAAATTCCATTAGATCTGTGCTGCTTAGTATTACTTCTTATGTTTAGGAAGTCTTTCAATGAGGTTTCTGGGCATATTAGCCCATGCTGAGAATTCACCTTCCTCTGAGCATTTTCAAAAAAAACTTTCTTTAAAAAGCATTGAGAAGCACACTGCACTTAGACCATTGGTTTTAGTGTCAGTACGGTAAATAAAAATTATTGTACTGTAAATGATGACCCACTTGCAGAATTCTTCTGACCTTAGCAATCTGTACTTCATGGCCTTTTTTGTCTACATTCAGTAATGCTTTCTATTTTAATCAAAACAGTTATGGTGGCAGACTGCACACTTGGGCTTGGGATGTCGAGCTGTTTTGTCAGGGCATCCTGTTCTCACATTCGAAGTAGAAACTCAGTGCAAGCACTGCTAAAAACACATGAGGAAGCTGATTTGAATATTCTCTATTCAGGGCATGAAAGTGTTGGAAAGAAGTTTCTGCAGAGCACAGAGAAATAAAGTCTGAGACAAAGGTTCAAGAGGAAATTGTGAGGAGCAGCCAGGAGTGAAGGTTGCACAGTGGCTGCTTTCATGGCAAAGTCCTGAGTGCTTTGGCAAGGGTGCAGTGAGTCACTGCTGCCCTCCTGGATGGGAGGCATGCTGTTCATGTGGGAAGAAGCCCATGGGAGGCTGACAAAATCTGTGACTAGACAGGGAGTCTGGTTGTAGGCAGCCATTGTTCCTGGCACACAGGATGTCCCCAGACTGCTGGGCTAATAATGACTCAGGTGTCTTCACACTATAGTTAGCAGCTGTAGGCTGGGTTGAACATTAGCTTAGCTGGCCATTGGTACAGGTACAGTAATTCCACAGCAGTACACTTGTTCCTGTACACTCTGGTTGTTCTTTCTGTTCTCTTTATTGATTTCCACACAGATCTCCTAAACCTGGACTCCATTTCATTCGCTTCAGCAAGGGTTGGTATTATGTGAAGAGTGAGAATCCAAATCCAGGTTATCTGGTTCTTGCAGTCCCCTTTGGGCTCCACTGTGTCACCTCTGACTGTGGAAGGATAAATGTATGAGGTGCCTACTCCCTCTGGACTGTCTTAGGGAACCCAGTATCTGCAGCTTGCCCAGGTGCAAGTGTGGTGGCTTGAGCAAATCTCCAGCTTCAGGAATTAGCTTAGTTGCCCATAGTTATTTCAAAAACGGCAAAACTAGTTCTGTTTTTAATTTCTTGGCTTTGTTAGCATATTTTAGAACTTTCCAGAAATATGCTATTCTTCTGCTGTTTATACAAATATGTTTTCTATATTCTATTATGTTTTTGTGTTTTCTCTATGAAACTCGATTCCTGTTTTCAGAGTGAGTAGGGGTCTCACAGGATAATCCAGTCCTGAAGCAAAAACTAGCTACTGTTGCCAACAAGAATCCAATGCTACAGAAGGCAAGTGGAGCAGTGCTTGGGGGAAGTGCAGTGAAGGCATTTTTGTCATTTGGGAAGCATAGAAACTAAGGAGTTCTTTCAAATAGAAGTTTTCCCCAAAGGAAGCTACTAGGACAACTAGCTGATGTTTGTAATTTCGTACACCTCATTTAAAGTAATCTTTATCTTGATTTTGAAAAGGTCAGAGGAAAGAAGAGAAAATGTTTGTGGTTAGAAGCAAAGTTTTGGGTAGGAGTTTTTTGTTTGTTTGTTTCTTTTGCCTTGCCCATAGTGATGCCATTCAAATTTCACAGGCAGTCCTTGTCCCTCTGAGCAGAAGTATTGCAAAGCACACATCTTCAAATGTACCAGCAATGTAAGTGGGGAAGTCCAGTAGAGGACAACCCTGAGAACAAGGGTGAATTTTTGATCTTGCTGAAAGAGGGAATCATAACTGCTTGCCAATGAAGAATTTGAAAAAGAGGCAAGTTTGAGAAACTCCAAGCCTCCTAAGGAAAAAAAATATAACTTTGAACATCATCCTTTAGTAGTCAGTCCCTAGAAAATTGTTAAAAGATATGCCACTTTAATAATTATCTTGTTATAGTATTTTGAAAAAGAAAGGTTTTTTAATAATATCATGTAGAAACCAGTCAATTTGGAGAAGATGAGAATTAACATGAAAAATTCCAATAAGAAATGGATGAGGGATATGGAGACCAGTTGGGACTGAGAGGATGTTACTAATAGTTGCTGGACTGCGCACATAAATACACAGGTGAATAAGAGCTTAGATTAAAAGACAGAAATATATTCATTGCCATTGCTGTTTCCAATTGGAGGGAGTATAAAACAGTTCATTCATAGACACTGAGATTTGTTACCTAAGTTTTAGGCTAATTTCATACTTCTCGGAAAAATCTTGTCCCTCATCATACTAGTTATATTTGCAATTTCCTTGTTTATTTCACTCTTATATTGCAGAATAACAGGCCTAATCTTCTTTTTCTGGTTTCCACCACAAATTAATCTTTACTTTCCACTCCATTTATTAGTGACTGAGAATCACATCAAATGTAACACTATTTGTGTAATTTATCCCTTTCTAAAACAAAATCAGAAATAAAGAAGCAAATGGATTAGTAATTCTGTCTCATTAAATGTAATAAGGAATATTGTTAAAAAGTCATTATAATATCCATTTGAGCCTTCCAGAGCTACTAAAAACCTACATTTCAATATCAGAATACACATGCTGCAGAGTACACATGTGCACTAACAATCGCATAGGTACTCTCTTCATGAATGTAATTTTTACTATTTAATTACATGCCTCTGAATGTAAACCTAAAATTCATTTTTTTCCTCAGTAGGGATCTCTGCAGCTTGGAGGAACTTGTATCCTGTTTTTTTATTCTCCAGCTCAGGTGTCAGGAGGGACAATAAAACTTTTAAAAATATTTAGGTTCATCACTATTGAGATGAACATTGTGCCTGACAGTAATTTGCTTAAGTTTTTGTCACATGTCTTTTATATAGCTGATTCTTGCTTCCAAGTAATTTTTAAAATATTTTTAATATTAAAATATGTCTTGACAGGGTTGAAAGTTTCTTATTTTTCAAACTTAAATAAATTGGTCAAGCCATGCATTTTCCTTTGAAAAAAAAATGCCAAAAATCTTAGGAAGTATTTGCTAAGATTTTCAATAGTCTTTTAGTCCAAAAGTTCAAAAGAAAGAATGAAATAACAGTGATCAAGGAGATGGAAGCAAATGTCTTTGTAAAGGGTATAAGAGAACAAACCAGATCAACTCAGTGAGTTCAGTTGAACATGGTTTGGCTTGCTTTTACTTTGTAATTTTTCCTTCTCAACCAAGTATCTCAGTCTTACCTGATACAATTAATCCTACCATCTATGACATTACTCAGTGTTTAAGAATTACAGACAACCCAAAATCTAGCAGAATCAATGAACTGTAGAACACTCTTCAATATCACATCTCTCACTAGAAATATCGGTGGGGATTTTTAGCTGATAAACCATAGATTTACTTAAAGTAGGCATTGCATCAGTGGAGTGGAGTAAGTCTCTGATGTGAATATTCCTGAACTTTGCAGGGTTCTGAAACACACATCTTTTCTAAGCACATCTTGTCTAAGACTGAATTATAGCCAGCTCCGGGCAAGGAACAGGTAATGCTTATATTGCCTCTGGAGCAGCCCAAAAGTTAAATTAACTCTCATGTCCAAAGATTCATGCCAAGTTTTTATTATATTGTAATGGTGCAGGTGTGCTTTCTCCAGTCCTCCATCTATTCCAGCCCTTGAACAGTTCTTCACAGTTATTGAAAGACACTTCTGAAAGATAATCCTGTAGCCTGTAACATTCACAATGAAAGGCTTCCTGCCTAGGCTGTATGCCTTCATGGTTTTGGATAGCTCTCCTCTCTGCCAAAACCTCCTGAATATACCATTTTCGTGGATTTTTTCTTTTGTTTTGCACCTCTGACTGCATCATTCACCTGTGTTATTTAATGAAAGAGATAAGCACTTAAATCTTTCTATTAGGTAGTTTTCAAATCAGATGGATAAATCGTGTTATTGAAGAATGTTAACTTCTGACTTCTTAATAGTTTACAGTTTTCACAGCTCCTCTAAGAAATTAGAATTCAGAAGCAAGAAGGGATAGTTTGTGACTGATTAATTTCTTGATTCCCTGAGAGTGTGATGCGTGGATCGCTCATCAATTTTATGGGGTAATGTATCATGCCACTTATAAATATCTCATTATCTTCTCTACGCAAACACATGTATCAGAAATAGAGCAGTTGAATGCATGCAGGATTTATATTTCCCTTGGGAAAATTAAAACTTCAGACTCATTATAGCATCCCTAGACCCAGTTGGTTGGCATACCAAGCATCACCTGCTTTGCTGAGTGCTTCTTATGGGTGGCAATATATGTATGCTAATCAGGGTGTTAGGCAAATTAGGGTGTTAGGTGGTTAGAGGAAAATAAATGTTTTTCTTATTTTTATGAAAATTGCTTGCCTTTATCCCTTTTACTGTGTGATAAAAGTTGAATTAATACACGAGGAAAAAGTAATGCTTTACTTGCAGGGCTTGTTTGCACAAGCAAGAGCCATGCAAATGGCTTCAACATTCTTGTTATTTTCAGCTTTTTACTACTACTAATTTTCTTCCCAAATAATCAGTAAATGCATGTTTAATCAAAACCAAAGGTATAGTAAGATAGAAAAGGGGAGATTTTAACAAAGAAGAGTGGAAAAACCTCTCTTTTTTGGAAAGCAAGTAATGTCATGGAGGCGTTATTGATTATGACAGTTATTTTTATGGACCTATCATCTCAGTAACAATCAGAAAGTATCAAGTGCTAGGAATTTATAGGAAAATAACAGAAAAGTATAAAAAAATGTAGGTTTGCAGGTCTGTGGTTCATCCATATCTTGAACACCGTATTGTTCATATTCTCTCTTCTCAAAAAGTCATGTTGCAGAAAAGGAAATATTCAGGAAAAAACAATGATCAATCAAAGGCAGGGAACAGCTTCCATACAAGCTGTGACTTGGTGGGCTGTCCATATATATTGGCTTCCCATTGCAAAGTTTTGGTGTTAGGGTGAACTGCAGAGGTGGCTTATCTGAGAAGATGCAAGAAGGTTCCTCTGTGTCTGATTGAGGCAATGTCACCTGGCTCCAAGACAGACCTGCCACTGGAGGCCAAGCCTGCTTCTGCTTGTGATGATGGTAGTGATTCTAGGATAATGTATTTCAGAAAGGCCAAAAATTGCTGGGAAACAGCGCCTGGGAGAGAACTGTGAGGATATGTGAGAGAAGCAGCTGTGAATATGTGAAAAATGTGAGGGAGGGGGTACTCCAGGCACCAGAGCAAAGATTCCCCTGCAGCCCATGGTGCAGCCCATGGTGAGCCCCTGCACTCCATAGAGGTCCATGGTGGAGCAGATATCTGGAGGTGGGCAGGTGGGACAGGAGACTATGACTCCATGGGAAGATCACACTGGAGCAGGGTCCTGGCAGAACCTGTGAGCCCATGGAGAGAAGAGCCCATAGTCAAGCAGGTTTTCTGGCAGGACTTGTGACCCTAAGGGGGACCCTCACTGGAGCAGCCTGTTTCTGAAGGAAACACCAGTGGAAGGGGTTTGATAAGAATTGCAGCCTGTGGGAAGCAGTTCAGGAAAGACTGTATCCCATGAAAGTGACCCTATGCTTGAAGAGTGTGAGGAAGAAAGAGCAGCAGAGGCAATGCATAAGGAGTCAACTGAAACCCCCATTCCCTATCTCCTTATTCTGCTCACACAGAAGAAAGGTAGAGACATCTGGAAGGAAGCAAAGCCTGAGAAGCAAAGGGAGAGGGGGAGAAGAAGTTTTTAGATTTTATCTTATTTCTTGCTATCTTACTGTTTAATTGTCAATAAATTAAATTAATTTCCCTAAATCAAGTCAAGTTTTTCCCACAAGAGAAACTGAAGTGTGATCTCTCCCTGTCCTTATTTCTACCCATAAACTTTTCTTTTTTTTCCAATTTTCTCCGCTGTCCTTTTTAAGGGGAGGAAATGATAGAGCAGCTTGGCAAGCACCCAACATCCAGCCAAGGTTAACCCACAACAGATGATACAAATAGATGACGTGGAGATGGTGCACATGGAGGAGACAGGCATATAATAATCCTAAAATCATGAATACCGTGGCAAAAGGAGACACTGCATGCCGCCGCTTCAAATACAAGAACTAGGGGCATGAAATTTATCTGAAAAGCCCATTACAAAACAGATAAAAAGAAATATTCCGTGGGATTGGAGTCAGAACTGAGGAACTTCCTGATAAGCAATGTTGTGAGTGATTAAAGGTTACATGGTGTCTAGGAGAAAATGGGCAAGTGCTTGGAAGAAGCATTTATTGGGGTTAGTAACCCAGAAATCGCATCAGGCTCTGTAAATCATCCCAGTGGAAAACACCTGGAAGCAAGGAAAGTCCTCAGGGGAATCCTGTTCAGGTAAGGTTATGGACGGGGCACTGAGCAACCTGATCTAGTGATCTAGTGGAAGCTGTCCCTGCCCAAGGCAGAGTTTTATTAGATGGTCTTTAAAGGTTCCTTCCAACCCACACCATTCTGTGATTCTGTGTGGTTGTCCCTGTTTTCAGTCTCATCAAGTGGGTGGCTATAGACATTGATAGAAACAGAATACAAAATCAGATGAATCCTTGGACTTACACAATGCTGATATTATTAAAAGGAGATATAGAAATAATATATTTAACTATAGATAGCTATAGTTAGAGAAGATGGACCTCACTCAAATTTCTGAGAGGAAAAGTCCAATGTGCAGTTCAGGGGAAATAAAGGGGATGAAGTTTCCTCCTGGAAAATGCATTGGCAGTGACATCCCCTTTGTCCATACAAGCAGGCATCTGGGTACAAATAGTAAGCAATATTTGTAAGCACTGCTCTGAAAAGGCTGTATAAACATTGAGAAATACAATCTTTCAACATATTGAGAATAGGAGCAAAGTGCAATACACAAAAGATGTATCTCTTTGCTAGGTCATTTCTACTAAATTTTCTTCAAAATCACTTACGTCACTTAGGTAAAGCTGCACCAATGAAAGGAAGAAGCAGTTTAGAGGCAGACACTCCAACACATGAAAGGAAATATTAAAATTACCTCAAAGACTGTGAGCAATGTATTTTCAGGCAGGCATTTTGGCACTATTTATTAGGGTATTTTTATTTTTCTTTGAATTATAACATATTTTTTTCTTGTAATCTGTTGCATCCAATCTTCTATTGAATTAATAAAGCCAAAATTAGTGTCTGAAGGAGTGTGCTATGAGGGACATGGGGGCTGAAATTCTTACACCACACCCTAAACTATTATTTCAAGTATTGAAAAATAGATAAGTCATATTCTTATTGATGAAGATAAAATTACATCTCTATTTCTTAAAACATAAAGTCTCTTTCATTAACCTTTGTGAATTTTCCTTATGTAGAATCAGAGAACCATTTAAGTTGGAAAAGATCTGTAAGGTCTTTGAGTCCAACCATAAAGTTAACCCTGCCAATTCCACCACTAAGCCATGTCCCTAAGTGCCACATCTGCAAGACTTTTAAATACTTCTAGGGATGGTGACTCCGCCACTTCCTTGGGCAACCTGTTTCAGTGCTTGATAGCTCTTTGATGAACAAATTTTTCCTAACACCCAATCTAAACCTCTCCTGGCCCCACTTGAGGCCATTTCCTCTTGTCCTGTCACTTGTTACCTGGCAGAAGGGACTGACCCTCACCTTGCTGCAGTCTCCTGTCAGGTAGTTGTAGAGAATGTTACGGTGCCATTCCCAGTCTCTTTTTCTCCAGGCTAAACAACACTGGTTCCCTCAGCTGCTCCTCATAAGACTTGGGCTCCAGACCCTTCACCACCTCTGTTGTTTTTCTTTGGGTATACAAATCGAATTATCATCTAACCAGCCTTGAAAAACTCAACTTGCATTTACCCTTTCCAAGTATTTTGACAGCTTTGTACGGAAAGGTTACTCACTACCGCTGGTAAATACTGATTTCATCCCTGATTTCTCTTACTGCTTACTGTATGCTAGAGGGTTTTTGCAGTTTACTACTCATTGCTTTAAAGTAACTGTAAAATATTACAGAATTCAGAGGTATCCTCATGAGAACATAATTTTTCTTAGGTTTGACACAGCTTTAGCCTTCTGATGGAAAACTTCTTGTTTCTAATTACCTCCCTAACCTGCTGTTCAGTCATCATGAGTTTTCTACTCTTTCTAAAAATACTTTCAAAAAAAAAAAATTCAGTGGTATGCATTCATCAGTGTTGCTTCTTTGACAATCTCCAAACTGACTGTCAAGTTTTAATTCTCTTAGCTGCTCATTTTAAACAAGTTTCTTCATCTTTGTGTGGCTCTACCTCCTTAAATAGAAGAAAATTGTGGTGTATCCCTTTGTCTTTTGTTGCTCCTGTAAGGGCAGAGTTTATCTTGATTCACATGTGCAGTTTTGAGCCAAGTCACACGTGATAGAGAGGACAGGGTTAAGAGAAGTGTCCTGGTTTGTAGGCTGCCTTCACAGCTGCTTCAGGATGTATTTATTCATTAAGGCCTTGTAAAAATGTGATCTCTGTATCATGTACCAGTGTGAATCTCCATGGGGGTAATTACCATTCTCCCATTTTCTGCCCTTTCTGCCTCCAGTCTCCCATGGGATAGCAGTTAGTTCTGCCATCCTATACAGGTGGTCACTAATGTTTTATGTTCTTCCTACTTAGGCCTGGAATTTTGGTCTCTAAGGACATCAAAGCACTTGATCAGGTAGACAGTTTCTCAGTTTTGATTTTTATCAAACTGTGCTTCTCCAATCCAGTGACTGTGGAAAGGATCAATATAGACTAGAGAATATGAGACAGGAAGGCAGCAGCAACAGAGGTCAGGGAAAGGGGTTCTTGCTCCAGGAATACACCCAGATTTTCTCTACAGTCAGAGAAGCAAGAGGAGCTCTTCCAAAGAACATTTAGTCCTACATTCTTTAAAATAAGACTAGCTAATTTATTCTTAAACTTAGATTGGCTGATTCTTAGTTATTTTTCCAATGGCAAAATATACATTTGGGGTCTTGCTAATGAGGGATTTAAGTGCCTAAAGTACATCTTCAGGGAATAGAGGTCTGTGATGTAGACTGATTGGTTTGCTCTCCTTTCTCCTGCTGAAAGTGGTCCAATTAAATCTTGTAATTGTTGAGGACAGAGGTCCTTAGCTGGTAGGGCTCACAAGGGGAGGGCAACAAATGGGATACATTGGTTCTTGTCCTTGGTCTAGGAACCTATTTTCATATGAAGTAGTTTATGAGTAATTGAAATCCTTGGAACAGAGATTGTCTATCAATAAATTAACTTTACTTCTTAGCTCTCAGTCTTATACCAGTACTGCTTAAGCTTGGAAGCACAGTTCCAGGTGCCTGAAGGATTTTGAAATCTAGATTTTGATTTGGACTAAAATTTTTAGTCTTTTCAGGGATAATGGAACACTTCTTCACGTAAAGAGAGAGAGATACATGAGGATGGGAAAAATAGAATGAAAGTTATATTTTTATGCCTTATGCTTATAAAAGGACTTAATTGCCCTTAAGTAGCTCAGAAGAGATATGCTAGTAATGTAAGAGGTACCTACCAGTTGTATGTATTCAGCAACAGAAATAACTGGGTTTATGTAACATATAAAGCTTAATAAGTGATTAATGCAAGACTCTTTCTATGAGACAATGACTTTTATGTGCCACTCCATTTGGAAAGGTGCAGGCACTAAACCATCTCTGCTTTGAAGGTAAGGAAAACCATGGCAGCCCATGACAGCTGATGAACAGCCTATAAATACATAAAAGATACTTCAGCAGCTGCTGTGACTTAGCAAATTTAAAATCAACTTTCTTATGCATTGAAAGTTGAAAGTACAATTTTTTTTTTTTAATTTTTTTTTTTTTTTTATGTTCCAAATAATACGTCTTTGCAAGTTTTGGTCAATTTCATATTTAGTAGACATTCCACAGAGTACTAGTATTACTGCCTGAATTGTTTTATGCTGGGCTAGAAGTAGGTCCTTGTGGGCTTCCTAAGAACAGAGTGTGCTGTTTTGTTCTGGATCTTTTTTATGGCTGTACTCAGAGGAATTACTTTATGGGTGGCAATTCACAGATTTTAAGTCAGTTTTAGTGTACATGACTCTGTGGATTACATTTCAGAAGCAACATCATAGTGATTTAAATTATTACCTTTAAAGACAGGAAAAGTAGAAAGTTTTATAGTACTTTTACTTAGCAAAAAAATATTAAGCTTCCACTGGTAGGTGTATTCCTGCTTAACCACCTAGAGAAGCTGCTTAAACTAATACTTCCACTACATCCAGAATTATTCTTATCTGCAATCTCATGTATCAAAGCATTTATATTCTTTTGTTCCATTTCATACAATGTAAATTTTCTTTCTGAAGTGTCTGGGCAGCTTTCTGGAGTTCAGAAAGTATTATGACTAGCACATATCATATCTCTTCTTGTATCTGTTCTTTATGGGAAAAATAAAAATAGTGGAGATGCTTTGAGTTTATAAATGAAGTCAAAGCTGAAAATAGCTTTTTCACATAGAGATGCCCTTTTGTTATTCAGGAAATGCATTCCAAACAGTTAGCCCTGGAGAAAATGATGCCTCTAGTGCAGATGAGTTTTACCCTCACTGTAGAAAATGTCAGCATATCAGAGCAGCACTGCTGTTGGCAACGTTGTTGGCCTATGTTGCTAATGTTGGCCTTTCACTTATCCTTCCTTGAAACAATGATGTACTTGAAGACAATAACTGAGTCCTTGGGCAAGAATAAGTACTATACAGAGAGCTGGTTCAGGAAGCAGAGGACAGATTTGCGTCCCAAACAGTAGAAAATGATGTTTAAAGGAGGTGCTATAGCATTTTGAACTTCCTAGTGCTTTCTAAGTGCTGAAGGCTATGAAACCAAATCTGCTGTGTTACCTCACTGAGCTCTGAATTCTTCATGAGATAATATGGTCACTGCCCACTGGCATGAAATGAGAGGAATTCATGTCACTGAAGGGGAGCAATGCAGCTGACAGACTGATGTCACTACTGCCTGCCTCCAGCAAAAAGGATTATTTCAGGCTGACTTCTAGGTCCATCCTCATAGAACACCAGCTCTAATGCCATGCTTTGGGTAAACTGATCTACTAACTAGCTAAGAAACAAGATCTAGCTTTTCCTGGCTAGAGAAATTGCTTTTCTGGAATGAGTAACTCGCAGCAGCCTGGCCAGAAAAAGTAGCATAAGGATTAGTCTGTCACCTTCCCATATCCTGCACTTGATCTAAATAAACAAATAAATAACATCTCTGCAAGTATCCAAGAATTAATCTCTTCAGTACAAATTTTTCTTCTAAGTTGTCCGTACATGCTAGTTTTAACCCTGTGGGAGTTGCTTTTCTATAACCATGTCTGGAATTTGGCCCTTAATAGTAAATGAGTCTTCATTCTGTAATGTAGGTCAAGAGAAGAAATTAAATGATGACATTGTGCTGGCTTGCTGTGGCATCCCCCAGGAGTTGGTATGGTCCCTACTGATTGCCTTGAATCATTAATCAAAGGGAAACTGCGTTGCACAGCCTACAATATATTCTCAGCAGGCACATGCATTGATGATGCTGCACCATGAAAAAGACTTAATTGCATTGACAGTACATTTTTTCACAGTTTAGAGTGTTTATCAAAATTGTGCTTGTAGCATCTAAAAATACTGTAATTAATGCAGCTTTTGGCCTCTTCACACACTGTTTTCTTTTTAGTTTCTTCTGTTAAAGAAGACAGCTGTTTGCTAGGAAAACAAATTCATCTCTTTTCCTTCTCTCTCTCGCCTCCTGTTTTGTATCTGAGTGCATCAGTAGGAGGCTCACAGTTTGTTGTAAATGTTCATTCACAGTTTCTGTAGATTCCTACATTCATATTCACAAAGGCAGAATATTTCAAGATGTCCTTCATATCAAGCTACTGCTACTTCACATCAGACATGAGGAATACAAAATATGGGCATTGCTTCCACAGAGGCAAAACAACTCAAGCAAAAAAAAAAAGAAAAGCAAACAAAAAACAAGCAAACAAACAAAAGCACAAAAAAAACCCCAAAACCAAAACCAAAACCAAACCAAACCAAACAAACAAACAAAAAAAAAACAAAAGAACCAACCCCCCCAAAAAAACACACAAAGAACTCCAAAACAAAACAAAACAAAACAAAAAAAAACCAAAAACCCGACCAAACAATAAGATACAAAACCCACTGTCCTCAAGAAGAATTATTCATTGTTAAACTGTTTCCTTTCATCACTGATCTGAGGGTGGCTTGTTGCTATTAACTTGCACAGTATATTACAGAACAAGGAAAGCAGACCTTCTTTGATAAGATATAGCATCTGCAAGGGAAGGGGAGGGTGATGCTGGCGAGGCACCTTGTGACACCACTAGGCAGCTGTTCCTTGGCTCCTGGGTGGACCAGGACCATGTTTTCCTTTCTCCTCTTAAGAATTCAGGCTGTGAGAGCAGGAAAGGACACAAAATCATGACACATGATTTGGGTCAACACCATAAGCTGTTGCTCCTGTGCTGGGCAATCTGTGTTCATGTGGGAACCTGCAATCCCATAAGAAACCCAACCTGCTTAGTGGCGAGTAGTCTGGGAGTAAGGGAGCAGCATCTGCCCTCCTGCGCAGAGAGCAACAAGAGCAAAGGGAATTTGTACTGGAAAGATATCTGGGTTAAAGAAGACACTGGGAAAAAAATATCTGTTTAAGCATTAAGAAAAAAGAGACTTAACATCTGTTTGCCCACACCTCTACAGAAAAATCGTATTATCATGACTCATTTTTGTCATCCATCTGCTACCATTGACTATTGCAAAGTGCTCTGTTGCCTCAAACATCCTCATCAGGTTTTAAAATGTTTCAGTTCTACATATTGCCTTGTAAATCTTGTATTACAGTGAAAAAACTGTGTATGCAGTAGAGCTTTGCAAGGCTGCAATTTCACTGAAATGACTATTATTACCTTATAGACTGCAATGGTAAAGCTCAAGTGGTGCAGTGTATGAAATCCTAAGGTTAAATAATAGATTTGACCATAACATTACACTGGACTTTATACTTCTGCTGCTGATGTAGAACTTGAACTTCTGTTAAAACAGGAGCCTATTCAACATCTCTATCATCGTCTGGCATAAAAGCCTGCACTGTGTACACAACAATAGGAAGGTTCAAGATCAGAGACTAAGTGGAAGTATCTTTAGTTTTCAAATGCTTTCTACTCTGTGAATAAAAACATCTGGAGTCAAGCTGCCCTTACACTGCTAGTTGGTGATGCATGTGAGAATGGGATTCACAGCTGATAGCAGGACCAGAAATGGTCCTGTGATGAAACCTGCACTTAAGCCTATAAGCACCACAAAGTGAATTAATCAGGAAAACTTATGAAGCAATAAAAAATAAATATAATTAAAGAAAAAACATTCATAACAGTTAACAGAGAAAAGTAATGAAAATTAAATGTATTTTAAGTAATTAAGATTTTAATGAAAGTTCATTTAAACCATTTTTTCTCCTTCAGTACATTAAAGAAGTATTTTGTATGGGATGGAAGAGCTTGAAAATTTCTGGATGGTAGTCTTCAAGGATATTTATTGAGCAGACAGATTGTTTAGGCTCCTGCTATAATCTTCCAGAATGGTTTGAGTTTAATGCATTTGGAAAAGATCAGGCTGCTTTTCTTTTCCAGTACAAATTTTGGTCTTGGAAGTGCTGTTTTACAGATTAGATTAAACTTAATGCATTTAAAAAATTGAGTTTTAAAACCACTGAAAAAACAAGGTGTCCCTAGAATAGAAGATGCAGGTTTTGCTGGCAGTTCTTTTCATTCCATTCATCACCAAGACAGCATTAAAGTGCAGTGGCTCTGTCATTGCTATTAAAATTACATGAAGGGTGAAGAAACACAGACCCAACATTCTGTATCTGATGACAGATCAACTGTTGAAATTACCAGTGCATTTTATATTGTAAGATCTTTTTTCTTGCATAATGTGGAGAATAATGGGTCTATCTTATTAATCTTCCTTTGTCTATGATTTGGAAAACAACAGAAAAAAAATTTTGTAACTGAAAAGTATTTTCAGCTTTCACAAAGCATGGTACTCTAAAGTGTTGGATGAATAGGAAAGAATCCTCCCTTTGCATTGAGCTGCTGAGGTTTTTCCAGCCTTTCAAAGAGGCTGTCATTACAGATGAGAATACTGACATTTGAAAGCCCTCTTACTTGCTGATGCAGGGAAGTGCAGAGACTGACTTCTCTCTTCCCCAGCCCTGCCCAGCTGCCTTCACTTCTTAGAGACAGCCTTGTCTTTCAGCTTAGCAGAGAAAGAAAAATGACAGAAAGGGAAACCTTGGTCATTAAAGTTTACTCTAAATATGTACGTGGATTTTTTAATAAGTAGCAGCTTTTTAGCTAGTTGTCTGTCATCCTCCTGTTTCACTGTGTCACTCAGGGGCAGTGAGGCAAGCCCAGGGCACCACAGGTGCCTTCAGAAAGTTGCCCACAGCCCACGAGGATCTGTTGTGCTGAGGACAAAGGCTCTGCTAGCATCCCAGTGGCCAGACGCCTGCAAATGCCCTGACCCACAGCATGAACACTCATGTCTCTCCTCTTTTCCCCAACCCAGAAAGGGTAAATGTCTTCCACAGCGCAGCTACGGTGATGTTATGATGCCATCTCACTGCAACTGTGTATTCCTGGCTTTATTATCACTCTCTTGAAGAAGTGAGTGTCAAAGCCATCAGTAAAAGAGCAGTAAATAATGAATGGGGTCAGCCTGAAAGAGAAGCTGCAGTTGGCAGCTGGTTGGTTACTGTTTGCTCAACAGGATCATCTTCACACAAGCAGGCTCAACTCTTCACTGCTGTCCTTGTACCTTCTGTGGTCCAGCAATTTACAGAGCCTTTGAGAAAGATTATCAATTTTAATGAAAATAGAGGGGTAAACCAGAAATTTAAGTTCATCTGTCACTCTACTATTACTACTATCTTGCTTAATTTAAGTTGGCTTTTGTTCTGTTCGATTTTAAAAACTCTTAGTAACTTCAAATGCTAAAATACAGGTGCTATTACTGATTTTTTAAGCTGTTCAGTTACATTGCAATTCTTAAAATATTCCAGTCTAATTTTACCGTTGAGATGAAGTTTGGGTTGTAACTCCACAAGAATCAGTTCTGGAAAAGCAGAAACCAGGGTAGGCTACAAGCAGTTCCTATCAAGCAGCCATTCAGAAAACTACAGCGACAATTGCTTCACAAAAAGCCAAATTGTTATTTTCGGTAAATAACTCCTGCACACTATGTTTGCTGGTTGCAACATTGAGTAATAAAAAGTCATCCAAGGCTGATGATTTTTATTCTGAAAAAAGATATGGAAAGACTGATTTTCATGGTGTATGTACTTTGAGGAAAATAGTTGTAAAGAATTTACTGTGTTAAATCTTCTTCCTGCTCTTAAACACAGAAGAGTAATTTAAAGAGATATTTCAGATATCAAAATCAGTAGATTTGTAATGTTGTTAAGGGTTTTTATTCCTCGTATAAATCATACTCTTAACTCCTTTAGCAGTCACAGGAGTTATGGGCAGTGCTGAATGCTGTATCTCTTTTTCCTTACTAGCATAACACATAATTTTGTGTGTATTAATGATATATAAGCATCCTTAGTTATAAAAAATGTAAAGTTTTTCAACAAAACCAACAGATATTTACTACAGCATGTATGATATTTTGCTTTTCCTTCACTCATGTATTAATTTTTCACAGATTCAGGTGGTGTGAAATGTCTTGGCGTACTGGAATACCATTGTGAAACTCAAGGAATTCATGTGAAGTCATATTACTTCCCTTGAAATATAGAAACAAACTTATACTAGTCCTACTTTCTATAGAAAAGGAAAAAAACCCACCCCCAATAACAGACCAATTGAAAAAAAATAGATTTCTATGTCCATGACTGAAAGCTGCTTTTGTCCTTGTAATTCTGTAGCCATGGGTTTTGGCAGTCAAACAGCACAAGGTGCTGTTTGTGGAGTGGCAGTGTTTACTGTCCTGAAAACCAGACTCCAGATCCTTTCATCACTCTTTGATACACTGGTTAATTACATAAGCTGGGTCATTGAACTAGTACTCCATAACCACTGGGCTAATAATAGGGGATCGTCACCCTTTCTTAGCCTTACTTGGATATTCATGTGGTTTCTGTGGTTTTGGATCCTAACATAGATGTATTAATCCTTCTACAGCAACCTGTATTGATCATATGTGTGGAAACTTCTCTTGCCACTCATTTCCGGGCTGTTTCAGCTGGTGCTTTCCCTGCCACTCAACACTGTGTAACCAAGACTGCTACAGGGCTTTCTGTTGCTGCATTACCCCTGCACAAACAATTATTACTGAGATCCAGAGTAAGATAATTTTCTCAGCCAGAGATCATTACTTAAACTGTCATTTTTCTCCTGTCTTGCTCAATACAATACCATCACCCCTACCCAAAGACTTGTCAAGCTGTGTTGTGTCTCTCAGGCACCCAGTGTTTTTCAAGACATCAGTAACAGCAGCAAACTCTCTCAACAAGCTAGAACCACTCCTTTCATCTACAGTAGGATCGGTGCTGTAAGTATCTCTTGGCTAATTATACCTGAATCTGCTGTCTCCCAAAGGGTTGAGCAAGTGATTCTGCCCAGTCTTAAATTCTAAATATTCCTCAGATAGTGGAGCTGCAAATGTTGCTTTGGCATTGCTGGAGATGGTCTGCTCTTGGTTTCAAAGCTTGATTCTTGAGATCTTCTTGATTTCTAGCATACGGTTTTGCCAACCTCTGCATGAAGGTGGTTAGTGGTTTCTTATTCCATTTGGCTGTATCTTCTCCCAGGCATTCAGTTTTTAATTCGAAACACAATTATTCTAATTCCAATGCCATCTTCATGACTCATGCAGAATTCTTGGAAAAATAAATTTGCAAAAAACCCTCAGTGGTATCCTGCAGTCCAGCCCCATATACAGAACTGCAGGAGTCCATTTTGTCTTTACTTTCCACTTGCTTGTGTATCTTCAGGGCCTGTATTAGCAAGCATTAAAACTGCTTGTATCTTTTACTTTTGTCCATATTTGCCTTCTCCTTTTTATTAGGTTCCCTGGGGTCTGCTCCCTCCTGGAGAGTATTCCCAGCCCTGTCAAGCTGCCCTTCTGAATCCAGACTGTTTATGTTAGCAGGGTTCTAAGGACCCATAATCACATGCAAGGGATGTGTGGATCCTCCAGCACAGCAGTTTTGAATGTTAGCTCACCCTAACTGGACTGCATCTCCCTCTGGCACTCCTCTAATAACCACAGACAATAGATGCTTTTAGCACACGACTCTGGACCCATATGGCTTTTGTTCTTCAAGAAAAAGCCCTGCAGATAGCGTTTCCAGCTGCTTTAACACATCTCAACTCTGGCTGTATGCACAGTTCATTTGCCGTGGCTGGTGTTTCTTGTGGAAAACACAAGAAACAGCACAGGCTTTTTCAGGCAGGTGATTTTGATCTGCATTGGTCAACTGGGGGTGATTTGTTTTCACAAGGAGCAGTATCAGGTGGACAGGGATCATTCCAAACCCCTCTGTGCCAGTCATCAAGACCCTGCTTCGCTAGCTGTCCTCTAGTTTGTACTCTAAATGCTCTGCCCATTTTACCTGTCATTTCTGTTTAAGCTTCTCAGTTATCTTCCTGTAAGAGTTGTGATCCTCACGTTCCCATCTCCTCTCTGTTTTATCCAGCACCACTTGTAACAGTTACCTTAGCTCTAGCATACTCAGTTTTCTTTTTTTCCCCTCACATTTTGTGATATCTGAAACTTCTGTCTTTGGTCTTTCCTCCCACCCTCACCATCCTCTCCTAGCAGGAGCAGGTTTTAGCACTTCTGCAGCAAAGGTACATTCCCTGGCCATGTGTGATTCACATTCCCCATTGTGACCCCCACAGAATTTTTTTCCTTCCCTAATGCCCTGCTCTTATCTTCACATTGCTCTCACTAGCTGCCCAACATTCCTCAGCCCAGGCCACCCTCCCTGTTAACTCCTTCGTTCCCATAAACAATCCACTCTTCCCAAGACTCTCAGAAACTTACACAGCATTACTTAAAAGACTCTTAAAAGCCTCATATGTCTAGGCATGAGGATACTAATCTACTGCCTGTTCTTCTACCATAGAAGCCATGGTAGTCTCTCTCTCCTTCAAAGGCCATGGCTGTACTCACTGCTGGATTTGAAAAGTCCTTCACAGTCCTGCTTTGGCATACATGACATGGGTTATGACCTTTTTACCAACTTGGTATTTGAGTATTCTTGTTCACTGTGTGTGACAGTGATACAATTTCTATTTCTGCTGCACTCGGCTCCCACATTCTTGCTCTTATAGACTTGGTTGTTGAGTTCTCCACATTCTCTACCAACCTGTTACATGAAAAAAGAGGTGTGTGTTGGTGTTTGCAGGACTCTTCTGGTACAGAGTGGATGAAAAAGAACAGGACTGACTTCTAACTTCTTTTACTAAACAAAATTGAAAGAAACTGATAATTGCTAGCATTTGTGTTGTGCTAGGCATTTTTGGGGGTTACATTCATGTGTTTCGATATACACAAAACCTCCAGGAGGAGACGATTAAAGAAACAATTTTCGACTGGAATCTCACATGGTAGGTGGAGACTCTTCCGTACTGTGCTCATTGTGGTGTCTCTGTACTATTTTACCTTCATATTGCTCTTATATAGTCCTGTTTCACAGGAAAACACTCTTTATGTGGTCTAATCAAGTTGGTTTTTTAGCACAATTCACTTTTCAACTATATTATGTATTGGTGAAATGCTGTTTTGTAATGTGGCCTTAGTGTTGCAGCAACTTTCCAACCTCCTCATATCTCAAAGCATTTAGTTCCACTAATCCTTTAAGATCCCAAGAGTCCATAGCAGCTGCATTCTGCAGTGCAAATAGTCAGCAGCAGTAACCAGAATTTCCTGTGCTGGACATGGTCCACTTGCAGTAACAATTAAGTGGAACTGAAGTAGTTTGTAGGCTCTTTTAGCTGCGTCATGACAACTGTAATTGTATTCCTCATTTAAAGCTTTTGAATATTAACAAATCTGTAAAGACATTAAAACTATTACGGGGTTTCGTTAATTCTTTCTTTAGCAGGGAAGAACTTGGGATGGAAACTACAAGTAAAATGGCTCTGAAATAAGAAGAAAATAGCTTGGCTTACTTTAAGTTCTGTTGTGAGACTTTAATAAATCTGGAGGGGGGCTATTGATAGTCCTATAACAAGTTCTACAGGGGGCCTGCTTATGAGCATCGCTACACAAAAGTAAATTTCGTCATGTTTTTTATCTTGTCTGTAAGCAGTTTCTCATTCAGTTTTATCAAGATTGAGCAAACCTGTGGAATTAGTGAATTGAACATAATTTCCCATGTATGGAAGCAGTTTCAGTTTTTTTATTACTTGACATCACAATCATCTTTGGCTTACTCTTAGCAAATATTCTCTGTAATGAGCTGGTTTTCAGGTGTTCCTAATAGACCTAAAATTCTTAACACAGTGTTTTGTGTTCTCTTTCTGCCAGTTTTGACAAGGAATAGATACTGAATTTGCTTTGTATTTTACACGTTTTGGTCAGCCAAACTGATTTTATCTCTCTCCTGTTTTCCTGTTGTTGACAAATGTGCAACTCTGGAAGCCTGAGGCTATTCCTCACCCTTTTCCCACTTGCAATTGAAATATTGGGCGTAACTCACCAGAGATTATTCCTGGCAGGTTTGTTTTGTAGGACCCCCAGGAGTCTTACTGGCATTTTGTGGGTAGAAGAAATTGTAATGCACGTCCCAGTTTACCAGAGCTTTCTGATTTATGGTGGTTAAAGTTCACCAGTTAACACAATTTGATTTGGGAATTCCAAAGTAATAGGGAAATTGCTACAAACCAGATAACTTGGTCATCCTAACCAGCTACAGATTTTTAAAAAAAAATTAGAAAAGGGAAGATTTTGTTGATGAAAATGGTAATCAAAAAATCGCACATATTATTATGGAAATTAGTATGGTTTACTCCTTAATGGTTTAATACTGGCTAATCTGTGAGGGTGGACATTTAAAGTTCTTAGGATTGGGAATGATGTTGTACTGCCAATAGAGAAGCTGTTAACCTAGAATCTCCGTCTTTCTTTTGAGAGAAAAGAGAAAGAATAGAGATAGGAAAGGTTAATATAGCTCATTCCTTATGAATTCCCTGTGCTCCTTGCCTTTCTATCCCTGCTGCTCAAGACAGAATGCCTTTTCCTTTGGAGGCTTCCTTATGGAGGTTAATATTATAAAGTTAAAAGGAGCCTTGGTGAATGGGCACAAAGATGTTGCAAGAACTAGGAGAGTTTTATTACCTTTTTCATTTTTTTCTGTCTTTTTGTGGGAAGAGATTCACAAGTGGGTTGCATGGTTCACTTTCTTGACTTTTATTTGAAGGTGGCTTTGAATTTTGGAGGGATTTACCAGATGCATAATCACACATGTATCTAGCAACATGTCTGAAATCTGTTTCGCTCTCTCTCCAGCCCGTGCATTTTAAACATGATACACAAATGAATAGTTGCACTGAGAAATCAAGCCGGGATTAGTTTGCACCTTGTAGTCCTGTTTAACTTTGGATAACATTCTGAAAACAAAAGGTGTCCTTTCATTATGCATCATCCTAAAAAACTAATGATTCAAAGGGTGCCAGCAGGGATGTTGTCCTGAAAACTTAATATATGTTTTCTGGTTGTGGTAGCCAATGATTCTGGCCCCTAAAAAATTTTGGTTTGTTTTGTTTTACAGTTAGAACATTCTCTTAAAGCAAGAATATATGCTAACACTTTATAAAATATTCTGCTGTACATGCATTAAACGCAATTCTCTTCAGCGAGTATACTGCCATCATTGGCTTAATAGAAGCACTATAATCTGAACTCTTCTAACAGCTCATTTGATTTTATTTCTTTTTAATAACCTTAAATCCCACACGTTCTCAGTTTTGATTTTGCTTGGCTTCATTTTTTAGTTAGTTTGCTTCTTCTTTTGCATTGGCAAAGAGCCTCAATGTTTCCTCGCATCGACTGCAAAGGTTATTGGCCCATCAGGGCTTTTCATGATACCCACAAATTCCTAGGGGTTCACCTTAAAAAACAAAAGAGAACTTCAAGAAACTACTTGTGTGTACTTAATTGGACATGTAAGAATGAATTCTGATTAAAGATAGAAACTCTGACAGTGTTCATTTTCCATCCAAGCCCTTGGTATTATCTCATACCATGTACACTCCTTCCAAACTGCAATAACTATTTAATTTTATTTCATTACACTTTGAGGCATCTAGCTATTGCCCTCATTCTACAGGTTCTCTAGATAATGATGTATAATAAGTGTATAATAAGTTTCTGGGCAAACGGAAGCCCAGAACAAGAAACTGAAAAAAGAAAGGACATCTTAGTATTTTCAGGAATGAATGCTCGATTCCACACTGGTTAAGGCTTAAACATCAGAAAACCCCAGAACACCTAAATCCTTAAAGGCTATGTTCAGAATCTGTGTAGCTGTAACCAAGAATTCAGCTATGTTCTTTTTAGGCTGGGCAGGTAGATGGCACCCCAACTAGACCCCTGAAAAGGTCACCTGCTTCAAGTAGCACACTTCATTCATCTGTATTCTAGAATTAAATTCTCTGAACCTGCACTCACCCAGTATTTCCCTTTTATTAAAGTTTACCTTATTTAATTAGGCTGGCTCTCTCCTCCCCTCTTTCTTCTCCATTCTAAGGTCACTCATTTCATATTCACATTTATACCATTTTGTTAACCCTACTAAATTTAGTTGTATGGGTGATAATATTAAACCCTCATTTTTTGAGTCTCACTCCTATTCTCCATTATGTGAAGTCCTCTTCCTTTGAATGTGAGGTCATCATAGTTTTGCATCTTTCATCATATTTTTTCCTTTGGCTTTGATTTCAAGTCAGAAATTCCCCTACAAAGCTTCCTATATATGATATATTTTCTTAATGCTCTGATATTTGCCTTTACTTGTTTTCACCAGAATGCTTTAGAAATAAGAATTTTTACTGGTAGTGGCTAGAAATAAACTGTTATATATTCCTCTCTCATATCTAGACACATACTATTTGTAGTAAACTAAATTAAGAAAAAAAGAAAAACAAGAAGGCCAACCCCCCCAACAAACAAACAAAAAAAAGAAAATCAAAACAAAAAACAAAACCCCCAAAAAACCCCCCAAAAAACAAAAACAAAAAAAAACCACCAAAAACCAAACAAACAAACAACAAAAAAAAACACCAACCAACAAAAAAAAACAAACAAAAAAAATCAAAGAAAAACCCCATGGGAACAAGAATACAAATCTTAGTCTTTCTGAAATGCTGTTGACAATGAGGATAGCAGCCTCCTGGGTGGGCAACGACCTGATCCTGTGTCTGTGCTTTAGCCTTCCCAGCAAGCCTGACCCTGTGGCAGCTTACAGCCTACATGGCATACTGCATTGGGTTGTGGGTCCTTTTATAATTTTAATATATAGTGCAGCTCTGCCTCGTGGAGACTGCAGCGGGGTCCACCTCTGCTTCTGGGCAGTCAGGCTCTCAGAATATATGCATGTAGTTACTTTGCAAGGAAATGCTTTATGTCGTCAAACCTCTACAACATGTCACAACTTTGGTAATGAAAGTAACTTTTTTCCACTTTTTTTTTTAAATTTTTTTTTTCCTCAGTTAGCATTTTGCTCTTTCTTTATGTATGATCACTGTGAAAGTATCTCTTTGCAGTTATTTTTGAAGATATCTCATATTTCCTCCTGGTTTCAGACAGGGAGAAACCTATAATGGGAGTTTGTATAAAATTTGATTCATTTCTGTGTTACTCTGCCTAAAGCCTCTCTAACTCTGTCCAGCAAAATGGAATTGGACCGATTCCTGGGAAAATTGCTGGTATAAGAGTCATGTGAAACTAGGGTAGTGCAGTGATACATCAGACCTATTCGCTTTTTAGTTGTTTTCCTGCATTGCTGTTGATGCTGCTTCTAGCGGTTCATTTAGTAACTGCTGCCATTCTGAATGCTGTCTTTGTAGGTTTCCTGGGTGCCTACAATGAACTTTTTGAGCAGCCGTCTAGTAAAATGCACTCTGGTTTGTTATTTACATGGTATTTAACTGTGCGTTCACAAGCTTCAGTAATATAGTGGACACCAACACTTTCTGGTGAGCTGCACACTGAAACCAAGTTGTATAACATGCTGTATCCAACTGTTAATGAAAAGGAATCGATATTTAACTGAAGGGAGCTTCCACTACAAAATAGAAAGTTAATTCTTACTTTTGCCTTATGAGATTTTTAGTTTTCTGGGGATTTTTCTTGTTTATTTTTTTTCAAGAAGCACAGTCAATCTCAGCAGTTGCCATGGGCAGTACCATCGACTTTGAACTTTTTACCTTAATTCTCTTGCCATTTCTGGTTTACATAGTTTGTCTTTGTGGACATTCTATTTTATGAGGGCTTTTAAACTTCAAATTACAGAAATAGAAGTTCTGGGAATGGAGTCATATTGACAAGTTCCCCAACAGAACATACAAAGGATTAAGGCAAAGCTGTTAATTTTCTCTGCTTCCATTGATGCAATTTGGAATCATCATGACGCTGGCAAAGGAGACTATTTAACGACATTGTTCTGCTGCTATTTATAAATGAGATCTCATTTAAATTTAGAACAAAAAAAACCTTCCTGGGTGGAAAACTGCCATCTTGTGTATCCACACGCAGTGCAGTGCAAGGGATCCTATCTGATTGCTGTCGATATTGCCGCTGCAATACAGACAGCAATAATGACAACAGCACTGAGCTGTCCTTAGGGCTCACTTTTGTGACCTTGTCACTTCTGAACCTATGCCCTCAGCAGTACGTGGAGTTTTGCAGAGATTATGTGCTTAAATGTATATTTCATAGGTTTCAAATGTTTATCTGGAGTTATGGATTATCTGTTGTTTGCACATCAGAGCTCCAAGGGGTGCTTCCCAGATACACCCAGGCAGAACCTTGGGATGCATGGAGGATGCCTACCTTTGCCTTTCCTCTTCCCTTCTCCTGCCAACCCTCTCGTTCTTCCCCCAGGAAGCCAGCTGGCCAAGGAGAGGTGGGCATGTGAGTTTTTCTGAGCCAACACTGCAGTTTTGATGTAACTTTTAGGGAATCTTAATGTTTGCGTGGCTGCCAGCGATGGAAACATAGCCTAAAAAGTAAGAGCTGCTGCTTTGCTGCAAAGTCACAGAGAGAAAATGTTGTTATTAAGTAGGACTACCAGTAGCCCAAACTAGATATTTTGCATATTGTAGTCAGTTTCTCTCAATCTGTGGAAAGTCTCACTAAAATATGTAAGACTTGAAGTCCTGAATTCAGCCCAGCTTTTACTATTCCAAATTCTTTTAATTTGCTCTTTATCCATGTAGAGCAGACAGTCCTTGCACTGACAGTGATTTTTCAAGGATGTAGTAAAAAGCATCCAACAAATTCCTGTTTGTCCTGGTAGTTGCCACTTTTATCTAAGTTGAGATAAGGAAGAGTACATTTATGAAGACTTATGAAAGATCTTTGTCTAATCTGTAATTTCAGTGTGCTAGAGGCATTTATCATTGTCAGTTTCAAAGCACCTTACATTTGCAAACAGTGCTTCATAAAAATTGCTTGAAATGGTGATTTGCCACAAATAAGAAATGCAGGAATCAGAAAAATCATTAAGTTATCCAGGCATTTTGAGCCACATTTGTTCCATATGGGAGAGATGTCGTGTCCCAAGTCTAAACTTAAGTATCAGGTATGAAGTAATTGATATTCAACAGTGGTTACATGAAAAGAGTACAGTCACATAAATCATAATAATTTGACCACTTTGGATTAACAAATTACTGCCTGCCAACTAAGCAGCACTAATATGCCTGGTAAAAGTCACGAAAATGATTTTTTTACAGTTAGTGTAAGTTTATTATAATTATTCTTGGAAATGCAATAAAAAAGCTACATTATTATTCAACTTCTGTTGACATTGCATCTAGTTGAACTCTTAAGACATCACAAATTGCCTATGTGTAAATCCATACTATCAATCTGTCCTTTTTCTTTAAATAATTTCTTTTGTATATGAGAGTTCAAATGGCAGAATCTGCTGTTTGCATTATTGCAAAATGAGTTTTCTACCTTTTGACTGTGGCAGTTGTAGAGATATCGCATTTGTAAAATTATAAGGATAAGAAAAAAAATCATTTCCATGCTTGGAAGCAGTTTTCAGGAGACAGGGATGTGCTCTAACTTTACCACTAGTATGCACTTTTTGTTTGTTCAAGATTGGAAAGGGATATAACTACCAGTATTTCTGAAAATTATATACTTGCACTGCTGTAATTGACTTTTCTGTGGATGTTTGCAGTGGACATAGTGGATATTCCTGCTTTTCAGGTTTTTACATGCATTTGAAACACTCTTAATCTAGTATGGAAAAACCCAAATTCTAAGTCAAGAGTTCAATACCTGTCTGAAAAAACAGAACAGCTGGTGAAATCTTGGACTACAGGGATCAGTTATAAAATTTCTATTAGTCAGTGGGCCCAGGACTTTATCTCTAACTTAAACTTCAGAAATTATATACAGAGGATAGATGTAATAAACTGTGAAGACTTTGAAAGACCTGAAAACTTATTTCTAACTCTGGTACATCAAAAATATTTCCCTAGTTTCAGCCTCTCTCTTTAGAGTGTCACACCACAAATTCACATCTTTGCCAGAAGTGCAGGCTTTTGGGCTGTTGAAATATGCCTCTGGCACTGATGGCTACAGAAGATGTTCAGATACTGCTTGCTTTGAACCATTTTCTATTTGAAGGGGGCTTGCTCTGGTTTTAGTGACACACTATAAAGGTCTAAGCTGGCTTAGCTGCAGGATCAGTCCACACCCATCCAGTTTTATGATGTGTGCCCATTTTTCATTACAAAGTTGCTCTTTTCAAGTACAGATGTGGAGATGAAGACAGATGGGGAGATGTGATGTTCAGCACAGCTTGAGTCACAGCGCGGCAGTGTCTCCTTGTGCTTTTGTCTGCTCAGATTTCAATATTTGGAAACAGGACTTTATCATTCCAAAATGTGATCAACCTTCTTCCCAAAAATCCACTGACAAGTCATGAAAAGGCTTTCTTCCCGGCTTTTGTCATGGGTAGGAGTGGGAGCTTCAGACAAAGTTAGTTAGAGAAGCCCTGTTGTTGAACCATGAGGTGCAAAAAGGACCCCTTTGCATTCTAATCTGCCTCTGAGAGAGGAGCCTGGGTCCAATCAGCCACAGACTGTCAGTGGTTTAGAGAACCTTGTCCTGCAGGATTAAAGATGGTAAATCAGATATATTTATCTAAAATGAATTATTTATTATGACAAATGATTAGACAAAATATCTCAGTCAGAATTATTTACCTCTCAGTATAATAGCTGAAACTACTAGTAGTGTATAGTATATTGTATTATAGAGCACTATATCAAAGCAATTTTATTAAAGCAATTATACTAAAGCTAGCAAAAAGAAACCATTACTAAGTAGGGATTGATGTAACTCACCCAGTCAGGTAAAGTTGATGACTGGACAAAGTGAAACTTTATACCTATCTCTATAAAGGGTAGAAAGGAGGACCCTGGGAGCTATCAACCTGTCAGTCTCAACTTCTGTGGATGGAAAGATCATGGAACAGATCCCTCCTAGACACTGTGCTAAGGCATGTGGCGAACAGGGAGGCAATTTGAGAAGCCAGTACAGCTTCACCAAGGGCAAGTCCTTCCTGACCAACCCAGTGCCCTTCTATGATGAAATGACTGCATCAGTGGACAAGGGAAGAGCTACAGATGTCATTTATCTGAACTTCTGTAGAGCATTTGACACAGTTCCTCACAACATCCTTCTCTAAATTGGAGACAGACAGATTTGATGGGTGGACTGTCAGGTGGATAAGGAATTGGTCGGACAGTTGTACCCAGAGGGCAGTGGTCTATGTCTGAGTCCAAATGACCCTCAGAGGTCTGAATTGGGACCAGTGTTATTTAATATCTTCATTAATGACATAGGCAAAGGGATTGAGTGCACCCTCAGCAAATTTTCGGATGTCATCAAGCAGAGTGGTGCTGTTGACACACCTGAAGGATGTGATGCCATCCAGAGGGATGTGGACAAGCTTGAGAAGTGGGCCCATGGGAATCTCCTGGGATTTAACAAGACCAAGTGCAAGGTGCTTCACCTGGGTTGGATGAGTCTTTGATCAACCTGGTCTAGTGAAAGGTGTCCCTGCTCATGTCAGGAGGGTTGGAAATAGATGATCTTTGAGGCCCCTTCCAACCCAAGCCATTCAACAATTCTATGACTTAATGACAATGTTAGTTGTAGACAGAGAAAACAGATCACCCCCTTTTGTCTGCAGCACGCCTCCATGCCTAAGCAGCAAAACCATTGGCTTCCATCAGTTTTTTATATCTGTTCTGGAGGAATTTGATCCTCAGGGTCTATTAGTTTTGTGTCTTGGAGATCACGTCCAGTGTTCATTCCTAGTTTCTAAGTACATAATCTGAAGGACTGCTCTGGGATTTGAGATATTAAAAAAATCCCAGCCATATCTGTGCAGCTGTAAAACCAATGAAAGAGTAGGGCATGGGGAAGGAGATTTTACATAAGGTGGAAAAATGGCCCCATAGTGACGTATATTATATGGACAGTACATCTAGGGAGGTAGGGAAAAGAAAATAGGGCAGCTGTGATCAGTGAAAGCAGCTTACTGACTATTATCAAAGCCCGTAAAAGAAGGTGGAATGGTGAGCAGCCACATTTATTGAGTCAGATGTTAGTTACAGAACCAGAGCAGGATGGGGAACCCAGCAGTACAGTGAAACTAAGGGGAGAAAGCATGTCCAAAATTAAAAAGTAATAAGCAGAAATGAGCTCTGTTTTGCTGAAGTCAAATAGTAGCACGGGTTAATAGCAATGAGGGTGAAACAAAAGCTTCAGAAAATGGAAATGAAGCTCATCCACTTTAAAATAAAGTTACTAAATTGTCATGTTCAGAGATGGGGCATGGGCAAAAATGGTGGGTTTCCCTAAGAACAAATGGACTCTGATGAGCACCAATATAAGCCAGGCTTGCACATCACTGCTCATCTTGCCATTCAGTCAGGCTCCTCTGGGCTTGCCTGAATTCTGGTTTAAGAGTAATAGCATTTTAGATGAGCAAACTTATACTGAGGACCAGCCTTTCCAGAGAGTCTCAGTAGTGGGATTTATTTGACTGGTCTGAAGTTTAAGTGAGAGCACCACCTATTTTTAAAGTGTGATGAGTCTCCTTCAGTGTATCTGGTCCAAAGTAAGCCAATAAACTATGCCTCGTGGTGCTGGGAGCAGGGCAGTCACTCCTGGAAGACAGTGTATCTTAATTCTTCTACATGTACTTTCGAGGGGATGAACTTTCTCTGAGAGGGATTTATTTTTTCTCTCTGGGTGTAGAAAAAGGATGGCAAAGGAACCCAAAGCCAGGTTTCTGAATCACGAACTGTAATCCACCATAGATGCCTAACTTCTAAGTTACTGAAGCAAATTGAAGTGAATTAAGGCATAGAAGAACAAGAAATGCCTTTTTCTTTATTCATAGCTCAGGATTTTGGTTCTCCAAGATGTAGGTCTTCTCATTTCCCTGCTTTTACCATAACATTTGCCTTTAACGTTTCATTGCATTTCCATTAAATTAAAAATGTGCCTGTAACTACAAAAGGGAAAAAAAATGGTAACAGAACAAAGTCTGTATTTTCAGATGTTGATGTGAAAGTATGAATTACCTTAAAATAGGCACACATTCTTTTACATACTAATTTTTAAATTTTTCACAGACTTGAAACTTGTCAATCTTTACCCAGAATACATCTTCCATTGAATGGTTTGCCTACATGCTCTGCTAGTGGGGAAGGCTTTTTTCCTTCTTTCCTCCTTAGCATACATTCTGGTAACTGAATGAATGATATAGGCAATTGGCTGTCTTTTCCTCTGCTTAAATATTGACTTATTCTTTGAATGTGGAGCTTGGTCTGAGAATTGGGCCCTACTCCTGCAAAAGATGTATGTGTATTCTCTACATTTAATGACATGAATAGTTCCACTGGGATCTGGGAGTACATTGCAGCATAAAAAAGAGATACCAATCTTTGCAAGATGAGGCTGTGGCAAGAAAAAAATAACTCAATGCTTACAGTGGATCAAAATTAGAGATATGTTAGCTTGGTAAGTTTGTAAGGTCTGTCTGATATATTGATGCTCTTACATTAAGGAATTTAATTTGTTTGAATTAATGAACCATGTTCTATCATTTGTCTAATATATTTGTCTAATATAAATAATTTGGAATTTTTTTCTCCTTTCTTTTAAGAAATCAGTTTGTCAGTAATTGAACCTTTAAGGTGAATAAACAGTGCTAATTTTAAAAAAGTTGTGATTTATTATGCATTCAGTTACTTTGCTCAAGTTCTCACACAGATGAAATGCATTTGTGTGTGTACAAAATAATTTTTAAAGAAGTTTGAGAATTGCCCTTGCTTGCCCCTGCATCAGTCCTTGTACTCCCAATATGGTTTTATTTCTGTTTGGGTCTTGGTAAATTACTGAGACCCAATTGCCAAATTGGGTCTCTGAAATTACCAACCTTTCTACAAGATTGCTGTCAGGTTAAATTTACATTTGAAAAGTTGCTGGAATCTTATTGGCTTTTTTAAAAATTATTTTTATTCTGGTTAGGAGTACTAGCACTACTGGATGTCAAAAGCATCATTTGTAAAAGCTGTTAAAATGCCCAGCCATGTGAAATATCTGAAGTGACTTGTGTGTCCCATGGTTTCACTTATGATAATGTATTATAACACAAACTGAAAAGTTAAACTTTTCATGGTGGTGGACTACCTTTGGAGCTTTTCTTCGGTCTGTATAGACTTAATTAGAAGATTACCCCACTACCCCTGTAAACATTCATGGACAGCTAACAATCAAGAACGAGACTCTGTAACTTTGAAATGCTTTGTGCACATATATCTGTTAACATTTTGTGACAGCCAGAGAGCTGATAGATGAAAAGCAAAACAAAACAAAACAAAACAAAACAAAAAATTCTCCAGAATGGAGAATCTATTCCAAAGAAAATAATCTGAAAGAGCTTTTTCACCTGTGTGCTCCTGTCAGAGGCTGCTACTGAAGGTTGCTGGCTGCTTTTGCAGGTGCTGTTGCTCCCGTCAGCTCTTGGTACAGGCATTTATCATCCTTCTACCTTGTCTCTAAGCAAGCAGCATGCATTCCGGTTTCTTTGTATGGTTAAACATACAATATTTATAGCATCACTTTGCAAGAAATTTTTTTACAATGGGCTTATATTTTCTTGAGCTGATATGCTGAAAATATCAAATTTCAAGCTTTTCAGAGGCAGGACACCTGCAGAGACCTGCTTCTTCTTTTGAATTGTTGTCACTAATGCACAAAAAAATATGGCTGTTGAATCTTTATCATGAAGATTTATTTTTCCTTGGAAATTCTTCTTAGCAAAAATCAGATGAGAAATACAAAGTTGCACTAGCAGTATAATGTCCCTTTTTAAAATTTGTATCCTTGGTTTAATGCTGTGCTATTACATAGTATAATAGAAGGTGCACACCTTAAGATGTAAAGAAACATACTCAAGTGTCTCATATAATTGAATGTTCATCTGTTCATCCTAACACACAAAGGTAATTTAAATACATACCAAAGACTGCATTTGTAGTAGCAAACTTTGAGATAAGTTTTAGCTATAGTTTTAATTTAGAAAGTCTCTCATTGGTCAACAAGTTGTCTTCTTAGATAAGTACAAGAACAAACTGTGGAAGAAGCATATGCTAAGAAGTTGTAATGATGTTTTCCTCATGGGGGTTTTAGAACTTGTTTGAAAACCTTCTACTGCAGTACATAGACTCAGAGCCTTCCCTCAGGTTCTAATGGAAAGATCCCATACCCAAGTCTACCTACCTCCCATTCAACCTTACAGCATCTCATTTCAGATTTTATTTCCACAATAAAGTTAGTCATCAATCCCCTGGACACTATAATGGAATTTGAGATAAAATGGTAATTTTCCCACAGTAGCTTTCTTCAATTTCAGGGTCTCTTTTGTGATGCCTGGAGCTGTGAAGGGAGATGCAAGCCCATGAGGATGGCAGTCTACTGCAACCGTAATTACCAATAGGGATGTCTGTATTACCTTTTCCAGTTAGTCATTCTTGGAAATATGTCTTTTTCAGTAAAAAGGAGGGGATTTGCATGTAGAGAGAGCCTATAAATATTCTTTAATAGATGCAGTTCTGAAGAATTGGAGTTCTTCAGTAATTTGTCAAAACACACCGAATGAAGTGAGGGGTGAGAATTTTTTTTTTTTTTTGCTGTAGCAATGACTTATTTGCTCTGGAAATGAAGCTGGGCGGCTTTAGACAGCATTGTGTCTCCCTCTCTGCTGCATTATTTGATATGTGTTAAATTAAGGAGAGCTGGTTTTGACCTGTTGTGTCTTGGCTGTCACAACTATGCTAGCTGTGCTGGTGAAATACAGCTTCCATGAGCCATTTGGTTTACCAGTACCTGTAATTTAAAAGATATTTTCCTCTCCTCCCTGTTATTTCTCCTGTGTGTAATGTTTTCAGCCTTTTTCATTTCAGTGCCACTTAATACATTAGCAACTTTTAAAAAGACATGTTATCTTCTGATACTCTCTTGAACAGACTCTCAGATCTCTGCCTTTTTTCCCCAGCTATGATGGGTAATATTGAATCTCTTTATGAAGAGGAGATGCTGCACCACTAAGCACAGATTATTCTCCCTTCTCTGGTGTCCTGTGGAATAGATAATTTCTTCCTTCAGCCAAATCTGAGAGGGAGGAATGCTTGTTCCTTTTCCCTGTGCATACTGACTGTTCCTCAACACAATGCTCATCAAAACTCCTTTTGTCCAACCCCTTTTCTAAACCAAACATCCTTTATAAAAGAATGGAGGAGGTCTCACTTCCAGTAGGGCAAGGTGTATCCCCAATTCCCAGATCCAGCTGACTGAAAGATGATCTGGTATTCCAGGACTGCAGCTTTAGTTCCTTCAATGGTCTGTGCTAATACAGTGTTATTGGTAAGATACTGGACAACTACCACTGTTGAAGTAGTACTTGGCTACAGGAATACATTCCCTCAGTGATTTGTTTTTGGAAGCATAATGTGTACAGGAGCACCACTGTTCTCATGTAAAACCTAATAACTGTCATCGCATGAAATGTGTGCAGCAAACTGCGGCCTTTTTATAATTCTTCTCCCAAACACCTGGCAAGTAATTCTAACAGAAAAAAAACACAAAACCGTGTAAATATAAAGCATATCTTTATAGAGCAAATTTGAGTATTTTTTGACCATTGCACTAATGAGGCAATATAAGCAGTAGGAGAAATAATATTAATATTAAATAATGTTAATGAAACTACAGAATTTGAAAAAGACCATTTCTTTTTCTCAATGGAAATTTCACTAGATTTGGTACTTAATATTTTTTTTTCCCTGAGGCTATTTTGTGGACTTTGTGTTTGAAATTGTTGGGATGGCAAAGTCAAGCAGGATCTGAGTTGAATGGGTCATTTGAAAGGACTTGCTGCTTTGAATTCAGTACTTATGCAGTGTGTGGTAATTCTAGGCTGTTTTTATTACATTGATACTGTTTGAAATTCATGTTTTGAAAAAGATCACAGAAAGAACAATGTTTATATTTGATGGATTGTATGGTTCCCATCCTTCCTCGATGGTTCAGCAAATATGAGGAATGGACATAACTCCTTCACAAAGTCTTAAAATGGATAATGTGGAATTGGTTTAGATCTCTGTTTTCATTGTTTTCATGTCTGTATCCTGTGGGGTTTGTTTTTTTTTAAAAACTTATTGAGTCATGCATTATTTTCTTTCTTTGTGGGAAATGAGCATATTTGTATTATTGTCACAGATAACTTGCTATCCAAATAATCTCACACTTCTGCAGAATTGGCAGGGGGAGTTTTGGAAGGGTGAGACTTTGGAATTGAAACTGTTATTCACTGACATGTTCAGCTTTATACCAGAATTACACTTTTCAGGGTTTGGGTTTTTTTTTTTGTCTGTGTGTATGTGTACATAGTTTCAAGTAACATGGCGTGTTAAATCTGTGGTGTTTGTCTCCTGGCAGCTACTGTAAAAATTTAGCCCAGAGGCACTGCCCTCATCCCAGCCAGTCTGTCAGTGGAGTTCAGCAATCTCACAGGATGAGCACTAGCAACCTGTTTCCAGGGTGTCTTGTAATTTGTTACAGCTCAATAAATCTCTGCATGAGCAGTAAAATCTGTGCTGTAAATCCATCCATGGAATCAGCTAAACCTTGCATTTAGAGCAAGGACAGTACTGGGCTTTGCAGTGTGTCTGTGTGTGCAGGGTTGGTTGAGCCTCCTCACTTTATTTCTTAGTGGATAGGTTTGGATATCTGCCCCAAATCTTCTTGGGTCCTGTCATTTATCCAGGTACATATAGAGACCACACTTCATGTAAGCAAGGGAATTAATTCAGTGTAATATTTTTGTATATATTAACAATACAGTTGTCAAGAATTGAAACTGCAAAAAAACTAAAATGTATAAAGTGGAATTCTGTTAGGTGAAGATGTAAGTGAAATTGATATTAGTGCTTTCCACATTGGTACATTGCCTTTAGAATTCTTTAGTCTGCTGTCTTCTGTAATTATTGGTCAAATGCAAAGAAGTGCTGCACTGTGCAGTATAGCACTTCTTGAACTTAACTACTTCTAATGAAAAGATGTTTCTTCCTGTGAGATCTATGCTAGAAGGAGCATATACAAAAGACTGAACTCTGAGGATTGACATTGTTCATATGACAGAATTTACCATTTCAGTAGCAAATAATGAACATGTCTGGAGGTAACTGAGAAGAATTGGTAAAATCATGTTATCTTCAGATACAGAAAAGCCTTATGCTTACAATACCCAATGGAAATGTAATCTTCCTCTTAAGATCTCACTGTCATTGTGCCTGAAATGTTCCTTTCTGTCGACAGACTGTGTAAGCATAAAGCTTTCACACTGTCAGGGGATGGTATCGCTCCCCAAAAACTGAGCTTTCTGTTTCAAAGGGATGCTGTTAATGTTTTGAACACTTACATTTGCATCTCCTGTGAAAATGGATTTAAAGACAATGAGAGTCTACTCTAGGATTAGAGAAGGCATTTCACTTTTTCTTGCTCTGTTGGACCCAGGAGTATAAGAAATTAGTTAGCTCCCAGGTAGAGTGAAAAGCAAGCGAAGCTAATGGTTGGAAACAAATTTGTTTTAGAAATCAGCTTTCCTAAGGAAGGGAGAGGAAGGTCAGTAACGAACGAAAGAAAATAAATAATATCAGAGTATTACAATATGCAGTGAAAGGTAAAATGTTAAGTTTTAAGATAGTTTAAGATTGTGCCTTTTTTGTTTCTGTTGTTGTTGTTGTTGTTGTTGTTTTAAATTAAATCTAGGAGGGAGGAACTAAACAATTTTTGCCTATAATAACAAGAACAGAGTATGGACTAATTTCAAAATTTTTCCAACAAAACTGAAATTCTTCTGAGTTCCATGTAAAGGAAATTGAGGCCTGCAATCTCCAACCGCATAGTGTTCTTGGGAATATAGACATGTATTTGTAGTTAGCATGGAGGATCTTTAAGGAAATTAGAGAAGACCGGTATTTAAACATATTTAAACTCAAGGTGGATACCCAACCAAGTGCCACGGTATGTCTTTTTTGCTCTGCAAAAAATTTGAAATTTAAATGAGTAACAGTTTCACACATGTAAGTTATAGACAGAGCCTTTTTTCAGAAGACTGTTGCAATACAAACAGCATATGGCTTGTGCCCTTTGTCACCCTCGTTCTGGAAGTGACTGCTTGACACCTACAGTTACAGTGACCGAGGGATATAATATCTCTTGCAGTCTGTCACCTTGTGCTAAACTGAGGTTCCAGTGACTCTGGAGAGCTCTGTAAACTCTCTTATTTGAGCAAGCATAAGTGAAAACAAGATTTATTATGAATCCGCATTTCTGGAGTCTTTAGTTCTTTGAGGCAATAATTAAGTGATGGTTATAGGAAGAAATTTCTGTGTTGGCATTATTTACTGAGGCAGAAGACATTCAAGCGTTTTTGTTTCTAGGCTCTTTCTTGTGGCACAGAGAGCTGGTGCATAATCTGAGCAAAGTTTTAGATTGCACAGGATTTTATCTATTTTTGAGGCATATCTTCAAACCATGTCAGATAAATTCATACGAATTTTACCTTTAATAGTGCTTAGAGCCAAAAGCCCTTCTCAGTTATTTATTGTACTAAGCTTGGTGTCCTGACTTAGTTCCTTTACAAATACTCCTGTGTTTAGCAGTCAATGATTTTTTCCCCAGCTTTTCTCCTTGAAGATTGAGCATCTTCAGTGTGACCTTGACTTCTGGCATGCATTCCATATTTGCCTTTTATTGTAATTCTAATTGTGTGTATCAAAACCAAAACAATGCCATACTCTTAAACTGGGTATGGTTTTGGTGAAAGTTTTTTTTTTAATAAATGGGAGCTTTAAATTTTGTGTGTTTATTATTTTATGCTTTCTGAAGTACTTCAGAGGGGCTATTTCAACCTAGTCAATCTAAATTCAAACCACATGCTTCTGTGGTGAGACACAACACATGAACACAACACCGTTTTCTTAACAGTTTCTTCTTTTGGTTGATTGTTTTTTCGTTTTTTTTCTTTCTTTTAGAAGTACACAAGGTTTATTTTTTTTTTCTCTGCCCCTCAGATGTTCATGTTTTCTATTTGGTTGGTTTTTCCTTACTAAAGAAGGAAAAGAAGAAAAGCCTGCTGAGCATGTGTTGTAAAACCTCTGCCAGATGCATGAAATAGTCAAGAGTAAGAATAGGGGGAAAAGAGGAAATCCTTTTAACCGTTGAAACTGCTAAATCTATCCTTAAAGAGACTTCTCACAGTGTGATTGCAGGTTTTTGCTTAAGCACCTTAACCCCAAGGCTGTCCTTGCTGTAAATCAGCTTGGAAGGGGATTAGGAAAGGTGGAAAAGTTTTGCAGTTGTTTTATGGTCTGAAACATGTGTTGAGCTTGATGATGACAACACCCACTCTTTAGGTTTTGATTTTCAGTTTCCTAAATATTTTTTTTCCAATTATTACACTTGATTATTTTATACTTGTAGCACTACTGTCAGCACTGATGAAAGATAAAATTTGCCCACTTTATATGATGACTATTTCTTGTAAGCTGTGGCAGTGGTCTTAGGGAAGAGGACCTAAGGTCAGTCTTTGGAGTATGGCCAGCTGCTGTTTACCTGCATCCTGTGTCTCCTCTGGCAGTGCTGCCTGCAGGGCTTCAGGGGAGACAGGCTGCATAGTGCAGCCCATTCCCAGCCTGTGACTCTGGTCCTTGGTCTTTAGAGTGCATTGAGGCCAGCACCAGCCCTGAAGGCAAAATACTTGAATTCTGGAGTTCAGGGCAATGACACGCCCTTCCCTGCCTCTAGCTTGTTCCTTAGAAAGATGAGTTGTGGACACTGCTTGGCATGCTGAAATTGGGACTGCAGGTTCCAAGCTGACTTAGGAGTCAGAAGCTCCAAGGAATATGAGCTCATGTCTCTTGTTAATGGTGTTTCCCACTGCTAAGTTTTTGATGACTTGAACTTGGAGCATGAATCTCTTGCTTTATGTGTAATTCTCCTTGGGCATTTTATGTGTGCTCTCAGTCTAGCTCTGAATTTTCTATTCTGCTTTTTGAACAAGATTAAAAAAATTGCACATTATTTAGACATTGCCATTTAGATATGCCTAATTTAAGACAGCTGTTTCCTTCAGTAGATTATTTAAGTCCTTTTATGGATTCAGGCCCAGACATTTTAAAGTTTTGGTCTTCTGATGTCTGGTATTAGAATATTCTCAGCCACTCTGTAGATTTAGTAGCAATAAATTATCTTGAGAGGTTTATGGGAGAGCAAAAAATTGAGTCTGCATCCAAGGCTAGGACTTTAATCAAGGACTCTTTCTTGTGGCATATGGTTTTCTGTGTTGCTCTGCTTGTTCAACTGATGCGTGTCAGTGCACTACTTTGCAATTAAGCAGGATTCTTCATGTTGTGTTTCTGACACTAGGATTGGATATCTATTTAGCTAAGCTGGTTGCATCAGTAGTCTGGCTATTAGGATAAACTAAAAATCAATAGTTACATGACAGTATTTATGTACCAGATCATCAAAATTATTTTCATTATTTTCATGATCAACCAGTGCCCTGCCAAAGTTGTTTTCAGCTTTTTTGGGGTGCAGTTTCTTTTTACAGCTGATCAAAACTAACTGTGGGTCTAACCCTCCACCTGGACCCTCAGGGACTTGCAGCATCAGACACCTTTGCACTTGTGCATGCAGATGAGTCATATTGAGTTCTCTTGTGGATAATTAACTAATGAAAGCATGGGATCCAGGGTTTCATTAGATCAACCTTATCCTGTTTGCCCTCCATCCATGTGTTCATGAGATGTGGCAGGAAGCCAAGTAGAAACACGTTTTTGGCAAGAGCATATGATTAGCTGTAGGGAGGTGTAACGTATTACACCTTCTGCCAAAGAAGGCAGTGATTTAATGTTTGTGTTAAGGCAATATTGAGTGATGTTGTTATTTTTAGGGTAATATTAAGTAAAAGTAGATAATATTTTTAGAATAACATTTTTTAGATCCCATTAATAAACTGATACCCAACCAGCCTAAGCATAGTACAAACACATAAGAAAAGGATGATCCATACAGTAGAGCAGTGTTATAATCCTAAGTATAGGTTATAAAATGTGCTAAAGGAGCTTGAGAAGAAACCAGGAGAAGAGTCAACAGCAGTGAATATAAGTGCATTTCATTCACTATTGATAACTGCACGAGCTGTCTCTAAAGGTGAGATTACTGAAATGAGATAGCATAACACGTTAATAACTAGTTAAATCAAAGTTTTAACCTGACTAATCCAAGATTTAAAAAAAATCTACATTACTTCTGTAATGATTTTGAACTTTTTAAAAAATTTTTTGCTGGCACTATTTTTTTTTCATATATTCTTGGCATTTTGCCATTGCAGTGTAACACCTGCTGCAACACACAAGAAAATTATCTGTGTGGCCCATTTGCTGAAGTATATGGTGAATAGCATGTACTTTCAGAAGCTACAACATGTTCTTTAGACTTAGTATTTTAAGTGCATTCTTTTTAATAATAGTTTAATCACAGAACATGTGGTTACAATATTGGGAAGCCTGTATTAGATGGCTTGCAGTTTCCATCTGAGAAAATGCAACTGAATCCGATAAAGGTGATCTAAGGTCATCTGAATGAACAAGGGAAAAGGTCTCAGTGAGCAATTAGGCATATTTTACTTATCACAAGGTAGTTAAGTTCATTCACTGCAGCATGACGAAAGCTGCTTTTTGTTAGAAGGATTAGAGATACACTTTATTTGGGATACAAACTCAAAAGAAGTCAGACATCCTAACCACATGGGTACTGAAACTGTTCTGAAGTGTGAAGACCAAAAGCTTTTCTTTCTAAGAATTTAAAAAAGAAACATGCCTATTAGCATCTTTCATAAGGTCTTTATTTTTTTTGTTGTTTTTTAAAAATTATTTTTAACCTTCTCTTCAATTTGTGTTCAATCCCAAAAGGGAATGGGTCCTGATTATGCTTTCCGTTGTGCTAATGTAAATATTTTAATCAAAGCATCTTATCTATAAGCAAAAAAATACTTCTTATATGTAGCGAGCATCTGCATGTGTTGCTGAAGGTATGTAGTAAAATACCTATTGTTTCTATAACAGAATGATAAAATCTAGTTAGTTATACGGTATATGTACTGCCACTCTGAAAACAAAAACTAAAAATGTTTTGCCACTGTAATTGCTTTTTCTTCTTTGTTATGAAGAAGGGACTATTGGTTAACGTTATCATTCTCTCCTGCTTTATAAGGGATTTGCTTTGAGCTTGTTTTTCTGAAACTTCATATTCCAGGGATAATGACTACAAAGTAGCACATTGTGAGATCAGAGTAATTAGTAGTATGGTTAAAAGTTCAATGTCTTCTACAACCTCTGGACATTTTCTTTCCTGACTCAGACTCAGCTGGCAGTGAATATGAAATGTGCTTTGCATGACTGTTGGGAAGTGGCATGATCATGGCTAAGTACAAACTAAAGAAAAAAGTGGGGCAGTGGAGAGGTAAAGGAAGAACTGCCTCTCAGACTCCAGTACTGCATGGCTCTTTGAAGAAAAAGTTTTTAAGGCAGATACTTAACATCCCCACTAACCTCTATGCTTTTGTAACTTTAAATCATATGGGACATTGACATATCTGTGACATTTGGGAGAAATAGCAGTTTTATATCTTGGCCCAGGCTATACCAGAAGGGATGGAAAATAATTGCAAACCTTTCCCACATGCCAAACATTTTGTCATAGTTTCCTGAATGTTTATTATCAGCTTTACTTTTAAAAGAAAAGCCCAGTGCAAGGTCCTTTGTTCCTACATCTTCTAGTGAGAGCCTTGGACTGGCACAAACCCTTAAGCAGTAAACAGCTGGAGAATTTCTTCAGGTTACAAACAATCTGGTGGGAATGACAGGTCCAGGTTAAACCATGTAAAGTCTTCTCTGCTACAAGTACTTCATTAAACTTCATTAAAGTATTAACAGTCAAGAAAAAAAAAAAGGTCAAAACTCCCTTGATACACAGGTCCTATGATAAGCCCTTTACTGGTTAGTAATAGTCTCTTTACAAAGATCCTGACGGGAATCTTTCTTTACTGAATTGCTGCATCATCAATGTGAAAATGAAGCCTTTTCCCAGCTGCTTTAAAATGTCAGGAAATTGTTGGCAGGTACAGCAAAGAGCTGAAGCACTCTACTTTTCTTTCTCTCAGCAGGTTGCTAGCATTGAGGACTGTTGGGGAGGAAGTTTCTCTAGGTAGTAATAAATATAATAATAAAGTTACTGATGGATGCTGTCTGACACAGAAATGTTCCCTTTTGCCCTGTTTTGGTGACAGAAGTAAAAAGGAAGAAAAGTGAAGGTTTCTAGTAATCCATTTCCTGAAGAAGTCAAACTGATAAATACCCACATCATGGATACTAAATTTCTCCTCATACTTTTGAACAAAAGTGAAGCTTGTGATGCCTGTTGCTTCTTTAAGTTTTGGCTCCTTAACAGTAAGAGAGCAGATCTGAGGTGTGGCGGCAGCTTTTCTCAGTAGTGTAAGTTCTACATCAATTCCTTGTATGAATATAGCTGAATATCTTTTTATTTCTTGAGGACTGTAGTTGCATATTTAACTTTTGCCTGTATAGTAGGCAAGCAAGGATTTTGCATAGTGTCCACCTATTCTTCTCTTTGTTTGACAGGCTTTGGAAAAATAGTCAAACCTATTTTTAAAATTTTGTTTTTGTTTTTGATTCTGAGAGCATGCTACCTCTCCTTGGTATGGATTCATTTGGGTGTATGTAATTATGTTTAACCTTCTTTCAGATGCCAGCAGTAAAGGTGACCAAGTTCAGGCTTGCTAGAGCTCTTCTAAATTTAAATCCAGGTGGCAAAGAGCTTTTCCCAAAGCTGCTGTGGTCATTTTTGGTACTAGGAGTTAAAACAGAACCTCTTTGAGTGTCTTTCATTTGAATCTAATTAATGTATTCATTAAGGTGCAGAAAGAGGAAAAAGAAAACTTTTTACTTGAAGGGTGAAGTAGGAGAAAATGGAATGTGAGGAAACATCAACCAAATATATAATAAAAAAAAAGCCAAATGTTACTTATATTCGGGAATCTAGCTCGCTTCATAGATACAACAACTAAATTCTTTGGTCTCATTGAATAATAAACAAAATAAATAAACCTCTTTGGCAGGTTCTTGGCAGTTAAGAGCAGCATCCCACACTTTTCTTCCCACTCTGTGCTTTTGCACCACCAATCACCACTGAAGGTGCAACAGGCATTTGTGAATTCTTGCAACATTTATGAATTTTTGCAGCATTCCTAATCTGGCTACCATAGGCTTATTCCAGAAAAGGTATTAAAATAACTATATAGAAACAAGAAGAATATTTATTTGTCCTCTGGACAAAGTATCTAGTCAGTGCCCTTTGATGCAAGGGCAGACCCTTTATGAGTTTGAACTGGAGGCCAGTTTGACAGTGGCTTGTTCTGCAGAGTCCCTCCCACCAGCTGACTGTGTTGTCCACTAAATGCTCTTATATGATGATATTACATGAACTTAACAGCTTGAAGTTGGTCAGCGATGGAATAGACTCATCATCCTCTTTTTCCTTTGATTACTGAAAAAAAAAAAGGAATTAATTGTCTCAGCTCAAGGTGACCCACTTGTCTATTCCCACCCTTGTTGCAGCAGTCTGCAGTATTGCACATACAGTCAGAGCCTGGATTCCTAGTAGTACTACAAAATGTCATGTGAAGCTCTGGGTTACCCTCAGCCACAGCCAAACTAGTGCCAGTGAGATGATTACTTCCTCTTAGAGAGGGAGCCTCATTCAGTCCCCCTCAACTTTGTAGCACCAGAACTCACTCAGTTCAAAAGTGATCCCAATTTTGATCTATAAACAGGATTGCATATCCAGGCTTCTCACTGAGGCTGTTTAGGATTTTTGAAGTTTCCTGAGAAATGCCCTTGAGACTAAAGGGACAAAGTTTTCCTTTAACATTTCCCTTCCTGCCTTAAGGAAAAGTGGTGAGTGTGCTGTGAAAGCAAGTAATTTCTCCTGAGCACATTGTAAAGGAAAATGATGCAGAAAAAAAAAATCTGTAAAATACAGTGTGTTTTCAGTCTATAAATAAGGCTTTTCATGGGGGAAATAGAAAAACATGTCTCATGATTCCATGAGACAAAGAGGAAAATAAGCTCATGGCCTTGTTTGCTAAATTAAAAAAAAAAAAAAAGGTTGGTAGAAAGACTTCCCAAACTGAACTGGGGCTCAGATCTTTGTATGGATTTGGAGCATTACTTCCTGACCTGCTGCTGCTTCAGTAATTTCACATAATTTATTTCAACATAAATAGCTTCTCCTTCTGGATGAAGTCTCATTTCTTGCACAGTTCCTTTTTCTTAACAGTTTAATCAAACTAATTGTGACAAGCAGTGTATTTGTATAAATATTTAAATGTGAGGCATGAGGATTGAATTATTTATTCTGCAAGTGTAAGCTTAACATAACTATCTTTGGAAACCTTCTCATATGGCTGTGCAGTTTGGTCATGCATGCTCTCTGCTCAATTCCATGTTTAATGTTGCAAATGGCTCAAATAGATTATATTATTTGCATAAAAGCTAAACAAGATGCCAGAAGAAACAAAACACAGGAGGTACCTTGGTTTAGCACATGCAAAAACTAATTGTCTTTCTAAATTCAACCGTCAAGGGACCCTAGATTCCTGAAAATGGGTTAACAAAGATACAGATGATGTCATTCCTTCTCCAGTCTTGTCTCATGCATGAAGAGGCATATATTCTGACCACATTTTTCTCTTGTCTGATTTTGTGACTTGCAGTACTTCTGCACTTCCCCTTTCTGAGGGGGAGCAGAGCTGCATGTAATAGTGCATCCCACTGCCTAGATGAGTTGTTGCTTTTTAGGGGAAAAAGCAGTGCTAGGCATGAAAAAGATATCACACCACAAACCATACCACAACCCAGTCAGTGGGTGACTGGTAGGGACTCTTGCTTGACTGCATACATTAAAGGGTGGCTTAACAGTGCAGAAATATTTCTTCCTTCCACTTTCTATCCCAAGACTCGGATGAGCTGACCCCAGCTGCTACCATCCCAGCAGCAGAGGTTACACTCCAGCTGCTGCCATCCCAGCAGCAGGGGTTACACTCCAGCTGCTGCTGCTCCCCTGGGCATCAGCCACTGAGCCAAGAGCTGCTTCAGCAGCCATGCTTCAGAAGAGAGGCAAGGAGGAAGAGAACAGAGAGCAGGTTTGAGAGGGGAAATAGAGTTGGTGGCATAGATATGAATCAGTGTTTGGCATGCTTATTTTCACGTTCATTGGGCACTGCAGCAATAGGGTCAGCATCTCTAGACTGTACCTTGTGCCTCCTTACCTTACACTTCTAATTTACTGGCATCAGGGCAAAAAACCTCAAGGGTTTTAGTCAATAAGCTGAAACTAATTAACAACAGTATACTCCAAGCTCAGAAAGAGCAGTAGGGAAAGGGTTTCCTAGCTGTGTCTCTTCAACTCCCTTTCCTTTAAAATGTATGGAAGCATTTTCGTAGGGGAGAATGCTCACCTCCTGCTGATGGCCCTTGGTGCTGATATTATCTGCAGCATGTCTGGGGAGCCCTTTTACTTTCTCACTTCTTAGCTGTAGAACAGAGCTGCCGTGAAAATAATTCTCTTCTGCTTTTGAAAACACCTTGTTATGAAGAATTTCTTGTTTAAATTATTCAGGATGTCAGCACTACTTGAGACAGGTTTACTGGTTGATGTTAACATTGGGAGTTTTCAGTGGGAGGTGAAGTATAATCCCAGGGAATTATGCTACAGAAACCAGAGGGTAGACACCAATCCCTTCTGAGCTGGTTTTTTTTTAACTTCTATTTTTATTTTCTCTGGATAAAATTTGCACTGATTCTCAGCTATCTTGGTCAGAGACCTAGAGAAGCCAATTTGCCTGAGCACAGCTTGTTATGGGACTGCAGTTTTATTCACAAGCAGACAGGTTTTGCTACAATCTTAATGTTTGAACCCCAGAAACCTGTCCTAGTTCTTGTACTCAGATCAAGTATGGAAGGCAGGAATTATTTCTTATTAGCTCTTGCTCCAATATCTCACTTCTGTCAAAAACCATTAAATTTTATCAAAATCAAGCGTGTCTCCAAACTTTTGACAGGGTTTTCTAGGACCTAAATTTTTTTAAAATGAGACAAATCTCTCTTGGAATAAGTGGCATTACAGAGTTCAGGCTATTTCTTTGGTATGTGAGAAACTCAGGCATATGTGTTTGTGTTAGGTGTACACAGGTGTAGTGCCTTTCTGGCTTGTGTGCTTTTGATGGAGAGGAGGCTTATTCACGAGATGTCAAAATTCTAAGAAGTCAAGGGAAAAAACTTTCAAAACATTTTTGTAAATGTTTTTATTTTTCATACAGGTCTGCCTGTGTCCTTCAGATGATTTTATTCTCTGAAAAGAAATTGTCTGACTATTTCTAGAGCTGTTTCTGGGCTTGATGACATAATTTACTCAGTTTAGCAGAACTGCAAAAGTCTAAATTAACAAACCACTGTACTCTGGTGCTAGAGCTAAATCAACAAGTGTTTTCAGTGAAGCATTGCTGCTTTTTTTTCCTCCAAGGTTTCTTTCACTGGCAGGGTGTCAACAGGGAAAAGAGAGATATTCAATGTACAAATCAGAGCACAGCTAAAATTTTACTGTATTACAGTTTGGAGGGCCTTTATTTCTCTCCACCAGGGATGCTGATCATTTTCATTAGAACTGAAATTCCTATAAAGATGCCAGTTTTAATTCTGCTTTTATCACATGTAAAAAAAAAAAAATCCAGCTCAGTCTTGGTGATTAACTTCTCTCAAAGGAAATGCCTGTTTCAGTCACATGTTGTCAGAGGATGCTTTTCAACACCCACAGCAGCATTTTGGGGATGTTGAGAGAGCATGAGCATGTCCTTAGCACCCCATGCAGAATGCTGCAGCGAGAAGGGCATTGCACCACCTGGGCAAAGCTCTCTGAAGCCCTTTTGGTTTTTATTTTCTCATTAGGGCCAAAGACAGACACCTCCTCACCTGGACAGAGCAGAACACCTCTGGGTTACCCCCCTTATTTTTTCCTGCTGCTTTGCAGGTACAAAGCAGCCAAACAGCCTCCTTGTGGATTTTTCCTTAAACAATTAAAATTTTCTGCTATTCAGTTCCTCTCTAGCTGAAAAATATTTTCATTAAGAATGTGTAGAAATTAGATATTTGTCTTGTATGAAGGGACAAGTAAACCACTGTGAAACTCTTCAACCCAAAGCTACGTGATGAAAAGGGAAGTGTTCTGCTGGATCCTGTGCCATTTCAAATAACAGCATAATTTTGTCCATAATGCTGAAGTAGTAAAATTTACTTGAAGATCTCAGTTATTTACAAAGAAAACCCAACAAACCAATTAATATTTCTGTTTAATTTATACCAAAATTTTAGATAGATACCCTATAAAGAAATTGTTCCAAAGTAAACCAGCATTACTCTTCTTTTAAAGAACTATAAAATTAAATAATAGATGCGAAGGTCATTTTGATGGCTTCCAGAAGAAAACTTTGCCTGACCAATTAGCCTGTTTATGCAGCATCTTTCTCCTCTAGGCTGCAGCTTGTCTCAAGCCACTTACAGATTATGGCTGCCCAGAGCAGCAGTCTGTGGGTTTTCTCACTTCTTTTATCTCACTTCTTGAAACTGGGGAACTGCTAACTTCAGCTGGGTCTGAAGATGCATGAATGATGATTGGCACACGTTTTTCAATGGGAAGGAGGAGGTTAGGAAAATACGACACAAGCTTTGGAGGGCGAAGCTCTTGTGGGCGTGTGCTGCTATTCTCCCATGTTTTTATCTCAGTTCAGTGACAGACCCTCAAGGGAATGAACCTTCTTACTTTTATAAAAATGAGAATATTTTTGTATCTCATCATTTAAAAAAAATTGTTTAGCCTTACATTATTATATTTTCCTTTTGTGTTGTGTATTTAATCTCTTGACAAAAAAATGTAAAATTCTTCCCTGCTAGAAGCCCAACTGATAAACTAGTTTAGCTAGGGAATTTCAATATGGATTTTCTTTTAAAACAAATCAGATTTTCAAGCTTTCTCTAGAGTAAGGAAATAATTCCGTAATACAACAACAGGATCTATAAAATCAAAAAGAAATCTGTAAGCTACCATATTATGAGATATTAAACTGAAGGTGGACGTGACAAGGCAAATATAGTTGCTTTTGTAATAGATGCAGCTTATATACCATTATATGCCATGACACTATGACTGGTCATGCTAAAGTAAATTATAACAACGGAGAAATGTTGCAGGAAGCCTTGAAAACAGGCAGGGTTTTTGGGGGTGGATGAAGGAAACTGGAAAATAAACTAAGCCTGTGTTTGGGGATTGCTGGTAAACAGCAGTTGTCTTACTCAACTGTTAATATTTCCTTCATCATACCAGGAATACATCATCTTTACTGTTGGGACAGTTTGCTGTCTTGCATGGCAGCTTGCAAAATTGCAAGACTGAGTTTTTTATGCTATGTTGACATATTATGTGACTGTTTCTCAAATGGTAAAATTGACACAGTCAGAAATTAGCATCTGGTCCAGGCCGTTTATTTATCTTGCAAGTGTTAAACCAGCATATACCTGTCAAATCTTCCAGAATATTTCAGATTCAGATTTTTTAAAAAATCATAACTGCACTGAAATTCTGAAAGGTTGTTTTGTTTTCCTAAAAGTAGATGGAAAATGACAAAGTTCTGAAATTTAAAGTACTTATTTATATGCAGTGTTTTTAGTATACATTCCATTAATTTAATAGAATATATTCTATGAACAAGTGATAGCTGATGTGACTGACATTACCAAGACTCTTAAGGAATATAAAATAATGAGAATAAATTAATTTAGGAAGAGTGAGTGACTGGAGCAGTGAGACACTCTAGTAAAGATTATGTGCATAGCAAGTAGTTCAGCTAACATATGAGCTCTGACATATCAGAACTTCTGCACTGATATCAGTTTGAATTATGAAGTTATCAAGCATAATGGAGAAAAGACAGATATAATGAATTGTTTTGCTTTAAGGAAAGCTGGGAAAGCTGAGAGCACTAGTGACACATTGCCTATTTAAGAAGTCAGAGGGGAAGTTAAACATCAGCTAAAAAACAAAGCGTATTTTTCTACCTGCAGATTTGGTAATTTATACTAAAGATATTCAGAAGAACTGACCACAAAGTTCTGAGTCAGTGACAAAGTTAAAAAATTCTGATACTAATGATACATATATGGCAGCTGGAAAATGCAACGGGTCAGTACATTTTGTTTCCTTTTAAAGTAAGAAATGACTGATAGAGAACATTGCAACCAGCTTAGTTTGTTATCAGAGCTTGAAGACACCACAGGAAATGCAGTGACTAAGATATCAGAGGGTGAAATTTACTTGAGTCAGTGAGCATAATTTTAGGAAGAATGGGACCTGTCACAAAAACATCAGTGATAACATGTCATGCAGATATGACAATGCTGCCTGCTGACAGTATTTCAGAGTTTTTGTAAGGCTGTTAATTCAGTATCACCTGTATTTGGATTTTAACAGTCCCATGATGCAGTGGTTCGGTCCCCTTATTAAGACTTGTAATTTAATGGGCCTTCTTAAAAATACAGTGGGTATTTTCTACATTGCTTAAACTCATTATTATAACCTCAAGCTAGTTTTCCTTTAATGACAGAGTTTAATATTGAGGCCCCTGAGGCACAGAAACAGAAGCTTGGAGTCTTTCTGCATTTAATCGACATTTTTTGAAAGCCTGAAGCTGATGGATTATATTTTATATCAATTTGTAATTAAATATTAAAAGGAAAAAAATTTAAGCTTTTGCAACATTTCAATATTATGTTAGATATTGATATTATATAACTGGTAATAGGTATTAGAGATTTATTAGAAATCAGTTCTTAGTTTCAGTTGTGCATTCTGGTCAAAATTTCCTATTAGATATGAAGTCAACCAGAATCTTAAGTGAAGACTTATTCAAGACTTTCTTCTATTTGCCAAAATACCTGTTATGTTGACATACCTTCCATTGCAAACTGCAAGAATTGACATTCAGATGTACTATGTCAAGTGAACACTCTTAACATCCTTGGTATGTTGACACAAGTGGCTTGACTGTGAATGGAGGAAAAGCAGCACAGAGAACACCCTTCCTCTCCTTACAGGAAAACACAGAGGCTAGTAAGTGACATTGAGTGCTTGAACCTTGGTGTTTTCCCACACACTGAGCCACTGCTTCGGAACCTGTTTGGTCAACAAATCACAAAATCTTTTCAAGTTTCTGGTATAAGACTGAAAATGAGATAATAAAATGGAAACATACCTTATATAACTTATTAACAGGTTGAGGATTCATTTGTAAGATACTGCTCTGTACATATTTCTGAAAAAACAGATTAGCTTAGAAAAAACAATTTTTTTCTCAGCATTTTCTATGCAAGAGTAGCCTGTTGCATCCCTTTTCCCCGTGAATCAATCATCTTAGAATATTTTTATTTTGCATCCATACTATATATGTTTAGGAAGTGCATAACAACGATCAGTATAGATTCTTGTTTATAGTACACCAGCTGGCAGGATTCATAAGGTCTGCTTGATCTGCGTTCATTTGTAAAATAGTGACTTCACTCTGTCATGCTGCTTAGTCTTCAAGGTGTTACTATCATATGCAAAAGGTAAAAGCAGATTTCAAGACAGTGACACACTTCAGTAATATGTTTGTTACTTAATTGTTTGGTATTCTAAATAGCCTTTTTATTGAGGGGTTTTAAGACTTAATACAGAAACACCCTGTGGACCACCACAGATTCACATGATGCTGAAGAATAACAGTAGGAAGATACTGGCAAAGACAACAACTCTTATTAAAACTGAACCAGAGCATTGCACCAACATTTGTGATCTGTGATATAAGAACCTGTTGGGGTTATCCTTTGCTCACTGAAAACAAAAAGTTTCAACAGCAGTATCTAATGTGCTTCAGAGATTTCTTGAATCTGAAATGTCATCTCTGACAGTCAAACTTCAGAGAGAAAAGATTTATTAAAATATTTTGAGTGAATCGCTAAGTAAAATCTCTGATTATATCCACAGCAATGGAAGCATGGTTATTTACCTCCTCTTTCATTCTTTTGTTTTTCATTCTTTCATTCTTTCATTCTCTTTTAATTCTGGTGTTTGGCAAACATCTGAAATAATTTTGATAAAATCACAGATGAGTTGGAAAATGTCATCTTGGTCAGCCTGAATCGTGGATGTGGAGCTCATTGAAGGAGCTCATGCACTCAAAGGAGGCAGGAAACTCTCCTAAGCAGGTCCAGCCTGCCCCAGCTGCTCCCAGAGTGCCAGAGTGGCTTTTGTCAGCTGCCTGCCTGCCTCTGTCATGCTCTCTTGAAATCACCTTGAGTCAGTCAGAGGGTGAGAGAAAGAAGTGATTCATGAATCTCACCTCAAGCACAGTCCTTTTGAGAGGTTAGGGCATCCTGGTGTCATCCACAGCCCCTGAGGCTGAGATAGATATCTTTTGGCCTCTGTTCTCCAAACATTCATGTTCTTTAACTTGCAGAGATTTCTCAGGAGATGATGCTAGTTAGTAGACTCAGATGTTGTATGAAGATGCATATATTTATCTATTTTAAATACGTAATGTAGTAACAATTGAATTCCAGAAGGCAGTTCTATTTTAAAATACTCAAGGTTAAATTCAGAATTTCATTGGAATATGTAGATTCTTTGTATGATTTTTAAAACTTCTAGTTTTTAAGGATCATTTTTTTTCTTAGGATGCAATTAATGTACAAAACTAAAGAGCAATATACGTATAAATAAAATAACCCAACCCTGTTAAAATGTATGTCTTTAAAGTATTTCTAGAAAGAGTTAGCAGTGAGTGTTCTCCTGGAATTTGGTACTAATCATTAAGTTGGGAAAATTAGATGTCTATGACTTGCAGCTAGGTGCAGCCTATTTGTAACACCTGTTTGGCAGGAGAGGCTACCTGTACAGTACAGTTCCCTCAGAGTATAATACACTTGAGGAGTTTTTTACTTCAGAAAAAATGTGGGAAGGATGCTCTGTTTTAACCTCCTTGCTTGTATTCAGGACCTCACCTGTTCACTTGACAAAAATCTAACCTATACTTTTGCTCTGTAAAGGGATTGAAATGAATTCTAGATCACCTTACACATCACCAGAATAGCTCTTCAAATAATGCCCGTTATTTCTGAGTGAAAACAGTATTATTGTGCACAGGGTTTGTGCTCCATCCAGTCCAAATTTCATTGCTACTACAAGCTTCTCCGCTTCTCTTCTTGGGTAAATGATTAACTATGTCTTTACCATAAAAATTTATAGTATCTTCTTCCCTCCATTCTGACATTTGTGGCAGAGAAAATTTACCCTCTCCAAAACTCTGCATTCATCCTTTGCACCTGTATTTAAGGGATTTAATGTCTGCAAGCTGGAAAGCCAATATTAGCTTGGTTACTGTGGTAACAGACTCATTTTCAGCAGCCTGTAATGAATGCTGCTAGAAGCAGCACTGCTATTCTTGAATTTCATTTACGTAAATGTGTTTTAAACACCTTTCTCCCATATCATATCTCCTGCTAATAATCTCCAAGTATGAAGGTACTAGTATTTGAAGCTTTCTCATAAAGTTCAGGTTTCAGTGTGATGGTACATTTGGGTAAACTCAGATGCTCCTGCAGAGCTCTGGCCTATCACCCCAGTTAATACCATACTGAAAGGCTACCCTAGGAACTGGGTGCCTCAATGAAGCTTCACTCCTCTGGCCTGTTTTACAAAAACTTGTAGATTAAAAAGCCTTATGGCCTCTTGGTTTTTATCCACACTTTTTGAGAGACTGATGGAGCCTACCCATCAATGCCTTCAAAACCGGGTATTTATCTCAGTTTAATAATTATGTTGTTGGAGAAGGGAACACGGTTCCATGGATTTCTTGTAAAGCAATAAAACTTTAAATCACATCACAAAAAGCCGCCCCCCCAAAAAAGATAATATACTTAAAAGGATTGCTCATCATTTATAAAGCTGTCAGTACCTTTATGGGATGCATTTGTTTTCACTCTCAGTGCTTAGCTCTCTTTGGAAGTAAGTTTTCATGAATTTCACAAAACTTTACTCATGCCAAAACCTAGAAGCAATATTCTGTAGGCATAACCACCTTGAAACAAAAACCAAGTAAGTTAGTGACAGGAGAAAAAATTAGTACGGCACTTAAAACAAGGATAAAAAAATTATAATATTTGTTGACCACTAGGTCTTTCTTAGAGAAACTAACTTATTTTAGCTACAGAACAGCTGAATAAGGGAAATAAAACCAGCATAATTGTCAGTATCGTAATTACTTTCCAGTATGGGAACAATCCTTAAGGGATTTATACAAAGATTACAGAAAGTTAATTATGAGAGCATGGTTTAGGAATGAAATAAAGATGCCTGCGTTAAATTAGTTCATTGCTCAGAAGAACTTTGGAGGATGTTCCCTACCCCGTGACCAGTAACTTCCCCATTAACTCATAATGATACAAGCCTGGCCCTGAGGCAGAGGGAGGTTGGGGCTGATAGGATGGTTCACCACAATTACTCAGTCTTTAAATGACAAACCTACCAGCAGAGCTAGTAGCACCACTATGTTTTCCCCGCCTGCTGTGAAAAATGCTTTCTATAACTTGGAAGGATTATCACTGAAGTATTTCTCCGTTGTGTAAGTATGTTGTCTTCTCTGTCTGCACCTGAAAACGAGCTATGAGAAAATATATAAAAAAGATGTGTTTGAATTTGAGCACAGGGGTCACACAGCCCCACCTTCTGTCTTTCACGTTGCAGTACTTCTCTCAGACTTTGTAAGTACAGTGGGAGGGACCAAAACAGCAATGGCTGTATCAGAGTATTCCTTATCACCACGGATACTTACAAAATTCAGGTTTTCTATTCTGTACAGGGATGGCTTTTCTTTTCACTCTCTTGCTTCTCTCCTGGAAATCTCTAGTAACATTTCTTCCCACTTGCTGCTCCACTTAAGAGTTAATAATGTGTTAGTTTTACCAGAAACATGCTGTCCATTCAAACAAAATTGAGCCCCTGCTTTTTGTTCTGCAATCATAGTCTATATTTTAAAGCAATGCTAGACGTTTGCTAGAAACAAGCATCAGACATCTTATTCTGTAACAGCATTTAACTTTCTGCCCTCTGAGATTCACATTTTAAATTTTTTAGTTGGAAGAGAGAGGGTCTTCTCTTAGATGGGAGGTGTTTTCACTAATCCTAGAGAAATAAATTGTCAAAAATTCCTCAGCTGCTTTATGCTGTGCTGCAGCATGTGTGGATTATGAAGGCTAAAGTGCTGTTATGTTCACTTTCTTCCAGAAGGTGATGCTTGCTGGGGACAGGCACACAAGTGCAGTGATTTGGTATGGCTGGCACTGCAGCACACAGGGTTCATCAAAGAGAGAATGATCTATGGTAGCTCCTGTGCCACTAGTGTAGTGCTCATACACGTGCTCTGCAAAGTACCATCAGCTACCAGCTCAAACAACTTTTAAAAGTCATAGGATAGTGTACAGGGATCTGTTGTTCTTTGTTTTTTTGTTGTTTTTTTGTTTTTTTTTTAATTTACAGCAGAGAAATGATGGGTGTCAGCCTTGGAGGGCCAGCAAAGCTCTGTGATAAATTGCTGGTGAGAGCAGAGGCCTTATGTGCATATGGAGAGCAGCAGAAAATGCATCAGCAGTACTTTCTCTTGGGGGGATCAGTGAAAAGGCACAGGGTGAACAGATGTCTCTGGCTTGTGCAGGCTTTTGCTAAGTTCCTCGGTCAGACTGTTCTGGACTGAATCTGCACACAGACCTTGGCACAAAGCAGCCTGTGCCAGAGAGAGCCTGTGCTCCCTGTGCTTGTGCTTCTCCACTGGCCAGGAGGGGCCAAATCCTGCTTGACAGGAGGCACCAGGAGCTACAGCTTCTGTCTTTCTGCTGTTCCAACTCATTTCTGTCTCACTGATTGTGCTGTTGTCTGCACCCATGACACAGATTGTGTAAAGCTGTGATTGAATCATGGGAAGTGATGCCCAGAAATGATTTCCCATGCCCAGAAATGGAGAGGCTGGAGCAGAGCAGGCTCCAGGGCTGTACCACTGCTTCTTTATTGAGGCTATTTTTGGTTCACATTAAAAATTTTAAATTTTACTAGGAGGCAGAACACAGTCTAATCATGTTCTGCTGCTTTCGTGGCCTTGCCAGACTGCATCATATAGCATATAAAAAGCTAAAAACCTGAATTTAATGTGTGATTCCTCAGATAAACTATCTGAAAGCACACTGCTGCAAAGTTGAATAGATGGTGAGGTTCAGGTTGTAAATTATGCTGTTCTTCTACTCAAAACAGATTTCTATCATGATGTGAAGGGAATAGGGAGTTGTTTAAATATTCTGAAACATTTTACATTTGTAACAATCTTAAAAATACTGTGCTTTAGGGAGTATAAATATCTGGGAGGGATAATGAAAATGTTGGTGGTAAATGTGTTTGAAAATTATGGATTTGAGTACAGTCTTGTGTGTAGTTATTGGAGGCTATCATGTGATTAATATGATCTTGATGTGTATTTGAGATAGGGAAAAAGAAGATAAAGATGCTTCTCTTTACCTGTGTCCATTAATAGAATATTTATTTATTTTTATTAGCAGGCTATCTCTATTTCCCTCCTTCCATCCACAGAAAAGTACTTCAGGATACAATTAAAAGCATTTGACTCCCCTTTGTGTGTTGTTTAGCAATAAATTAATTAATTTTTCCCATACCTGTGTCAGTTAACGATTTTAAATTCAAAGCCGAAACTCAGCCAAAGCATCTCAGCTTCTTTTCTTTGAGAAGAGAATGAATAGGGCGGGGGGGTTTAACTTGCTAATAAAATCTAAAAAGAGATTGTAGCTGTTTTTCTCATTTCAAATCCCCAAGTCACTACTGAGAATGATGTAATTTGATAGTACTGGTATAACAAGTAAGGGAAAAATTGACAGTGTTGCTGAGGTTTCTTTGGGTCATTGATAACAAGAGGGCATGGAGTCTGGAGTTTTTGTGGGGTTTTGTTTGTTTGCTGTTTTGTTTTTTCTTAATTATTTTTAACTTGCATTGGCAGCACCTGCTTAGCGCTGAAATCCATTTTTGCCACTGTTGGATCAGGATGACCTCAGCCAGGATTGGCCTGTAAAAATCTTCCAGAGTGTCTCCTGCAGTCCTGTCTCCTGCTGCATGCTGCTAGCAGATATCAACGTAGACCTCCTTCTGCTTTAGTATGTCTCATTGACATGATTTATTCCTAGAGCACCCTTGCTTCAAGAAGGTGGTCATGGGTGACGCCTGGTCAGTCACCACTCCTCCAAAAAAGCACCAACAGTGTGACTCCTGCAGGACTTACCTAGCTAGGCACATTTAGTATGTGGGGCACTGTACCACAAGAGCCAATTTGAGTTCCACTGCAAGACTGTGAGGCACTGGGACGTGCTTACAGCTTCTAGACAGAGATGGAGGAGTAGCCAAAGAGTTTCTAATGACATATTGCAGAACCAGTGCAGTGTGAAAGCTACAATTATTTCTGTGTGACAGTAGGAAATCCTCATGAGTATCTGCTTCCTGCAGCATCCAGGGCCTTCTGTCTCCAGTGACAGATCTGCCAAAGGTCTCATGAAACGTCTTCTACGGACACCAAAGCGTTTCATTGCCCAGCAGAATGAATTGTGCAGGCATAAGAGTTTTCTCATGAAACCTCATTGTGTTACAGAACTAACACCAGCCCACTGCAAGTTGCAGGAACAGCTGTAATATCTAAATTCAAGTACTACTTGATGTCAAATTTTCAACAGAATGAAAAAAGTTGCTAGCTTTCAATATTAACAATTTCTTGTATTTCTGTCTTTTCCTGATGAAGAATTCCATCATAGTAACACAAAAACATCATGCATTTTATTTAAACAACTGAGAGTGCAAACTTGTAATCAATGAGAATAAATGTTAAAGTGTCAGCAGTAAGGTCTCCACTGCAAAAACTGACCACTGAAAAAAAGAGAAATTTTAATTTTTTGTGGTTAAGCCTTCTTTTGCCCCAATTCCAGGTTTTCTGATGATAAAGCAGTATGTATTTATAAGGCAGTAATAACACTCTACTTAATGGCAGGATATACTTGAAGAAAAAGATAATTTATTATTAATACATTTTCTAATGAGATGTATGCCATAGGGAAATTGAGCCAAGAAATGTGAGCAGTTGATAAAAGACTTGTATTTTCTCTATCATAGAAGAAAACTGAAATATGTATGTAAAAGACACAAAAATGGGAATAGTTTAAAAATAGAGTGATTTTGTTTGAAGGCATTTGCTTCCTCCCTCTGCTGTTTATTTTATTTTAGGATGCATTCCACAGTTTTCACCCTCACCTTCTGGAACTTGTACATCTCTTTAAAGCAAATTGTTGTAAAGCATATTTAGTGTCTCGAGTATTAATACCAAGCTACATTATTCATGGAAATTTCTACTAGCATCCAGTAAGTGATTTAAAGGAATACTACCTCAAAAAAAAAATCTGCTCATTTAAAAATAACACATTTCAAGTACCTCATTTTATTGCATTTTGATCAGGTTTTGTCATCTTAGAGAGTTATTGGTGGTTTTTTTTTTGTTCGTTGGCTTTTGTTTTGAGAGAAGAGAAACATCTGTGGCCAACCAATTGGGAAGAACTGCAAAGCTCTCCATGTGCAGACTTTTCTCTAAAGCTCATTTGGATGTATTTGGACCCTTCCAGTGTTGGTTTTGGTTCAGGATGCTGGCCAGTGGGATGTACACATGGCAGTGTCCGTCTCATGCTTTACCAGTGTCATATTCTTTGTGACCAGGGTTTTGTTTTTTTTTGTATTTGATTATTTCTATTGAGCTGACTTGGTCTGTTTTGCTAAAAACAACACTGACTTTTGCTATTCTAAAGCAAGTATCTCTTGTAAACAGGCTCCTGATGGACCTTAAAATATACTGGCGTATGATCAGTTGCAGGATGCTCATTGCTGGCACACTGTGGGAGCATGATTGTCCTTCGTGTGTGCTCCTTGTGCTTCCTGGTTCAGCCTTGTGCTGAGAGGAGGAGGGAGAGGCAGGCTGAGGTCCTCTGTGCTTCCCTGCTGCCACACATGGCACCCAGGCTCATGCCATATAGCACAGTGGTGGCTTCTGCAGAGACCAGATCTGTACTCACTTTTTTTCCTAGATGGGAATTTACTGTTTGGGATTGATTATCTCGATTATATTGATATGGCCATCTAAAGGCAGGAATGTAGGCAGCAATATGTAGCATGTTACAATTTACTTGTTCAAACCAAAGGTCCATCCAGCTCTGTTTGCCATCACTCAATAATAAATAATTGGAAAACAGTAAGAACATGCTGAGCATGTAGGGATGCTTTTTCCAGAAAGTAGTTTTACGCGAACAGGAAGTTTAGGCACTTCCTGAGTTAGAGGCAGTATACTTTTATCATTTGACTCAGAAATTTTGCCTGAGAGCTGGTCAAATCAATTTTCAAATCTGTTAATGCCTTGATTCATGTACAGAATTCAGTGACAAAGAGCTTGACCCCGAGATTTTGTTTCTTTCATGACTGTCCTCTCACAGCTTCAGCTGGTGTCAGAGTTCTCATGCACTTGCTCTTTATATGTTCTCTGTGGCACTTCTGAGTTTACAGAAAACTCTTCTCCTCCTCAGCAACAATAGTGTTGCCTTCAATGCTGATCCTAGTTTATGCAACACTTCTAGGTAAAACAATTTAAATGCTGGGTTTTTTTCTGGCATTTCCCAGTATTTTTCAACAAAATATATTCTGAACTTTTACTTGAAATCCAGAACGTGTTATGGGAATGTAAACAACCAATGTCTGAGTTTGGGGATATTTTTTTTTCCTTTCCTGTATTAACTGTTTTCTGGATCTGACTAATGCATTTTCTTTAAAAGAAAAAACGCAAGCATCATCATATTCCGCCAACCCCACCCAACCTTTCCCCTACCGTGCCCCTCCAAACACAAAGAAAACTAGGTATTCATTCCAAGAAAATCTTCCTAAATTTCATTTTCCTTTCATGGAATCTAAATTTTTTGGCTGCATCATTAAGAAATAATAAAATATTTGCTCTATTTTTATAGTTCTACATGTATGTATGAGACTGCATGAATAATAACAATTTTTTTCAGCAGTTGCTATGGAAAACAATTTTGTGGTGAATCATTCTTTGACTTTTGTTAAATAAAGTCATCCTACTTATTTTATAATAATTTTAATTACATGTATTTGTTGAAAATTAAAACATTAAGAAGTAAGATGTATGTTTAAGTGAATATGCTTTAAAGAAGTAAGATGTATGTTTAAGTGAATATGCTTTAAAGAAGATGCTTTTTTTGTTGTCCATTGGACGATGTGTGGCATTTTTAATGCCACTTTGTAAAAGAAAAGATATCATGGTATCATAGAACAGCAGGTTGGAAGGAACCTTACAGATCATCTGGTCCAAATTACTTGGTGAAAGCACGGTCTAGACAAGATTGCTCAGGATCCTGTCCAGGCAAATCTTAAAAGTGCTCAATTCTGGGGAATCCACCACTTCTCTAGGGAAACTGTTCCAATGGCTGATTGTTCTGAGTGTCAAAAATGTTCTTCTTCTGTCCAATTTGAATCTCCCCAGGGGTAATTTGTACCCATTCCCCCTCAGCTTTTCCATGTGACTCCTCACAAAAAGGGAATCTCCACCTTCCTTTTAGTCATCCTTTAAATAATGGAACGTGGTAATGAGGTCTCCCCTAAGCATTCCTTTCTCAAGGCTGAGCAACCCCAATTCTCTCAGCCTTTTCTCATATGGCAGGCTTCCCAGTCCTCTGCTCATCCTTGGTGTAAAATCCTTTGAAGTTTAAGTGGTATGTAGGAACAGTTGGGAGGGGTGGTTTCCCTGTCCATAGGACGTGTCAGAATTTAAATTCATTCTGTTCTGCAGCACAGCTGAATGACTGGAGATGAGCTAATGGGCACATGCATATGTCTCAGAATAGCTAATCATCCAGCCAAGACCTAACTGCAATTTGTTTGCCATTTTACTATATTTAGTCATTGGACCAAAAAAAAGCCTGGTAATCAAAATTCACTGGGGTATGGAGACCGAGGTTAAAAGGCTAACCTTGGCATCAAGTGGATCTTATATGGGATCTCCATATACCAGGTGTTGCACTTACTGGGGATGTAAGTTAAATATTACTTCTCCAGGTTTCCTTTTTTCCCCATTTTTTTTAATTTCCATTAAAAAAAAAAAAATCCATTCTTGTGAAAAGCAACAAATATATTCCAGCCAAATATTTAGATCTGGAAAATGATTATTTTGACATCTGCTACATAGCTCTCTGTTTTTTAAAATTTATTTTTAAAAAGACAGAATCACCCTTAACTTCATGAAGAAATTGCTGATAGGCTGCTTTTAGACCACTGAGTGAAATACACAGATAGTAGGAGAAAACTCCTAATTTCAATTAACATTTCTGAACAGCGGTTAAAATAGTTTAAATAAACAGTAATAAGGAGTGGAAAGTTGTCATAGCAGACTAGTGTTTTGCAAGTCAATTTATGGTAAATAAACATTTAAGTCTTTATTAATTATTTTTTCCTTCCACATCAACTCTCTTTACTGATTTTAACATCAAATCTGATATATGTAACCTTTAGAGAAAGGACAAAGATACCAAAATCTGACAGCCATCTTCACACCTTTGCCTTTCCGTATAAACAGGTTTTGGTTTTTTTAAAGTTGTTTCATAAAAACCTTGACATTTGCAGCTGGAGTGAAATATAGGAACTATTTAAAGAAGGTCATATTAATTTTGGCCTGTTAATTCTTTTTTTTATTTATGTATATTATAACAAATGCAGTAAATTTTCCAACTGGGAATTTTAAATTGTCCTAGCACTTGTGAAAGAAAAGCTACAATAATGAAAGATGAACATGCACATGAATCAAACAAGAAACTCCTGGCTGTATTAGATGCAGTTCAGCATGTGAACTGCAGAAAGCCTGTGACTTAATTTAATCTACAGGATAAACTAAATCCAGGTCTTGAAAGACTTTAGTCTCTGATTTGCCCCCCGACTTAGGTAATGACTGTTCTTCATTACCAGAAAAAATAAACAACCAAATGAATCACATATAATTTCCATTTGAATATTTTCTTTTCACATTCTAGCCTTTTCTTACATTTTCTTCAGCGTCCTTTTCCAATTTAATTAGATGAAATGAAGAGATAACAACAAAAAAGATTGCCTCCATTATTTGCTACCTGTCTGGAATCTGAATATATTTGATTTCACCTGAATTATCTCTGTAAAGCTGTGGGGTTCTTTTCCTACCCATCCCAAACCTATCAAGCCTTTCCTTTATGAGTCCTAAAACTTACAAATAATTTGTAAGGAATGGAAAACTGAGACTGGAACTCTGAGCCTTATGCCTTCTAATTTCATGCCCTTCGTGGTATTCTTTGTATTATTCTTGTTTCAGATAGCGCTCCTCTAGCTTATTTATTTTTCTCTTGTTAACAGGAGGAAAAACTTTTTGTAATAATTAGTGATGCATGGTTTCAAGTTTTTGAATAGGATATATCTCAGAGGTCTAGTAGCAATTGGATTTCTTGTCTCAGTATACTGCCTTATTATTCTAATTTCTTTCTTCAGCACAAGCTGAAGTAAAAAAAAAAAAGAATGAAGCATTATGGAAATAAATAACTGTGATGAACTGGATTTACCTTGAAAATTTGTGAAGTTAAGCAAATACAATTACTTGCATCCAAATTAATTCAATGATGCATGAGTTAGATTACCAGAATTTGTATTAATTATTAATTTCTAGATTACCAGAATTTGTATTAATTAATCTGTATACAGGAAGAAGACAGAAGATTGTACAAGGTAAATTCCATTTTGCCTTTTTATGTTCTAGTTTTGGTTTTTTTTGATATATTTTTAAAGGTCATTGTTTTATGTAGACCGTCTAGCCAATAATATATTTTTTTTTATATTTGTAAATGATTCAGCAGTAAGTATTATATATTAGCTAATAACCTGAAAATAGCTGATCTTACCATTTACTGAATTTTATGAGTATAGTGTAGGGTCCTTGTTTTTATTTGCAAATTAAATTTCTTCAACTCTAAGTAAATAAAAAGGAGTACTGGTGAATTCTATCTCTTTTTTAACAGAAAAAGAATGGCATGTATTGATCAGGATTGTTGCATTTTTATGGTAGTATCAATAGTATATCTTCTGTTCCTGATTATTGAATCTTTCTCAGAGCTCTCTTTTGTGTCATAACATTCTGTAAACGTAATTGAAAAGGTACCCTCATTGTCTACCTTAGGGTGTTTTACAGGTTTTTTTATTTTGCTAGTGCATTTAGAAGAAAACCAGAATAGCTTATTGGGCAACTCCTTTAGTTTTAGTTACGCTTCTTACTCAACATTACCTAGAAGGATTTAAAATTTTGGCTGTAGTGATAAAACCATGCAAATTCAGTTGGGTGGGACCAAGTGTGGAAAATTATTAAAAGGTGGTGAAGCAACACAGAGGAGATGGAGTGTGTTTACTTCATTTCATTGTTTTGATGGGTGGCTTTCCCCAGCACAGACCTCACCTGAATCATAGTGGGTTAATGGAGATGAGACATTGAATAAAGCTGTAAGTACGTTCAGTGGAATGCAACCTTAAATTTTTATCATTTATGCTATTTTGGGATTTCCTCTTGGGAAAAAATGCCAAACCATTGGATATTGAAACTTGTTTTTATGAGCCAACAGCTGACAGAAAAGTTTGCAATTTCCAAAAGTACATACAGAAACTAGCTGAAAATGCTTTTTTATGAAAAAATAAATTCTCAATGCCTCTATATTATATATATGTCATTTGACAAGTGAAACAAAGATCTATGTTAAGATTACAAGTTTGCAGTGCTTTTGCTCTAACAGAGCATCTGAAAGTTGGTAGATTGGTTGGTTTGTTCCTTTCTGCAAATGCTTGTCTTCACTAGATAGTGTTCTTTTCTTTATTCATTACATCTCAGAGGATTAATACCAATGTTTTTTTTCTGAAATATGATTCTCTATGGGTATAAACATGTGAATTCATAGAATCATGGAAACAAAGAATGGTTTGATTTGGAAGAGTCTTCAAAGATCATCTTGTTCCAACTCCACTGCTGCAGGCAGGGACACCTTCCACTAGACCAGGTTGCTCAAACTTGCATCAATTACAAAAACCCCAAACCCAAGCCATTAAAGTCTAACTTTCTCAAACATTTTGCGTTTCTAATAATACTGTGGGTATATATCTGTATAGATATAAACATAGATATTTATCTACTGCACATAAAATAATAGTGATTTATAAAATATCCAAGACTTTTTTTCAGAGTCCACCTGAATATTGTAGCTACATTCTGCTAACCCTTGTCAAGCCTGCCTGTTGAACTTGTCAAAAGACAAGGGATCCAGCCAGACTCTCCTTTGTGGTATCTTTTCCTATGCTATATCCATCCGCCCTTCTGAAAAGACTTTTCAAGTCCGAAAAAAAAAATTGGATTAAATTAATTTTATTTCTTGGTGTGCTTTTTCCTCTCACTTTCCCAAAAAGCAATTGGGGCACAATATAAGAAAATATAAGAGTTAGAGGTATTTTTAGTGCAAGCAGCCATATACATTGTCAAGAGCATGGACTGCCAGAATAAAATTATATTTTCAGCATAAAAAGGCCATTTGAATTTGTATGCTTTAAGTGTATAACAGACAATGTGCTTTCCCTTACACGCTGACTCAGACCAGCCAGTAAAAATCCTTTTTCTTAATTACAAAATACTCATTTGTAATTAACACTTATAAGCCTACTTTTGAGGAGCCAAAAATCCATGAAACTTTAGAAAACGGGAATAACCTGATTTTGAGGACCTGTCTCATGGTGGTATTTGTATTTGTAGGATGTATAAAAATATGTATAGGTACTTCCAAAACATAAACAAATAATATTATTTTAACACTAGTAAAAACCCCCAAAAATTGGTTTGTTTGGGCTTTTTTTACTAAATATGTGTTTTCTGGGATTTTTGCCATTAACTATGTTTAGCACCATTCTTTCCTACCTTTTCATCTCTTCCTTTCTCTGTTTCTTTATACCTGAAAATATATATTTTTTTTCAGCTACAACTGCAAAAGACTGTTTTATATACAGCATTGTATTCTCATTAACAAAATCAGGTTTTATTCCAAAGTTTAAAAAGTGTTTCCTGTGGCTTCTCACAGTAGTTGCATGACTGTATTACCTATAGGAGATTGGCTTGCATGATTTTCCTCTTCTTTCTTCTTTTTTCACATATTATTGAATATAGATGAGTAGGTGCAAGTTTGAATTACCATAATTTTTCTTCATTCAGCACTGTATACATTTAAATTAAGTGATTAACTGCATAATATTTCTATTATATGACCAAAAACAGATTCACAAATGTTTTTAACAAGCTTTTTATAGTTTTTCTAAAAATCCTCAATCATTTCTGTTAAATAACTTGCTCTGAGGTTGTTCCAAAATTTTTTTAAATAAGATTAAGCCACTTAAATACGTAAATCATCATCTCTCAATTTTTGCTCCAGTGTTAGATATTCCACATCTATTCCTTGTAATCTCATACTGTCTATGCAGCAAGGCAAAATTCTGAGGCAGTAAATTGCATAGATCAGTGCCTACAAGGTATGCATGTTCACATATGTAAATTTGGCTTGTGACATGGTTTGTGTTTTTCCACCATCATGATGTGCATGCTGTTCCTTGCACGTGGTCTTCTCCCTGTTTCCCAAACAGAGGCACCAGGCGAGGGGGTGTACAGAGTTGGGTGGATGCAGTCAAGGAGGAGGCTGGAGAGAGCACAGAACAGCCATTCCTATTCTCCTGAATTTACCATTGGCACTTCCCTGGCCAGATAAGCGTGATTTATTCCAAACCCTTTTATCAACAGGGCTTTTATTTTAGTGTTTCCAAGTTTATCTGATATCAGGAACCATATCTCTACTTATCAGGGACAAAAACATCCGTTAATGTGAAAATGTAAGCACCACGCTGGCAGTGCTGAATTTATAATATTTCTTACAGTGCTCTTCTGAATGATGTTACAAAACCCCACATAAAAGGTGTATAAAAGATTCACTTACTGTGGGAGGCCAACAGTGATTTACTGCTGTGTGCAATGGTGCCTTCACTCACTGTGGGGAATAGCTGCTTCTTGTGGTTTTCTAAAATGCCAGAATGCATTTGAAATGTTTCAGACTTTAATGTTAATAATAATAATAATAATAATAGTATCAAGTCACAAAACTGAAGGTGGAGAATCTTTGGAAATATAGAAAAAATTGCACATGGGAATTTCTGATACTGCCATTGGCATTGAGACTTCTGTTTAAATTCAGTATGTGTCGCTTCCTCCACAAACGTTGCATCTAATATGTGTATCTGGACAGATGGGTACAATAAATAATGGTTGCAGTTTTGGAGAACCTGTTGTACTTACCAAAGGTGTTCTCATGAAAATGTTATTTACAGAGTATAATCAACCTCCTGCCTTTTCAGGTTCCTGCTGCGTACAAGTAACTGAAACAAATAACGTTGTTATAATTATCTTCCTTCACTTTCTTCCTTCTCATTCATCTTAAAAAGTTACCACAATTTTCACTTTTTTATTTTTCCTGTATTATTTGTAAAATTTTACTATTTTGACTTTACTCAGATCTGAAGATCATTTTTGGTCATAATTATCAGGACTTTAAGAATATAATGACTGAGAAACTTGTTCAGAGTTTCACCCTCTTATTATTGCAGGCAGCACAGCTATCCATTTTTAATTTTTTCTGTGTCAGAAATTGATATTTTTTCTTTTCTTCCACTACTCTTCTGAGTAAGATGTTCTAAAATATCACTAGACTGATACTTAAAAGGTTGGGGTCTTTTTTCTCCACAATCCATTTGCTCCTCCATAACTTACATTCATATATTCTTCAGCCAATTCTGTTGTAATTTTATCCTGAAGGAATGTTTAAAACTTCAAATACTTTTGAAGAGTCAAATTTTTCACAAAATCAAATCCTTGTTTACTGGAAGAGTAGATAAACTCTCAATTGATTTAATTTAAAAATAAAACCTTAAATTAATTTTATTTGTATTCAATACAAATGTTCAGGCTTCTCACCTTTAGGGTCCAATTCATTGTACTACACAGAGTTACAGCCCAAAACAAAGAGCATATCTGCTGTCTTTGCAATGGTACTTAACTTAAATATTTTGCTTAAACATGAATGTCCTTTGGGAAGTCTTTTGGTGGACCAAAGTTGTCGAGTTAGTGCTACTATTTTGATGGAGCTTGCTGGGCATCTTCAGATTTGCCTTCCCAGTTCTGGTTTCTAGGAGAGATTTAAAGATTGAAAAAATCTACATCTGTGGGAGGGGAGAAAGGAGCATAAGAAATAGGTTGGTGAGCTTAAACAAGAAGATGGAAAAGCTGTAAAAGGATGGAAGGATGAAAGAGAAGAGGTTTATGAAGACAGCAAGAATGACAACAAGAATTACAGCAGTCATACTCATACCCCATCACAAAAAATCCAGTGAAAACTGAGTAAAGAGTTTTATTATGTCATTTATCTTGTACCCTTTGTCAGTGATCTACAAATACTTGTTAACAAAGATACTATTCTTGCATGTCTATTAATTCTTAATCTCTGCAGAGGGGGAAGATCCTGATAGTGATGCACATAACAGCTGTGTCCAAGACCCCAGATTTGGCTGACACTGATGGGTCTGATTTCTGTTGTCCTAGTGCCTCTTGCTGCTTTTTTACCTGACCCTAAGCACCATTAGGGCAAATTGCAGGGAGAGCTAAGCCTTCTGATAATGCCTGGTCCATCAAGAAAATGAAGGAGATATGGACAAAGAATTACTGGAGCTCTGGAGGATGAAGGAGAACTCAGACATTTTTTGCTGTGAAGGTGGTTCTTAGACTGATCTCCCCAGCTGCAAGGCAGGTGATTCATACTAGATTTTGGAGGCAAGGCTTTTAAGGAATTTACAGGGATGCAAAATTTAACCTGATAAATAGTGTTTAATAGTTTTATATTTTGGAAGGCGCTCAGGAGTGTTGCTTGTTGTGGCTTCTGTACGGAAGGGGTTGCACCCCTTAGACTCTTACCTCCTCATAATTTCAGACATGATACCTGTGTATTTTCTCTCAAATTACTTTGGATGATGAACACTTTATGTCCATTTCAGAATTTGACTAAATTGTTTATCTTTATAGCATAAAAAGTAAATGTTCCTATGAGAAGAAAATTTTTAATTTCTTCTATTTTCTCCTGGTTGCTATTTTTCATGTGAGTGAGGATAGCACAGTTGTAGACATGTTTTGTTTTTATCACATGCTTTGACCAGAATGAATAGCTAAATATTTTTGTTCCCTTTCTTCTGATAATAGTAAATTTATAACATTCCAGTAAGTTTCACTCTGTAGTAAATTGATTCCCTCTATAACAAAATTACGTATTTTTTTAAGCTTCATTAAATACCTTGTCTTTTTGCTCTTCATAGAAAGCATAAATCTTTAAGCCTCAATCAATAGGAAGAATTTTACAAATAATACAATCTCTTGGGTTTTGTTCAGTTGGGATTTTGAGGAAGTGAGATTGAGAGGTGCTCTAAATGAAAATATGAAGAGGAATCACTTCCAGTCTTCATTTGGGTAGATTTTTTCAGAGTATCTTGCTAGGATGAATTTGACCCCAAGTGAGGAAGAGAGCACTTATGAAAGCTGAAGGTGTATGCACAGAAGAAATCATTTGTGAAAGCTCCTTGGCATTGAACTGTAAACCATGCTTAGCACAGTGAGAAACATGGCCAATAGTCGAATTTTTCAAATACAGCAAGTTCTTCCAATTGCTAATAACAAAAAACAAAAAACAAACAAAAAAATCTAACAGGCTGCTGAAATTCTACTTCAGAAATCCCATATAAGAGGCGTTATGAGGCTGGAAAGGTTGCATTCACATGCTTCAAGTGGCTTAACATGTGGTAGTTTCACAGCAGGCTGAGTTTGTCCCATGTGAGGACACCATGTCCAGAAGGTTTAGTGTTCTTGCACATAGAGTCTCCTTGAAGTGTGGCAGCATCATTCCTCTATGTCAATAACAGCTGATTTCCTCTTGTCTCAGTTCAGGAACAGCTTATTTGTCATTCTTCCCACTGCCAGCTAAGAAGGATATTTTCTCTGGGAAGAGAAAGTTCTTATANTTTTTTTTTTAAGTAAAACTCTTTAATATATTCAAATAATTTCCCAGTAGTACGAGAAAATTTTAGTAAGATTTGGAAAGCTTATTTTCACGCAGAACTTAGTGAAAAATTTTGAACTGGGTAGAATTTGGAAGCTTTCTGTTCCTCAGAACCAAAGATAGTAGTCTACAAGAGAATAATTTAACTGTATTTTACACTGCATTTTAAAAAGTGCTGAAATCATGAGAATGTGCTGAAACTGTGGCTTGTTGTGCAAGATATTAAGATGAAATCCTGTTGGTAAAAAACCCTAGTTTATTTATTGATCTAAGTTTGATGTCAAATCTGATGATCAAAACCCTAAAATTTAGATGCAATTCTTTCGTAATTGTCTGGTGTTCATCTGCTTGATTTTCCTAATAATTAGGTGTTAACTGTGATGATACATGGTGAGTATCTGTGCAGGATTTGTAATTTGAACCTTCAGCAGCCTATATCCTACTATAACTGTTTGCATATGTGTAAGTATAGAAGAGGTTCTTGGTGCATCAGCAGGGGGTGGTGGTGGTGGTGAGATTTAGCATTTAAGATGTTAGCTAAAGTTCTCAGCTGTACTTCAGAGTCGATATTACTCTTCCCCTAAGTGTTGGATTTAGTTTGTCTTCATGCTACAGAAACAAGTTCCTAGTTCTAATGGATGTGTGTGTGATTGATTGGCTACAATCAGATCACTCAAAGCAGAGAAGTAAGTGTTCATCTATATTTATTTACAACATTTTAATTTTTTTATGTTTTTAATCACCTTTGAAATGGAAGACATTCAACTTACAATTTTTTAGCTACAATATTCCAGACAGAGATATTGATGTTACTAAATTGTTTCTGTTTTTTGGGTGGTATAATTTTTTTTCCAGGTTACTTTACATCTTTTGAGATGAAAATGGCAAAACTGAACAAGAACAAGCTGTTGTTTTCTAAATCCCCTAAGACTCTCAGAGGTTTCTTTAAATTGATGACCCAACAACTCAACTTGAGAAGTGCTAAGAGCCCTACAGATATTGCAGGGAACTCTTCAATTTGCCGGCCTTGACTCCTTCACTTACAAAATGCATATCCTCTTCCTTGCAGTACCCAGTGCAGCTCCCCTTGAACTGCTTTTTTCAGGGATTAATTTTCCTCTCTGGTGATCGCATATTGCTGGATTAAATCCAGCTCTGAGTCCTTGCCACAGTCAGAATATTCCACAATGTTCTTGGGATAACATCAGAAATCTGAGCATTTGAACAGATTTTCTCCCTGGCCAATTGAATATCAGTCTGCTGCAGAAATTTGAGGGAGGCTGTGGGCAATTTGGCCTAGGATCTCCCTGACTGTCAGCAGGGACAGAAGTCGATAATGGAGACTATTGCCATCCTTAAATATGTCTGTCCTATGTTTCTCTGAGGAACCTCCACAAATGGATTGGTAGGAGACACTGCTGGCTTCAGAAACTCGTGATGTGACAGGTCCCATTCCCTATGCTGCTACACATCACCTGGCTCTTTGTTCACGTTCCCTTATATATAAACAGTGTTCACGTGTGAGAAGTAAGAGGGAAAGCACACACAGAGGGGTGCTGAACTCTGCCATTCCCAGGTGTTTACAGATGTTATCCATTGCTTAATGATGCTCAGGTTGGCAGGAGCAGTTTTACAGCTCAGGGAGGTTCACATACATCTTGGGACTCATTGGTGAGAATATGGATAGCCTGTATTTGGGCAGTTTTGCTGCAGAAAGCTTATCATGTGTATGATTACTATGCTGACTGATATGAAGTGAAATTCTGTGATGTTTGCCTTACTTGTTGAGAAATTTTGAGATTCGAGGTGGAAATCCATTCAAAACATATTCTGTGAAATATTCAATAGTCAGATATGAAGCCAGATTAAATTATAATCTTTTGAAGGATACCTTGTTTTCTTTGAAGAGAATCTTCCATCAATGCTAGGGTAGTAAAGTATTTAACCCAGATGATTCTTTTTTTGCACATATTAGGAGTTATCATGCTTTATTCACTTGGTAAATATACTTTCTATTTCAGAAGCTCTGAGTACATTTAGGTGAGCAGGTTCTTGCTTTTCATCTTAATTTGATTATACTCTCCTTCTTTATTATTTCACAAAGTTAAGAGTGCGTGTAGCAGGCTATATTTTTTTTTCCACCTGTCATGTTTGCAGAGCTGGACATCATGCTGGAAATATTTTTCAGGTCCAAATTAATTACGGTACTGTTATGGTGATGTTCTTTTGGTGTCAGTGGAAGAAGATTAGGTTTCCTAAACTAGATTTTTCTTTTTCTAAAACACTGGCAAAATACTCCAGTCTTATATAGCTATCAAAATAAGGCATCAGCTTTTTTTTTAATATGCTAAATATGTCAGTTGCTAAGCATTTTCGAAAATCTTTTTTCAGTACCTGAGTGGAAGCTGGGCAATTACAAAAATCATGCACAAAGAATTTCTTAATGGCTTTTTTTTTCAGACTATCATGTGGAAAAGATAAGTCAGTATTCATTTATTCACTTATTGGAGAACTATAACAGGACCAAGTGAATGTGCACAAATCTAGTCTGTAATCATTAGTCTATGTAGCAAGTTACAAGTTACAAAGTTTAATACTTAGTGTAAAAAGAAGGGGCTTTAAAATGTACAAAAGGCTCATAAATACTTAATTTTCTGTGGAGTTTACAGTTTCTGAGCTCATTCTTGAGGTTTTTTTTAGTAGAAGAACAAAGAATTTTTTGAAAAATAGATTAGAAGAAAAACCAAACATTTGTCATTGTGCACATTGTCTTGGACCCATAATAATTGCTGATGTAGGTACCACTCAACAGCTGTCTGATATGCAGACTGGACAAAATGCCAACCCTGGATTCAAGCTGTTACAGACCAACATAATATGTTCTTATTACTTCAGCACATAATATACTTTAAAGAAAAAGTAAGTAAGCAATGTACTGAGGGGACATAATCAACACTTCTGCAACTGACATTAGTCAACTTAGCTCATATTCTAGGGTTACAGGTTGAAAACCAGCCCAGTTCTTACATGTTAGAGTGAATTATCATAGCATACAAAAAGACCTCAGTATTCAAATGCAGTTCTACAACCTTAGGCATTTAATTGTGTCTAAACATGTTGATGTGTTGTATATTTTTCTAGGTCTTAAAAACTATTTTTGGCAGTCAGAATAGTGTGCTAGTGAGACCTACAGAAAACTGAGAAAGATGTTGAGGTGTCATTTATTTCTCTGCTTTCTACTTACCGTGTGGATATTTCTTTCATGTATTTCTTCTTTTTGAGACTAATTATAGTTTCTTAAAATCTATTTTCAGCTCTTTTAAATGCCTGCTTTCCTCGTTTGCTAATTATCTTCTATTTTAGTTTCTTCTGATGTTAGTCTCCTCCTGACACACACAGGTGTGCACACACACACTCCCCACACACGCTCTCTGTTATTCTGTGGTCTACAATTCTTTTCTTTCCTCCAAATCTAAGTCCTCACTCTGTTCATATGGGGGTTCAGCTTGTGTAGCTGAGAATAAGACTTTCTCCTCCAGATTAGGTATTTTGTCATCAACACTTTTGACTTTCATGTGAAACCAACATGTAGCTCTTTATCTTCTCATCACATGTTCCTGATTTTCTATTTTATAGCAGCTTTTTCATCTTTTCTCTTGAAAATTTTCTCTTGTCTTCCTCTTGTCTCTGATGGCCATTTTATGTTATTCACTTAAATTTGGGGGTGGTATTATAATTATTTTATCATAATCACACTTAGATTACAGCTCTACATTAGAAAGCTAATAATTCATTGCATATTCTCAAACACAAAAAAAAATGTTTATATTGCCAGAAAGTCAAAATATTAAAAGTGTTGCTATCTTGATGTGGAATTAAGAGCTCAAGTAATCTTTCCAAATAAATGATGGACAAAGCCACAACTGAAGAACTTTGCACAAAGATTGTATAGTTAGACATGTTACATATACTGTAGTAGTACCACAAAAGCCCAGTCCCGGTTGAGAAATACACTGTGTGCTGTAAAAACAAGCAAATTGGGTTGTCATGCTCTGGCTTTCATACAACTGGGAAATGACATCCTTCCTTGAAGCAGCTCTTAAATACATCAGTGTAGGAAATATAATGGGGGTTAGTTGCAATATGGTGTTATTTTAGTATTTATTGTATGAGCCTAGAATAGTAATTTTCTTTTCTTTTCTGCGTTCCTGGTTTTCCATCGGTCCCCATAACCATATCCCATAAGACCTGCATTTAACTACTTATATGCTTATATATATAGTGCTTATATCCTAGAAGTTCATGCTATTATATTTTCTTCCCCAAGAAATCTTGTAATTATCTTCATGTAAAAATGGCTTGAAACAATAAACATGGTATTATCAAGCTGTAAGTGTTTATGAGGCAAACTTGGGAGAGCAGAAGGTGCTAATTTATAAACAAAATTAACTCATTTAATTATATGGCTGCATTTTTAGAGCTGGTATTTGTTTGACCCATTGCCTGTCCACAGTACAGTGGGTGATTAACTGTGGTGACTAGATTATAATTATTATTTATATTGCAATTTTTGATCTGTTATGTGCATACATTATAACTTTGGTTGTGCTACAAGGGCTGTTGAGCCAGAGGAGGTTAGTTACCTTTCAAAAAAATTATGAAATGTCTACAGTTCACTGTAAGATGCAATGTGTGCATTTATAGTGAGCTAATGAGTACACAAACCTAACTGGCCCAAACATTAAATCCCCAGTCTAAAATCTATTAACCCTTATTTTCACTGTGAGGATAATAAAAAATGAAGACTCTGGACAAACACAATTGTGTTGTCTCATGAAGGCTGTTTACATCTGAAATGTGTCTGAAAACTGCCTGGTCTCTTTCATTTAGTAATTGTTACTATTATTGTAAATTTATATTTTTTTTACTTTCTGAGCAGTATTGTTATAGGAGTAAAGGCCTGAAAACCAGACTCCATATTCTCATCTAGTATGTATTTTCTCTCTTTTTTTTCTTCCTTTCTTACACCTCCAACATCTAAGATGCTGCTGTTGTGTGGTGACTGCAATACTTCTCTCTATGCTCATTTTTCAGAGACAGCTGAACCTTACCCAAATAAAATTTCAGTCCTATTTTTCAGACATTGTCTTAATTTTATTTTCATATGTTGCTTCTTACCTTGGTCCACAAAATATCTTTCCTTACAACAAGCAATATAGCTTCACCAATATGAAATGAGGAAACAGAAAGAAAATTGAATAGTGGGAGGCATAAACAATTCAGTTGCACGCTACCTTAGCCCACTGGCTCTCTTAACACTTGTGCTTCTGAGCCCAAGGCTTTGGCTTTCAAAGGACAACAGGGTGCTCAGGCATGAGGTGTATCTCTTCTTGTACATGCCTCAAAGATACCAAGGGGGAATAAAAATAGTCATATTCAAACCTTTGTCAACATTATTGGCTCACATGTCACAGGTTGCCTGTCTCCTCTAGGAGTGTGGAAATTATATTGTTCTATCTCTGAGCACTGCATGTTGCCACAGAAAAATCCAATATCACTGACATCCTGGCAGAGCAGTTGGTAATAGCTGTCTCATTTCCTCATTCTACTTCTTAAAAATTCCAGGGTTCATTGGTTAGGTATTGGTAATTTTTTCCTTTTTGTTTTCTATTTTAAAAAATATTTTCTCCTCCTTTCCCAAATAGACTATAAAGGAAAACAGTAGTTCCAGTATTTGAATGCTATTTTCAGATGTGTGTCTTCTGGTCACACTTATGCTAAAATCCAGGCTGCAGATATAGCTGAGCACAGTGTCTTTTCTGATTTTGTAGGAAATTTCCATTTTTGCTCTTTTTTGGCCATGAAATGATCTGTCAGCGGCCTTTTTTTTTATATGTCCTTTTATGATCCTTGGGTCTTTTCCTTTATTTCTCCCCCCTCCAAGTATTCTGGTAGCTGATGTGCTCTTTACAATTGATAAAACTGTCCTTCATCTCCACTGCCCAAAAGGTGGTCTTTTTCTAACTGTTCTTATTATTTAGTCATTCTCTTGTTAAAATAGGCATTTACTTCATACTCTTTATTCTGTGCACATTCACCACTTGCTAAACAGAGCATGTCCCACCTAGAAAAGACTGTCCCTCCTGCAGAAATAGATTCCTTGCTTTTTTTGTGTCTATAATGCCTGCTTCTGATCCAGCATTGTGGCTGGCTGCTATGCAGATCAGTGCAAACCTGTTCTTCAAATAATTAGATTTACACAGATAAAAAAACTTCATCAAAAAAACAATTGCTTTGCAGATTGGTAGGGGAACTTACAAATAGGATAGTTTTTTTCTGGGAAAAAAAAATATTTCCAGAGATATCTAGATGAGTTTTCAAAACTCTTTAGGTTGTGATATTTAGCACCAAAAAATGGCCAATTCAGATTTTGATTGAGTACAGTGTTTGAGCAGGTATTTCCAATGAGAAATTTCCAATTTCTTTTGTATGAGGAAATAATTGCAATTCATGAAACTTCTGCAACTTCAGTAAAGCTGCTTAAGATAAAGCATTTTTTTCTGAATGAGAAAAGATAAATGTCATATTTCATGTTAATTAAAATATATTTAATTAAAATCAAAGTTTTGATGACTTTTGCTAAAGTACAAATTTTGCATTGTAGGAATTACTTATATATTTTTTGGCTACCTTTTCATTCCAAAGGGTCTTCCAGATACCACAAGTGAACAACATCCCCTAATGTGCTCTCTGTGTTTTCATGGCCATTAGCATCTTTCTGGTGAGAAAATCATGTGTGCTATTTGTAATGAAGATTTCTAAGTGCAGAAAGTTTACAGGCCTAAGAGCATTATGCTCATATTACCAGCTCTGTGCTGTGAAATTTGGGCCTCCTTGGGTATTCTGTACTATGTACTCTGTGCAGGCTTTACTCCAATTAATCTGAACAGGCAGTGTGTATCTGACAGCAAACTGCATATAAAGATGATGCAATCTGACTTCTGGGTCTTCGAGGATATTGCTGCTGAATAAAAAGTGTTTGAAGGACCAAAGCTTTAACTCCCATGGGAAATCCAAGCCTGCTATCTTCTGTCTTGAGTGGCTGATGGGTATAAGCAGGACTTGACTGGAACTCCAGGAGCCTGTAGGGTCAAAACAGCTTCCACAGGCCAAAAGTCAGAAGTGCAACCCCATGCTTTGGGTTTCATTCCAATTTGTTACTGGAATTTCTGTCTTTGTTCTCTGGAAGAAAATTCTGTAGATACAAGGGCAGAGGTGTTGTGACCCCCAGATCTGTGTAGCAATCAGTACCATCATAGAAGCAGAGTAATAGAGTAGTTTGTGTCAGAAGGGAGCTTAAAGATTCTTTAGTTCCAACCCTCCTACCACTGGCAGGAACACCTTTGGCTAGACCAGGTTGCTCAAAGCCTCATCCAGCTTGGCCTTGAACACTGCCTGGAATGAGGCATCTTCAAATTCTCTGGGCAACTCAATCCAGCACCTCACCACTCTCACTGTGAAAAATTTATTCCTAACATGAAATATAAACCTGCTGGTTTTCAGTTTAAAGCCATTTCCTTTGTTTTCCTGCCCTTGTAAAAAGATTCTTTAATCACGGTTGATGGCTCTGGTTCAGGTAAAGCAGACATGAATGGCATATTTGGGCAGCCAGAAATTGCTGGGTATTATGGTAGCTGTAGCATTTGCCTGCTACTTGGAGCATCTATAGGACCCAGTTTGCCTTGTATTCCCTAACCCTGTGGATCAGCTAGTAGTGCTTCATTCTTTTGTTCTCTTGTGACTCGTAGCTTTCCAGTTTTGGCTGTTATCAGCAAGTATCTTCTCTTTGCTACACAAATATAGAAGTTTGCAGATTATTTTGTGATGGTGGACTGTAAGCATCAGTCCCTTATTATGTCAAAAACATTCTTACCTTTCTTTCCCTAAACTTCCCCCAGGCAGCTGCTGTGCAACACTGACTCCTCCTCTCCTTGCTCTTCCTTCTGGAGGACTAGCTAACTCCTCTCAGTCCCTTGCACAACTGCCTGACCCTCCCCACAGCAAAGCCAATGAACTCCAACTGGCCCCAAACCAGCTAATCCACTCTTTTATAACACCCATCCTTATTGGAGATAGCTGTGACCTATTAAGGGCCAAGGATGTTCTTACTCTTTGGTAATTAGTTCAGCTGCAATTTATCAGGGCTTCAACACTCTCTCTCTTCTCTTATAATCCATCCTCCCACAATTTTGTAGCTACAATAAGGCAAATGTGTAATTTATTTTTCTTTCTAGTTTAACTTCTCTGTTCTCTAGGAAATACAGTACCTTTCTGTTTTCTCATAGTTTCTCTGATTCTGAGTTGATTTTTTTTTAGATTGAGTTATTTAATCTTCAATCAGCCTCAAGGTTTTCTTCTGTTGGGTTTACTATTGAGAAAAACCAGCTTATTTTGTCTTCTCTTGGATTTTGCTTCTTCCATCATGCTGCTGTTCCCTCTTGCTCTGTCTACCCCCATGACTTAATTATATTGTTCTAAAGCAGAGTTCATAAGGAGTTGAAGAATTTTAATTTTATATGTTCAAATCTTTGCATCTTGTGTAGGTAAAAGTTTTATAAAAGATCACTCTCTAAAGTCTGCAAGCTTCCCAGTTCTGTAACATTTCAAAATATACAGCTTAACTATATTCCAGTTTTTAGCAAATTAACTGTAACTCCTATGGGAAGTGATATGGTTTCTGATTGTCTTGAAACCAGGTAATTTATAATCCAGAACTAGCAGGTAGAAGATGCATTTATTTAACATGTCAGGAAACTTCCTTTCTAAAACTTGTCCTGTTGTAATATTTGACCAGTGGTTGCATGAGCATCTAATTTGCCCTCTCATCCTCTTTTGGCTTTGTTGCCTACTTAAAAGTGTATAAAAGCAGTGCCATAACATGCTGCAGAAGCAGATGTATTTCAACAAATATTCTTTCAATCTTCTTCACTTACCTACTGTTGGAATCCTGGATATTGAGAATTCTGGTAATAATTATATCCTATTTGTCTTATAATTGCAACATCAGTTTTCTTTTTATATTTTTAAGCATTGACGCTGCTTTACATCTATTAAGATCTTATTTTAGGATGGCTTTGTTATCAAATGATCTCTGATTGGTTATTAATTCCTCTGTCCAGTAAGATCATCAAAAAACACTTTTTAATTCTCAAGAAGTTTCTGTGCCTGCTGTATTCAAGATACAGCTTTGACAGTAAGAAAGAATATTCCTTATTTCAAAATATGGATATTCCAAAATATTCAACATTAAGAAGTTTCTTTGAGCTCTATAATTTCCTTTTACACAAACAGCCATTGGAGTCAGAATTCATTATTTTTCTGAACTACTTCCAGATGAACTGTGTGTATTTTTGTCCTTCAGTTGTCAGCATTACACATGAACTGCTATACCTCTTGGTTCCTGAAGAGGCATTAGATGTACTTGCATCGCCCCTGGCCTAGATCACACTCATTTGAAGAACAGGTCTGTTTCATTCCATGAGAAAGGAAGCTTTTAGTAATGCTAGAAATAAGCAGTGCTATGAAGATACTCAATTGGGTACAGGAAATCTTTGGTATGTGCCTGTTCATAAGTAGCCCATTGGAAGCATTTTAATCTTCGAGACCAAAGACTGAGGTAGCAATATTTTGTTATGTGCAAAGCTGAGATTTGATCCTTCATAGAGTTCTTGCCACTGTTTTTATCAAGACTTGGTGCTTAAGACATAATTTGATTGAAGAATTCTTCAGGCTGGCAATTTAGATGATCCTGTCTCCCAGTTTCATTTCTTACCACTTCTGACTGTTATATGGAATCTTGTTTTGTAGGATGGGAGAAGACAGAAATTTTCAAGGGTCTAAATTGCATACTAGTAATTGTCTTTGTCATAGTCTTGTTTTCTGCCATCCTATCTTCCTCCCTCTTTCCCCTTTTTACACTATGCTGACTTTCTCCATAATAGTATATTTCCTTATTCTGCAAAATTTTTCATATTTTTTATGGACTGCAAAGGGGAGAAAGGGTAGAAGTTTTCTGTATGTAATACCCCTGTGATTGACAGTCTTTTTGCTTCCTGCTTCCTAGTAGGTAGATAACGCTTGCTGTATGGGATCTTGTTTTGTAGGGTGGAAGAAGAGGGAGGACTACAACAAACAGAGATAGTGGTATGTAATTTTCCCTTTCTCCTTTGTCTCTCCCTACTTCCCAATCTTAATGCAGAACTTTCTCAATCACATGGTGATACCTTGTACTGCTATTTGCTGTTTTTTATAAAAACACATCTTCCCAGTTTTTGTTAGTTAAATGCCTGTAGCATTTTAAGAAAGAATGTGCAACACAAAGGTAGTGACTCTGACTGTGCTTACTCTTGGACATAAATTGACTGAACTGACCAGGTTCTATAGCAAATTGCAATACAAGAAGTCTTCTAGTCCTCCAGTATCTTTAAAAAGATTTAACAGGCTACTGTATTTGGGGATTTTGGAGAAAACAGCTGTGATGGGGAAAGAGCAATCATCCTGTCCAAACTAAAATCAGCTACATGCATAGACTGTGCTGTCTTTTTGAAAAGCTAATGCTACAGAGCTGATAGAGAACTGCCTGATTTTCTGGTTCAAGTTTCATCAGAATGTTGTAAACATAAATTTCAGTAGCAGAATCATAGTTTGAATGACATAGGGAGATGGTACTCAGGCATAATACAGATTATCTAGAGGTAAAGAGATTGTTTTTGTAAAATAAAGGAGAAGATTGCTATTAGACAGAGAAATTGTATTATTTCTGAGGGTAGGACAGTATTTTAAAAAGTACTGTGTTGTGTGGTGTTTGAACGCTTCACTCAAAAATGCAGAAGTTATTCATAAGTCATTGTCATTTGGTGTGGGATTTGGTGAGATTTTTTCTGTCATTAAGTTCTCATTTCTGCCCTCTTGTTAAAAAGGCACAAGTTGTTTATCAGAGAGATACATAAAACATCAGAGCTGTAGCAAAAAAAAAATTATGGGGAAAATGCTTTATTGAAGTTAGTTATCAAAAGGAATAGAGAAAAGCAAATGATGTGTCAAAAACTTGTTTCAAGGAAGATACTATCTTCACTAGACCAATTTTTCTTTGCGTTGTTCTGGATTGTTGGTTCACTGTTGACTGAGAAGGAACATGTCTTCTCCGTGAATCATTCCTAGTTTCTATGACACCCCTAAGATCTGCACAGTACAGCTACAGCAAAAATAAGTCATATGTTCAAGGTCTGAATAGCTGTGATAATTAGGAAACAAGAGCTGCGTTTGTATTCGCCATGATGATAGGAAAGCTTTTCCATTTCAGTTGAAAACAAGAACAGAACACAGTAAATTCTCAACAGCATAGCGAATCTGCACTTCTCTTGGTAACAGCACATAAGGGATCAGATCCTGTACATTAACCGATCTGCACAGATTGTGTGTCAAAAAACTAAATGGAAAAGATAGAATCAATTTTATCTGTCTGATACTCAGTAAAATAGAGGTTTTTTTCCTGTTAGAAAAACATGTTATAGTGGGTTACTTTAATCCTCAGCATGTTTTTGTTTATGGACTGACACAACGCCTGTGATCAAGATAATTCTTTTCTTTCTACTGTGAAACTAGAAGCCAAGGGATTTTATGTGATCTCTCTGTGCATGATCCATTTAAGAGGAATGTAGTGGGCTGAGCTGGAGGCTGGGCATCCACCGAACCCTCCCCATCACTCGCCTCCACAACTGGACAGGGGAGAGAAAATATAACAAGAGGTTCATGGGTTTAGGACTCCCCAAATACTATCACAAGCAAACCAGATTTGGGAATATTAATTGAATTTATTACTAACAAAATCAGAGCAGGATAATGAGAAGTAAAAGAAATCTTAAAAATCACTTTGCTCGCATGCCTCCCTCCTTCCCAGCTCTGCTTCCTACCCTGCAGCAGTGCAGGGAGGTGGGGAATGAGGGTTATGGTCAGTTCATCACACGTTGCTCCTGCCATTGCTCAGGGAGAGGAGTCCTTCCCCTGCTCCAGTGTGAGGTTCCTCCTACAAGAAGCAGTTCACAAACTTCTCCAAATGAGTCCATCCCACAGCCAACAGTTTTCCATGAACTGCTCAAATGTGGATCGCTCTTCCATCGGGTGCAGTCCTTCAGGAACAGGCTGTCTCAGTGTGGGTCCTCCGCAGGGTAACAAGTCCTAGCAGGAAACCTGCTCCAACATGGGCTTCTCTCTCCATGGGTCTGCAGCCAGGAGCCTGATCCAGCACAGGCTTCTCATGGGTTCACAGCCTCCTCTCAGGCATCCACCTGCTACAGTGTGAGTTTCTCCACGGGCTGCAGGTGGATCTCTGCACTCCCACTAACCTCCAAGGACTGCAAGGGCACATCTGCCTCACCATGGGCTGCACCATGGGCTGAACAGGAATCTCAGCTCTGGCACCTGGAGCACCTCCTCCCCTTCCTTCTTCACTGACTTTGGTGTTTGCAGGGCTGTTCCTTTCATTCTCTCTTCTCAGAGAGCAATTACATCTGCACAACACTTTTTTCCTTTCTTAAATGTCTTATCACAGAGGCATTACTATCATTCCTGATGGGCTCAGCCTTGGCCAGCAGCGGGGTCCGTCCTGGAGCTGGCTGGCATTGGCTCTGCTGGACATGGGGAGAGGTTCTGGCAGCTCCTTAGAGAAGCCACCCTTGTGTTTCTCAGCTACTAAAACCTGGCCACACAAACCCAATACAAGGAAATTCAGACTTTCAGTGGAGAGATTCTTCCCAGACTAGGGTAAAACCTAAATTGACATTGTCAACGTGGAGCAAAACTACTCCATCATGATGGAAAATGAATCCCCAAAGTGTATTTCATTTAAATAATAGCTGTATATTATGGAAAAACATGAAATAAGATGATAAAGAACTAATTAAGATCTAGAGGTTTTGTACTGTTGTCATTTGGAAAAAAATGTTAATTGCTTTTATTCTGAGGTTCATAACAGTATCATTAATTTTTGTGATAACTTTATTCCATAGACATGACACATATTGAATAGAGTTGTCTGTTTGATAGAAAATGCATGGGCTACTAAGATTTCAACAGTAATGGCACTTTAAAAGTTTCAAAAGGATGAATAATTGCTGTGGATTAAGTTCTATTTGAGCTGGGTGCAGAAGGGTTGGGGGCGTGGGTTTTTTTGTTTGTTTGTTTGTTTTGTTTGTTTTTTTAATGGGATTGGGATTCATCTACATAATCAAAAAAAATCACTTGTCCATGCAGACTAAAATGCTGTTTTAATTTAAGGAGTTGTTCTTGGCCTAGAGTGGAGGGCCACCACCTCCAGGTTATACTGGTAGATAATATCTTTATCTTGCCATGTGGATGAAAGATATTGTAATGGGAATGGTTGTAGAGCAGTGATTCTTTTACCACTTGCAGTGAAGAGGAATTGTGGTGCTTGGGGACTTGTAGAGCATCCTTGGTAACTCTGCATCACCTAGAAATCGATGCTTGCAGTGAAGACACTAGTATCCAATTGTCTGATTTGTGAACAAAAAATATTTGTTGCAGCATGTCAGCCTTGTATTTGCTGTTTTCTGCATAAAAAATTTTGCAACAATGCTCCTAATGTGGTGAATTAGATACATAGTTTGCTAAGAATACAGAACCCTTTTAAGCAACGCTTTCCTGTGGGAATAAATAAATACTTAATAGCATGTATGTGGGTGTATTTTCTGCCATTTGCTAGAATGTAATAATTTTTCTCTTATAAGTAATGAAATAGAACACTTAAGAATACTGAGGGGTAGGTTTTGAGACTGAATACTTACAGTATGAAGTTAATTTAAAAAAAAAATTCTAGTTCTTCAGTCATATTGAATTTTTACAGTGTAAATTAGAAAGATGTCATGGCTTGAATTGCATTGGTACCTGAAAACTGCTATTCTGGTATAACAAATCAGATTAATAGGAGTCCTATGCAGATGTCTATTTATTTGCAGCTGATATATACTTTTGGTTGGCTTTTCTTTGACCCATAGCTTAAAATTTTCTTGCCTTATATTAAATATATTATGTTTATTTTGCAATTTGATTGTTGCATTTAAAATAATCTTTGGCCCTCTGCTTCTGACATTTTAGTTTAAAATTACTATAACAAGTTTGTTAATATGCCCATCCACTTTTTTCCGGCTTTTTCCAAGCTATTTATAATTCTCATTAGCAGTAGTAAGAGAAGAGATTTATCTTGTTAAACTCTGAGATGGAATTCTGGGGATACTGTGAAGACGAAATTGTTAGTCATGGACTTGATGTCCAAACAAAATAGACATCAGCCAAAAAGAAGAAGCTTTGCCTTTTTCTTATGCCACTACTTCTCAAGAAAGGAGAATTTGCAGAATATTATCTTGCCTGAGTTTGAGGCAAACCTGTAGGCGCGTGCGGAAGCAAACCCAAATCATTCTATGATTCTCTCAGTCTATGAAATTAACTCCAGTCTAATTCTGCTAATTAACATATTTTTTTAAAAAAATATTTTTATGCCGTTGCTTCCTTCATATTCCAGCACTGTTGACTTTTGTGAAGCTATGTCTGACCTGCCCACCAGTGCTGGAGATGGCTGACAAAGAGGGTTATGATTCAGCTTAGCTCCCTTTATCCTCACTAAGGTACAGGGCTGCTTATTCATGCCTAATAGAGAGAGAGACTGACCCTACCAGAAGCTGATACTTCCTAGCAGTCTGAGCAGAGTTACATGCTTGTCTTAACAGCATTCTTATGGCTTGGATGTGGTAAATTATTATTTCAAAAATCCATTCAAGAAATATACAGCTCCAAGAGTTCTGCTGGTTTTGTTCATGTGACTTTTTAGATAATTTCTTCTGCCAGTGTAAATATGCGTATTAAATTTTCTCTGTAAAAGAGACTGGAAGACACAAAGTTTCTCATTTCAACAGATCACCTTTTTCCCAAAGAAAAGAACTATGCACTTTATAATGGTATGCAACACAAAGGAGGATTAATGATCTTCAATAGATTTCTTTGCCTTATAAAGAAGAAAATAAAAACTTTATCCTTTTATCTAAGGAACTCCATGCCATAATTCTGTTTTCTGGTTAGGAAATTGGTAATGGTGTTCCTCATAGACTATGACAAAGTTATCTTACACATACTAACCTTCTCTAAAAAGTTAAACTAGATATTTGATAATTAATTTTCTTCTCAGTCTTTTAAAAAAATAGTTCATCTCATGTTTAATAAATAGGCAATATATTTCTTCAATAATATATTAAAAAAACCTAACCCAAAAAAAATAGTCCATTGTAGAAGAGGGGAAGTTTGCAGTGGTGTTTAAAAAGAACCAACCAACCAAAACAAACAAACCAAAGCCAAAAACCCACCTAGATTTTGTAAAATTGCTGTTTGGGAGTTGATTTGAGGTACTGATTCTGAGAAATGTTGAATCATCAAAGATAACCATATATTTTAGTAATTTCTCTAAGGTAACTTACAGAGTTCTCACTGAGAAATATGAATAATTTAATACTGTGCAGCATAGGACTCAATATTTTGCATTTCTTTTTCAGGTTCTTTCTCAAGTTTCAACATTAAATATTCTTAGTTTAAAACACAGGTGTTCTACAAAGGTTTCAAACCTTATGGAATTGACCAAGAATTTAAAAGTCATTGCTGCTTCTCCACTCTTCCTTTGTGAGAGGGAACATCAATACATTTCTTCCATCAATGTTTCTGGTCAAGCTACCTGCTGCTGTCTCCTCTGCTTCCAAATGTCATCCTATGATGTACTGTCAATTTCTTTTTTTTTTTCCTGAAAGCATTTATTTTTAGGGCTAAAAAAACATCACTGAGGTAGAGATTTGTCTGTATATGAACACACACGGAAAGTAAATTTTTTACATATAGAGGAGCCTATCTGATATGTTCACTGCAGAGAGAAGAACAGAACTCTCTGGTCTTATGTTCTGGACTTTGAAGGGAGAAATCAATAGTGGCACATGCTTGGATGAGTGATCTGGAAAAAAGTGGTCCCATGCTACACTTTTCATGTACACCAAATAATCAGATTTTCAGAACAGAAGCATGACCAAAGAAGTTTGTTGTGATTAAATATTTAGTAGCACTTTGATTATTTTTAACAAAGATAATACTCATTTTATACTTGTGATGCAATTATACTGTTCTCTGGTTTAGAGGCGAATTCAGAAAAGTTACTGAAATATCAAAATGTAGACATAAAGGAGGCCTATGTTTGAAATAACTCTTGCTTCTGTATTTGTCCAGCCTGGATCATGGTCAGTACATAAGCAGTGTTTGCTGTTCCTCTGAGTTCTTACCGTATTTATTTGGCTTAATAACTGTGATTACGTTATTTTAATTTGACCCACAGAATATAGAATGTCAAACATGCTTGTTAAATGTATTAGAGTCAAATGATTTGCCATGGAAACCGAAGGTTTCCTGGTCTTCATGCGATATTCTTGGAACACATCTTACTAATAATGGAGTTCATTTTGCCATCTGCTTAATATCAATGAATCTTAGTCAAGCAAAGGTGGTGAGATGGGCTATGTGGTTTTTAAAACATGACTTCTTGAAATAATTTGAAAAATAAACATTCCCTATCAAAGGCAAAAGGACAACTGGTCAGATTTGTGACTCAGTCATTCTTCGCACTGTTGCTTATCCCCTGCAAGTTATCAAGTCACATGACTGAATTTACAGAGGTTCTGACTGGAACTCTGCAAAGTCGGTAAGAGCTGGGGCAGTCAGCTTTCTAAAAATAACTGGCCTGATTTTTATACTTTAGAGGAATTTTCACTCAAGCAAAAAAAATTGTCACTGCCAGATGGTGATGGAAACATTACTACAGCAAGTGAATGTTAACAAAGATGCACTCAGCAAAGCAAATTGTTGCCATGGCAACAGGATGCTAAGCATTTTCAAATAAATAAATAAATAAAATTAGACAGTATTATTTAGATAGCATGATGGTTAAAACCCCCCAAAAATTTTACATGATTTTTCCTTTTGGAAATAGAGGTGTTTTTCCTACATTTTGCTTAAAACTTTGTTATAACACTTTCTTGCTGAGTAGGTGCATTTCTTTCAACCTAAATACCCTTCTCATCTGTATTCATTTTTATTCCAGAACAGATTCCGTTATTTAGTCCCTTTCCTCTCTGCATCCTTCCAAAACATTTTTTTGCAGCTAAACAGCCCATAGGATTTACAAACATTCTTTAGGGTTTGGTAGCAGGATATGATCAGCAGAAAAATTAATATTAGTGTTGTAATAACTTCTCAGTGTCCTCAGCCAGTGACCGCCCTCTTACTGTGCTAGTTACGACACAGAATTTTCATAGAAATGTGGCTACATTAAAGGGTCTCAAATTTGGTGTTCTGGCCGACCAAAAAGGGGGGCCAAATGAAAACTTGGAGGAAGGGAGAGTTGGTGGTGGCAAGAATGTTAAAGGAGGCATACTTTAAAAAAAGGAAGCAGTAGTGATGTGTTTGTGAGGCACGTGGCCAATGATAACACCTTTAGTGCTGGAGACGCGGGCTGAAGTAATTGTGTTTTTTCTCAAAGTCTTGGAAAAGTTGTTTGAGTCTATTGGGGCTTGAGCCACACTGAAATTTGCAGATCATTTACAAGCCCCCCATATTTACACCGAGCAGAGAGTGGAGGGAAAGAGTAGAGAAAGGGGAGAATGCACATCTTCCTTTCTTAACTATCATATACCACTTCTTTAAACAAAAATTTTAATCCACTGAATCAAGAGCACAACAGGCTAGGGTTAATGTTGCTGGATTTTAGAGGTAAGAGATTTCTCATCTTTCGAAATGAGAGGAAATGGAGCTTCTCTTGGCTCGGTGGAGCCATTTCTTAGTGTGTTTGAAAGGTGTCCTGACAAAGGCATGAAAATGTAGAGATTTGGCATGGGGTCGTTCTTGAACTGATTTGAAAACTTGCTGGTTCATGGAGTAAGTGTGACAATTCTGTTGCTGTTGAGACCAAATCATTTTCTGTTCAATGTGTTCTCCACCAGCCTGAACATATGGAATATTGGTGTTGCTTCCATGGTTAGGCTCTCTTTCCTGCAGGATCACACTGTGTGTTGTATTGGCACCATCTGTCTCTATTTTAAATATTTAGATTAATGGTCTAACACTAATCCAATGTCTCAAACTATTAATTCCTCTAGATGTGTAGAGAAAGACAAAGAAAAAATTATTTCCTCCAGGAAAACTTGCTGTAATTTAATTTTTCACTTAAAATATTTTTTAGATCAGGGCCAAATACTTGGATGCAGTTGGAGCAAGCGAAGTGTTCAGATGTGAATAATCCATGAATATACATAATAAATCATACTTAATTACATTTTGATGTCTGGATAGAATCCAGTATGTTTTGTCAAGTCTCATAGGGAAACTGCACAGGCTATTTATGCATCATTTCATAAATTTTTTCACCACCAGGCCTCATTCTGTTCTTCAGTCATGTTTTAAAGTTGACATCACTTGTTAAGACCAGCACTGCTTTAGAGGAAACACAAATTTCAATATAAAAGCATGAAAGAAGAATCCAATGAAGCTTCTTGGATTCTCAAGAATATTCTCAGTATATCTGAGAATATTCCCCCTCTTCTTGGGTTTGTCTTTTCTTTCAATGTATGAAGTTTAATCCATTAAGAGCCTGTTGATATTTGATATGTTACATTTGGTAATCTTAAATGCAACCTCTAACCTTCTTTGTGGAAGTGCAGGTATAAAATTTACTAATAATTTTTCATCTGTGGAATATCAGCATCATATCTTGAGTGAATGTGGTACTCAACTGTTATAATTTGTTAACATTTAAGAATCATAATGTGTAGTTGTCCTGAAGAATTGATTTGTCATCTGTCTGCAGTGTGCACCCACATACACACCTTTTAAAATACATTATTCATTTCCTTGATATACAAACCTATTCTAGCTTTTTTGCTTGCTCCTTTGCTTGCTTAGTCATTACTTGGGATGCAGCCTTCAAAAATTTGACCTTTAATTACTCATTACTTGTCTTCTTTGCCATAGTAAGTACCTCATTTTCTGTGGTTGCATAGATAGGTGAAGTTAAAGATTTCAATTATATTTGCAGTTAGGGCAAGAGTGAAATCCAGAGGAAACAAGTTAATTAATTTTTTTAAATAAAAGTCATTATATATAAACACATTGCTACTTTAACCATTTACTAAATGCATTTATATGATGTAGAAGTGTGTGAGAATATATTTGTCTTAGCCTAAAAATCAGGCATTCTTTTCAGACACTAATGTGCATGAATATTTGGTTATTATGACATGCATACTTAGCCTTGCTAAGATAGTGCTTTGTTTTAGTAAAAAAAAATATTATTTTCTTACACATGTAGCTTTCTTCACTGCAAGAGACAACAAATTAATTCAGCTTTATTTGTCATGCAGGCCTGCAATCCCAAACAAATTTAATAAGGTAAATCTGACTGAACCAGTGTCAGGAGGGTTTTGGAAATGGATGCTAGAGCATGAAAATGGTATTTTTCTTTTTGATCACTGGCCATAAATCTGCATTGATTTTAGGTAAATATTGCTGCTGACTCCAAACTGCATGATGTCTTAGAAAAAGATGTCTCCCCTGAAGTATTTAGACATCCATGTCATAAATACAGCCATCTCTTGGGCCAATTACTTCCTCCAGTGGGCTCCTGATCTCCAAAAATATTTGGTTTCTTAACTGAGGCATGGCAGGCCTTCTCCCTCGAGGCTCTCCTCCCTTTGCCATTGATATTGGCAGAGCATTGCTGAAAGCCTCAACTGTTTATTCCTCTTTCCTACTGTCAGTATTTTTATGTCCCTCATTAAATAAATTATTTCTCATGCAGTTTGATATCAAATTTCTGAACCTACACAGAGAGAGTTTCTTTAGTTGTGCTCTGATGGAAACTTCTTTTTGGTGTTTTACACAATAGAGTTGATTTTCTATTTGGTATTATATACATTATTAAAATAGCTTGCAATGAAAATTAAGTTTCATCAATCACAAATTGTCAAAGTTGGATTGCATTATCTAAAGTTATTATTTAAAAAACACACTTTTACCACTTTGGAGTAAAGACAGATTGAAACTGGAAAAATGACAATTGGTAATATATGGATATATTTGAGGGCCCTAGAAAGTATATGATCTGGAGGCCACTTGCATCAATAACAGCTTTGGTGGCACCAGCGATGGTGGAGGAAGATGGAAGGGGGGAAAGCAGGCTTATCTTCTTTTTCGGGGGGAAGCTCGGACTATTAAATAACATGGGTAGGTGCCATCTGAATAATTTTTATAGATATTTTTCACTTCAGCAATAGATTTTAATTTGTGTTTTACCAGATTTTTCTCATAATTTGTTTGATAAATACCAACTGTTTAATTCATTTGCATGGATGATTCATTAAAACTTACTTTTGTGAAAGGAATATAGATCAGATAAATATCTATATTCATTCTGTTTCTGTTGAAAAAAAAAAGAAAATATATTTTTGTTAAATGATTAAATTTATGTGACAGCTTGTGATTTTTTTTTATTCCACGTGCTTTTGCTATTGCAAAAACAGGGCACTGCTTTGTTATTTTTGTAGTTCTGTTTTAACTGTAGCTACTCAAATAGAACATTATCAGTCTTACTAAGTGGTAGAGGTTTAACCTAAAATATTTGTGCATGAAAATAGTGCTCACTTTCTCTCAAGGTATGAAACATGAGGCAATAGCCTGACTGCCGTGAGTTGAAAAAAAAATGTATTTGCCTTCTTGTGACGTCGTTGGCTTTATTCTATGTCATCAAGCTCATTATAGGTACTTATGCTTTCAAAATGTTAGAAAAGTGCATTCCCTGAAGAAAAGTGTCTTCCTGCAGTGTTCTGACTAGCTGACTGCATCATCATCATCATCATGCTTCTGGTTCCTCACCCTCACCATGTGTTTAACAGACAACTTTGCTCCCTGTCTTGGGATCCTGGGGACCATCATGGGCTTCGAGAGTTCTGCCAATGTTGCTGTGAATAAAGGAAGCATTGAGCAAACCACTCAGGCACACAGTGTGTAGTTTTGGCCTAGCTAGTAGATGACTTTGACCTACTAGAACTTGGGCTGACTAGCTTTTGCATTTAGGCAGTGTAATGATGCATGGGAAAATCAGCCTGATATCCCAAGTTTCAGCACTGAATACCACTGTGAGTGCCTCTGTTTGCCAAGCTGACTTTGTTTATGTTTGTATCCAGTAAGTTTTAAGTGTGGGGCTGGATCCAAACATTAAGGCATTTGATAGTCCAGTGTCAAAGAGCCTACAGAACTTGGATTAGTTAAAAAATTTAATAACTTAGGGTTTGGACCTAATGTCTAGTGCTTCACAAAAGACAACACACTTCTGGTAAATGACTCAAATATTTCCATTTGTCTTCTCTGCATGAAGTTCTTCATTACAGCGTATTTCTGCTTACATAGTTTCATTAAAGCAATGCAGTAATAGCTCAAGGTTGCAAACTGTTGGAAATCTCATGAGTTTTAGAATCCCAGAAAATGTAACTATTTTTTTTTCTTTACTTAATTTTTTATTCTTTCTTCATATTCTTGGAATGTTTTTTTTTCTTTGTTTATTTTTAAGAATTTTACTCATAGGAAGCCAAATATGTTAGACTCCACTCTTAATCATACACATGCCAGCATCTTCAGTTCTCTCACACCAGTTTTCAGACAACCCAGTTGGCATTTTTTCCTATCGGTCATTCTAAAAAAATGCCTAACATTTACATTATTCCATATCCTAGACTGTAAAAAATTATTACTAAGTCAAGATTGAAACCATATTCAAAACTTTTAAATAAAGACTCTATTCATTTCTTGCTGACCTTTAAAATTGTGCGCTTAGTGAATTAAATAGAAAAAGTGCTTTACTATCAGAGGAACAGTTTGATGCTGAGTGTTCTTTAAAATCATCTAATTTACATCAGTGACTAAATGTGGCCTTTTTCTCTGCTCAATTCAATTAAGTATTTTGAGCTGAAATAATATAACTAACGGAAAAGTCATGGTAGGTGTCTTTCAAAATGCCTTTCATATTTGGAAAATAAAAGTAATACAAAAAAGATAACTAGTTTCTAATATTAAAACCAAATTTAGCAATTTAGAAAAGAAAATACTAACATTTAAACTTCAAATAATTCTGAGTGTGTGATGTATTTTGTTATATCAGAAACTGTTTTGAAAACAACTACAGAAATGCTTTGCAGTAACATTTACTTAGTAAAAACACAGCTACCTTAGAATATCAGGTCTCCTGCAAAATTATCAAGTGAGGTTAGATAATCATAGAGGAAAATATCTGAACTAATATCTTCATTTCTATTGCTGTACAGTTTTACTTCAGATCATTCCCTAATTAAGTGCACTGGGCAGAAGATGTTACTTTTCCTCATTTTTTATAAGAATTTTGAGATTTGGCAATTATCTTCAAATGTCTATATGCATGTGCATATAGTACATATTTTATGGCGAAAAGCTTCAATTGTTCTCTAAATAATGGTATTTATATACCAGATAAAAAACTCTTTTCATTTGAGATTTACTGTTCTTCGATTTGAAACGTCAGTGAGGATGTTGTCATTGTGCCTTTTAAAGACATTTCACTTTAAAAGTATCTGCATTTAGCCTGTCCCAGGGTTTTATTTTTGCTTATAGTGCCCTCACCTGTAACTTAGGGCCAACTGCAGAATTTTAGTAGTAAAAATAGCTATTTTTTCTTTGAATCATAGCTTGTCTTGTTTTGACAGTCAGAAACAGCTAATGTATTCCAGCTGACTTGTAATAGTTTGCAATATTACGCTTGAAATATTATTATGGTTTACAGTGTACCCTAAACACAGCTTACTTTTATGTCAAGCCTCAGTTGTGTATTTTAGTCTAGAATGGAACCTGCAAACCCTAATGAAGCAATTCATTCATATTTTAATTTCAAATACTGTTCTTAATTCAATCTTTTTATCAAGTTGTGGGATACAACAGATCAAAATATAAAGCAACTAGGGTAGGAGAAAAAAAAATCAGTGTACCTGCATTTTTGCTGCTTCTTTATTTTTCCTTTTCTCACTTTTATCACCTTCCCAAGTAAAATCTCTCTCCAGAGTTCACAAGAATGATAAGCACACCTTTCAATAACAAACTTCATTTAGGCAAATTTTCAGAAACAAAGAAAACTAGACAGGATTACCAATTTAGTCTGAATCTTTAATTTGGATTTTTTAAAATGTAAGATCATATAGAACAATTCTAATAGTGATCATTTATATCTGAACACAGAAAGTGGATTGGCCTGTAGGATGTAAAGCAGGTACAGTTTTCTCATTCTCAGGTCATCTTGGTTTGGTACACAGACAAATACAGCATGGGACACTTCAGTTTGCACTCTGACTCACAGTTTGGTACACAGATGCAAGATAATAGGTGATAGAGTACTGATTTTTTTCTGGTTACAAATCTGGAATTAGATCTTTTCTAGTCAGCTTTTCTTTGACAGGGAAATTTGAATCTGGCAGGATCTTGCAGTGCTGGGTTCCTGGGACTCCTTTTCTGGGGGAACTTTCTCTCTACAGAGATTTTCCAGGCTATGGGTCTTCAGCACCCATGTTGTCAGTCAGGCTACAGAAGCAACTGGGGGCACAGTTTTGGAATGCCAGGTGAAAATAAAAAAAATCTTGCGTTGTTCTTTTTTAAGTGGAAAATTTGTCCTACAAAAATTCAAGATTTTGGTCTGATGAGAAATGGTGTAATGAGGACTGAGCCTACAGATCAATCACTGGAATTAAAAAAGTTCAGATTTCTGCAAAATTTGCAGGCAGATTTCTTTGAGTATGCTTTCCAGCCAGGATCTGTCTGTAATTTAGGGATGCACTTGACTAACTCCTTCTCTGAAGATTAAATCTGTATCCTGTAAATCAAACCTTGCATACCTGCACATTCTCTTTCCCTCCTTCTCTTCTATACAAAATCACACTTCCATTCATTTTGTTCATACTAACCTTAATATTTCGCTAACAAATTTCTGCCCTGTCAACAGTGGAGCGTATAAGTAGTTCTTGTGCCTGATTAGACAATAGAAGTTCGTGATTAAGGACAAATATCTGATCTTCACACAGATACATTTCAGGGAGGCATTTCAGGGATGTGGGAGAATGGATAAGTGGAACATTATATGCTTTGCTTCCTGTCTGCTTTATATATGTGTTTGAATATTTACGCATGGTTACTCTTCTCATCTAATACCTCTGTGTCTTGGGCCAGGACCCCACTGTGCTGACGCTGTTCCAGACAGTCTCCATGTCTGAAAGCCAAAATTAATGGGATATGTGGGATCACAGCCAATCTAAATTTAGTTTTCACCATATGTATTCCACTGCTACAAATAATAATTTAAATTACTCCTGCCCCACCCCCCCTTTTTTTTTTTTTTTTTTTTGGCTTCTGTTTGTATTTCTGTTCCACTTCCTAGTTTTCAAGCATTAACATGTGAGGGCATATTTTTTTAAGAAATATTTATTTTCCAAGAAATATTTATTTTGTGAATTTTTGCTGAACTTAGGTTGTTCAAAAGGTTTCTTTACATGTTCCTTATGAGCTAATTTACACAGGCAACTATTCCATTAAGTATCAGTTGTTATGGCTATCTTCCTCAATGCTCATTCCAGTCATTCTTATTTTGTTTTTCAAAACTTCAGGTTATTTTAGAAATTATTTATAAGCTGCTGACTACTAGTTTATGTATTATTTAGTTACTAAACACTGGGAATTTGTATGGGTACAGCAGATGGAAAAGGGCCCAGTGATTTTTACTGTCCTGTAACATGACAGACATTACTAACCTTGGGCAGGGATTTTGGGTTGGCCTTCCAAACTGGAGATTATCAGCCTTTGCAAGGGTTGGTGGGTAGGTTGTCACCCTAAAAGCATTGCCTCAGGAGCCTGCTTTTGACAGCCTTGGCCTTGGTTGAGAGGCTCAAAACTGGGGTGATAAACACATGGCCATTTGCTAGGAAAGTGAGCTTCTTGTTTATGTGATGGAAGAGTTGAGGAGTTTCTTTGGAAACTTATTTTAAATTGTTTTAGAAATTATTGACCAGAGCAAGCTATGATTTCTGTCCAAAAGACATTTTAAAAAATGGAATTAATTTGCAAGTATCCAGTTTAAGAACAAGATATTTTTTATAGCTATACACAAAAAAAAATCATATTCCTTTGGACTTAAATGTGCAATAACAGTGGGTTTTGTATGCCCGTGTGTGTCTGCCATTGTAGCTACAATTTCTATAATGTGTCATTGACTGGAACAGCCAATGTTGATGTTTTCTGCGGTGCAGCAAATTTTTTTTCTTTTAATAACCATTGTGACAGCTAGAACACAGACAACCTCCTGTTGAATATTTCTCTAAGGACATGACTTCTGTAAGATAACCTTTTAAGGGCACGACCCCTTCTGTGACAAGTCTCCAACAACTAGCAGCTTTATTTTTTGAAAGTCAAGAAAGCCTGAAAATCTGATTCTGGAAATACGTAAGAAACTTGTATTTGCTTTTCCTTTTCAAAAGTAAACTTCTTCATTTTGCTAAATCAAAATTAGTATGGTATTAAGATTTAAACCTTCCCTTAATTTAAGTCTTAACTAAATTTTTTTTTAAAAGCTGAAGTAATTTATTTCATGCTTTTAGAGAAGGTCTAGCAAAGGATTCTGACATGGAAAACACATCAGACATAATACCTGCATTCATAGTTCTTTTGTTGTATCAAAGTACTGCCTTTCAGCAAAACACTGGAATAGTTAATAACATTCTTTAAGAACCAATGCATTTTATCTCCCTTTGTGAACAAGTAGATTTGAATTCACCTACTTCTGTTTCTGATTTGTTTGACTGTCCTTCCCTGGACGTGGTGGTATGTGATGACCAAATAAATTGTCAGGCTAACTTTTGCCAAGGATATGCAGAGGGTTTCTGCTGACTTTTTAGGGCTTTAATTATATTTGCTTGCATATTCCAAGAAAGTTTAATTTTCTGGCATATTTATTTACAGTTTATGAAGTGACACTGACCTTCTGAAAATAACAACATATTCTTTCTTTCCCCCTCACTTAAAAATGTTCAATGAGAAATTTCTTATTCAAAGTAGAATATTGTGGTTTTACTATGTAAGTTTTGATGCTTAATTTACCACAAACCAATCTCAGCTGTAGGTTCTTACAGAAGGAAAAAATTTTCTCTTGTGTATAATTTCTATGTCAAGGTAGTATGCTTTATGTAATAAAGTCTCATAAATATATCTGACTTACATAAACACAATCCTTAGCAGAACCCATTCATTAATAATAAGCTGAAATTATCAGATCACAGAAATATCCAACCTATATTTCCCTTAGCACAGATTAAGACTGTGTCCTCTCATTCTGTCAGCTGCTTCCCGGAGAAAGAGACCAACCCCCACCTGACTACAACCACCTTTCAGGAAGTTGTAGAGAGTGATAAGGTCACCCCTGAGTCTCCTTTTCTCCAGATTAAGCAACCCCAGCTCCCTCAGTTGTTCCTCACAGGGTTTGTGTTCCAAGCCCCTCACCAGCCTCGTTGCCTCCTCTGGATGCGCTCCAGCGTCTCAACGTCCTTCCTAAACTGAGGGGACAGAACTGGACACAGCACTCAAGGTGTGACTTCACCAGTGCTGAGTATAGGGGAAGAATGACCTCCCTGCTCCTGCTGGCCACACTATTCCTGACACAGGCCAGGATGCCATTGGCCTTCTTGGCCACCAGGGCACACTGCTGGCTCATGTTCAGTCGGCTGCTCACCAGCACCCCCGGTCCCTTTCTGCCTGGGCACTGTCCAGCCACACCAGCCTCTGCCTGTAACATTGCAGGGGGTTATTGTGGCCAAAATGCAGTCCCTTTTAATTGCCCTGACACTCGTCTTTTCAATCTCATCACTGCCAGCCTGGAGTATCAGCAGTGGGTAATAATCAGAGGGCTGAATCAGCCCAGGGAGTCTCTTGGTAATATCCTGTACCCAGCCTCCAGGGAGGCAGCAGACATTCTGATCTAATATAAAATTTTAAATGTGCCCATTAAACTTCCACTGATTTGAAAAAAAAAACCAAGCCTGGCTAATTGCTAACCCACCAATGCCAAATTTTGAGCCAAATGGTCAGTAAACCATCATGTGTTTTATACCAGCTAAATTTCTACATGTGTAACTGTGACTATATTCCACTTCTCTGTGGAAATAAAAAAGCCTCACTTAGTGGTTAACCTCACTATCATCTGAGTGTTTTAATCCATTTAATCCATTTACTTTCAACTTTTCTGCATACAAGTTTAAAGAAAATCTTTCTGATATGCTTTAGTTCATGTTATCCACAATAATTTTTAAACCGCACATTCTTGATTTGTGTGCATTCCTACATTTTGTGCAATGTAAAATCTCAATGAACTGTCTAATGAAAGTCTTTGACATTTCTTTTAATTCATAGTATATCACAAGATATTGTGAGTGAGCTCAAAGGTAAGGTATTCTCACACAGTCATCAGTATGTGTGAAACCATCAATTAGGTGTAAATTATCTTAATTCAGCAAAATGGGTAGTGCAGCAGTGTCTTTTTGAATCTTTAGCCAAATAAGACAGTTCTTCACTGTTCTGAGAACTTGCTTTCAGTTTTTAATTATTTTAAAATATCTTAAATTACTATAAATTATTTTAATTATTTTCAGGAAATATCCCTCAAATGAAAATTTATTTTCTTCTTAGACTGTTAAAATAAGATGCATGCACAGCCTTTTAAACACTGGGTTTATTTCTCATGGGATGCCTCCACTCATCCATTTTATATAAATCAAACTTGAGCCGACTTTAGAAAATCCAAACACTTTCATCTATGCTTCAGTCTGAGTGTAAATTTCTGTAACAAATATTTGGACTCAAAGTATTTAAGAAATAAATCACACATCTTAAAAAAGAAAATATGTTTTTCTATATAAGGGCTATAGCAAATTAAGATTTGGTATTATTTTAAAGTGATAACGTAATAAACAAACTCTCAAGGATGGTTTTTTAAAAACAACTATACTAACATATTTTCAAACCTCTTTTCTGACTTATTCTATATATTTATTTTACATAAATGGGAAACTATTTCCTTCATGGGTTTTAGTAACTATTATTATGTCTTCCTCCTTCCTTAGGATTCCTCCACTACCTTCTCTTTTTGCCCTACTTTTATTTATATTACTAAAGACAAATTCAGTATTACTACTTCATACCAGGCTGGTGTTTTGGGTCCAGGCATTTAAAATCACACCTTTTTTGAGGAAATGCCACAAATTTTCTCATCATTGAAGCCTTTTCTTATAAAGGACAGTTATTTCAGCATATGTAACTTTTGGACACAAATTTCTAACTGTTTTCATTAAATTAACCATGTAGCATGCCCTGATCCACCACAACAGAAAAGCAGAAACAATGTATAATGCAGTATTTTGTTATCCTTTCTCATATTTCTTGTTGCATAAATAAATTTTCAAGCTGAAATAGCAAGCAGCTCTTCCCCAACTGCCTCAGCAGAGATAAACATTTTTAAACACATTCAAAATAAATTTGTAGTACTGTAATTGGCAGCTATTTTGGGTCTGATCTATCAAAGTCATTGACATTTTCCCATTGATTCCATGAAAAGTCACTTCATTAGTACTATCACTGCAATAAAAAGAAGCACTTGTTATGAAGTGGGCTGGTATGAAAGAGGTATTCAACATTATAACAATTAGAAATATGCAGTTTCTGTGTCTCACACAACCCACTCATTGAATCTGCGTGTTTGAAATAATTGGGGAAACAGGTCAGTGAACAATTTAAGGCAATCATAGAATCATAAAGGTTGGAAAAGACCCACAGAACAAAGGGACACGTCCAATTGTTTCTTGAATACTTCCAGGGATGATTCCTCCATCCCTTCCCTGGGCAGGCCATTGCAATGCTTCCTTTCAGTGAAGAAATACTTCCTGATGCCCAATCTGAACTTCCTGTGGCACAGCTTGAGTCCATTTCTTCTTGTCCTGTCACCTGTAGCTTTGGAGAAGATCCCAAACCCCACCTTGCTACAACCTCCTATGAATTATCTGAATTCATAAGTAGGTTACTAAAGCCAGTCATTCGCTACACAGGGAAAGCCAAGATAGGACCACAGAACCACAGATCTTCGTAGGACTTGTCCCATGGATTTACAGTTTTTGTGCCAAGTATCAGTGAACTCCAGTGCAGAGGTCAAACCTTGAAGGCCTTGTACTACAGAAGTCATGACAGACTTGGGCCAGAGTGCTCAATATTTTCTCAGAAAGCTGATTGCAAACAGTGTAAATCAAAATAATTTGCTTTAACAATTATTCTATAGCTTTGTTTTCTAAAGGTAACTTAGTAACTGAACACAATGCTGAACTATAGAAGAACATTTGTGAACATAATACAGTAGTCTGAAAATTCCTTGAGTCCACTGCAACTCCTTTCTCTCGGTGTAGGAAGTCTTTAAATCATCGTACGTCGCTGGCATTGACTTTGAAATAACCCAACTAAGATACTGTCTCTTTACAAAAAACCTCAGGAACTTTCATTAAAGTAGCTTTCCATTGATTTAAAATTTAGAAAATGCAACTCAATTATTTTAAATGTGTATGAAATCCTTGTGATAAAATATTACAGTAATAAACTTTCAGTAGCAGTACCACTTCTGCTAACAGTTGCCAGACTTACATGCAAACTTCAGAAGTTCAAGCATGCAAGGCAACCACCTCTTACAGAGCACTAGACATTTTAAGAAAATATACCAAACTTTTATAAAGCCATTTATCTGGGAGGGCTTTGGTTCTTTGTGGTCTCACATTCCTCTTCTCTGCCCTCTAGCACTGTGACTATATAGTGAGCAGGACCAGCGTGAGTATCCAGCAGATTAACCTGCTAAAGCTAATTCTATTTTTTCTGTGTGATGTGTGAGCTGTTCTTGCTCCCCTGAAAGCTGTTGGTCACTAGAAGATGGAAGCAGTGCTCAACTAAGGGAGCTGGAGAACTAGTGGATAAATCAATGTAAAATGAAACTGAATTCAGGAACTGAATATCTATCTAAACAGACACAAAGCAAATGCAGAGAGAAATGTCCTCTTGGTAAGGCCTTTCATCTCCACAGAATGACCATATCTTCTGTGAAAAGCAAACTGCATTTCTATACCTCTAATCACTTTCAAAACAAGAGATGGATCTCTATTCTTGGCTCTTCGTTGCTGAGATCTACTTATTGTCCCTTCCAGGAATTCAAAGCAGAGGATAAGTTGCATAAGAGGGAAGAAGTTGTCTGAACATATTCAGTGTTTTGGTGGGAACATTCACTGACTAATCATTGACATTTCTTTTGTGCATCTTGCTGATGATGACGTGGCAATTAATTTTGCTTCTACTGCACTATTATATGCAAGAAGTGCATATGGAATGGTCATTGGAGGAATGGCTAGATGTTCCCAAATGTTCCTCAGGAAAACTGTCTGCCTTTTAGTTTGAAGCTCTTGGGTTTGTTAATGGTTCAGACACCTGCTGTGAATCTTTCACATAAAAATGGCTTCTAACACAGGCATCTGACACGATTCCTTAAATTTACACCCTTTGTTTTTAAGCTATGTCTAAAAAAGATTAGAAAAAAAAGATTTGCTGGTTTTCTGCTAACTAGTGTATGACCCTTTTGTATGCTAATATATTAAGCTTTCCGTTCAGATAAAATTTTGTTTGAACCAGAGAAAAATCATCTTAACACAACAAGAGGGGAATAGTGTCAAAAGACAATTCCTTCTGCATCCAAAAATATTGTAGATATTTATTTTATGATATTCAAAATAATGTCTGGTATTGCTAACTTTTTATAGGCAGCATGAATGGTTGAGATTTTCACAAATGACCAGCAAATGAGATCCCTTGAGTTTTGTGTATCTAATTTAAATTTCATTTTAAAGCCATGTCAACTTCATCTGTAATAGGTTGCAGAGTTGTGACCCCTGAGCATTAGTTCCTTTCAAGCATTTTTTCTTTTAATGTTTGTTTGTTTGTTTGTTTAACTAAAATGAAAATACTCAGTTTATTCATGTGACTTTTAAACATGAAATTTTACTGGTATTAGAGTGCAAAGGCAGTATCCCTGTCAAACAAAAATATTTTGTAAATAAAAATTGTTTCATCTGTAGCTCCTTGTCTGTATTAACATACTAATATTTTAGTTCTTTTCTGCAATGGTGCTGTAAACTACTCTGGAATAGTTTGTATTTTTTCACTTGGCATTTACAGCCAGAGCCTTTTCTGGAGGTTGGGCTCAGAACTTTCTTTGTTTCTTTAAACATTAGATTTATTTAATTTCTCCTGCCATGGTACAGTGCTAGCACAGGACAAAATAATGCTTGCTTTTTAAAATAGCCTCTGCAGTTATTGATTTCCTTGCTTTGGACTATAGATAGAGATATATAGATGTCTATATAGATAAAGAGATCTTAGCTACACATCTTTTGTAGACAGGAAGGGTTTGGGAATGGCAATTTACAAACTAGGCAATGAGAAGGGAAAATCTCTTTCTTCTGTTCAGGCTGTAACCCTGTGCAGCAAATACCTTCTCAGAGAAGGGAGCAGCAGGTAAGCTGGTAGCCTTGTAACAAAAGAGAGATTTCCTGGCTTTCATTTCCTACTGGTAGGGCAGTTCTTTACCCTGCCCAGTGAGTACTTAGTCTAAAAATTCCTTAGAGGATGGGTGAATAACTTACAGGATTTAGAATTCTGAAGGGAAAGGCAAAGACTGTGGGTAGAGGGAGAAAGCAAGAGAGGGCAAAGAACTGGAGGCAGAAGGCAGTGAGACGGAAAACCCGTTCAATAATTTCTGCCACTGTTAAGTACTGGGAGCATGTCTGATGGCATGTGATTCACAAAGATTAATAACTCAGGTGATTAATAAAGTATTACTGGATTAACCAAGAGCATAATAATCCTCAAAGGTTATTTATCATTCTTACTGCTCAGGATAGCAGAAAAGTGAAATAAAAATAAATCATTAGTATTGTCCCTTAATCCCTGAGATCTTCTTACAATGAATCTAGCATGTCCAGATGTTCTACTGAAAATGACTCCTGAAAGATTTGAACGCAATTATTTCCATGCAAAATTATTTAGCTAAAATAGATGCAGCTAATTAATTTTAATTTCTCCCTGTACTTTTCATTTGAATGTCTTCCCACTGTATCTACAGAAAGTTGTGACATTTGTGACCATATAAGCACAAAGAAAAGTTGACTGTGCTAAACAAATCGATGTTCCCTCTCCTGTTTCATACCAGCTTGATGGTCTTAAAGGTCTTTTCCAAAAGAAGCAGTTCTATGATTCAACACACAAATGGCACTAGGCCAACTGCAGCTTGACACAACATGAGCTCTCCAAGGCAAAGCAGCTTCACCCTGCTTCATGTCTTCTCTGGTTCTGGTCTGAACCTGACCTTCAGCAGAGAAAGAACAGCTTCTGCAATATCTCTCTCACACCTGGGGAGAGAGAGACAGAGCTCCAGAAGAGAAGAGAAGGAATAGTTAGCAAAGTACAGAATTGAAAAAGTGAAGATAACCCATCTGCAGGTTGGAAAAAATAGGCTTGTAAAATCTTGACCTGGACCATGAAAAAGGGACAGCTATTGAACCTAAATCAAGATCAGAGAGCTCCTTGTAAGAAGCTGGATGCAAAAAAAGGCCTGTTGTACCAAAGCTGTTGAATGCTTTACTCTTGTTTCAGCTAATTCTTAAGAGCACAGATTTGTTTATAACCAGTAGAGGGCGGAGAGATTTCTCCAAAGTCTTGGTGGGTGTTTATCTCCTTTGAATAAGTTGATCCATGTAGAGGGAACCTAAATTTCAAACTTCTAGTGATGAAGTTTAGGTGATCTCAGTCTAATTCTCTGCATCTTCTGTTATTATAAATCTATATCAACCACAAATCTGAATCATCAAAGAATTCTTAATGCTTTTATGTATTACATACACATTTTTCCCACATTTTTCCTACATGGTTTCCCACTCCAGATTCCCAGTGTTTTCTTAGTAATGTTTCTTTGGTTAGCTGAAGATTTATTAAGGAATCATAATAAACATGAGGGTTTTTTCAAAAATTTGAGTAATATTAGCATTGTTTGGAGCTTGAGTTGAATCAGTATAACACAAAGAATAAAGGAATTATCTTGATCTTGTAGTGAGGAAACTGTAGTACATAATAATGTGTTTTGGGTGAGCTTGAGCACTATTGTTCTTTGTGCCATCTGCTGGTTAGAGCAGGGAAAGGGGAATAGGACGTTTCTCTCACTCTAATGTTCACCTTCTGAATGAGATTGTATTACCTGGCTTTTCTGTTTATTGTTTTCCATAAAATAACAAGTAGTTTCAATTGTCAAGTTATCAGCTAAGGCAACATTACGAGTAAATTAGACTGTTCTGAGCCTCTATGATCTTGGCTTTTAAAGAATACATACTGGTTTTTGGGGTTTTTTTGGGGTTTTTTGTTGTTTTTTTTTTTCTCATAACATTTTAATTTTCTAATTGTGTGGTTTAGGCTGTTTGTTGCTTTATTTGCCATGTTATGTGGGCAGAGGATAAGCAAGGAAATTGCCTCTAATTGACAGTAATATTGAGTGTATCAGAGAAAAAACTGTTCTCTGTCTTTTAAAATCTACTTACTGTTCTTCAGAGTTCATTTCCTTTCCTGTGTTAATAATGTAATTACCACAAAACTAAGAATACATGGACACCACAGAGAATATGGCCCTCTTTATACTAAAATTAGGTAGTCTATATAGTTTAATTTCTATTAAAGGATGTACCGCTTTGTGCTCTGCATCAAAACTTTACAAGTATTCTGATGCTGGAAGCAGCACTGATTTCCTGCTAATATTTTGTATTGTGGGAGAAAGCCATTAGTGGGATGGATACAGGAGATACCACATATACAGAGCATTATAGCACTATGGGGGTACTTCAGTAGTTTCCAAAGCAAAGCTCTGCCATAAAGGAGAGAATAAAATTTGATTATAAGGGACTTAAAATAATTAATAATTAAAATATAAGACAGACTGAATCTCAACAATGTGCAAATGTTGTGGTTTTTTGGTAGCAATACAAAGCAAACAAAGCCAAAGTAATGGAACAGAGAAACAAGAGGATTACTGGTGCTATCTACCAAATAGAGAAAAGGGATAGAGAAAATACATTTTAGGAAAAGTCAGTTTGTTGTCATTATATATATTTGAAAATTAAGTATCTACAAGGAGATCTTTGAAAAATAGAGGGGCTTTTTTTGCTTGCACTTCTGTGTTTATCTGGAGCAGAGTAACCCAGAGAAGGGCAGTATCTCTAGCCTGCCTTTAAATTCAAATGAAGTTAAAATTCATTTTCCCATGGCAATGTCAACATGTGCTGATGGTTAGAGTGGGTAAACTTGTGTATTGTGTCTTAGCTAAATAAGGTATAGTGTTTAATTTTATGGCAGAACTGCATCAAGAATATTTTTTAATAGTTGACTTAGTTCAATGAACAAAATTAGCATTAAACTCATACAAAAGGCCAATGGATTATATAGTATTTTATTATAAGAGGCTTTAAAATGGAAATATTCTTTCAAACTCAGAGTGTGTGAAAGTGGCTGATGGTTTTCTTTCTTTTTCTGAATATGTATTGGAAGCCGTGAGGGCTTTACAACATAGAGCATCTCAGATTTTCATCTAATGCTTTCATTTCACTTCCTCACTTCCAACCCAAAAGACCATCATTGGCAAGAATCTTGGCACTTATCTGCAGAGAAATAAGAGGGAGATAGCCAGCTCTTATCACACAGAATAGATGCTTGCACTGTTATTAATTTCTGCTAGCTAGATAATAAATCTGCAGTTACTTTCCTTTCAGCTGTAAGGTCACTATGGGAGCCCCTGGGTGCAAAAAAGTACATGTGCACCAGATTTTGTTTATATGTTAAAATGTTGATTAAGAATAGTCAGAAGAGAAAGGAGATCTGTCTTGGGATGTGTTCAGGCATCACTGAATAACCAGGAGAAATTATCAGGGCTACAATACAAAATATTAAAGTTCCAGCATATTTAACTGAATGCATGAAAGGTGGTAATCCGTGATAATTTATATTGTTACAGTGCCTCACATTGTAACTGTTTTACATAATCTTTTAATTAGCACCCTTGCTGGCTTTTGGGAGAACATTTAAATGGCCTAAAGATTTCTGATGGGCATGAGCATTATAAGCAGGAAAAAAAAAAGAAAATCCAGGATATTTGAGCTGATGTTGGAGTACAGAAAGCCTATTTCAAATAGCCACGTATTAACTACTGAAAACTGATAACTTTTTTAATAACTTTGAAAATGTATTTTCTAAAAAGCTTATCTCAAACTTTTTTTGTTGGTATAAACCCCTATAGGAGCTTAAATACTTCATTGTGTTTGAAGCTTCAGAGAGGCAGAATTAGGCTTAGGAATCTAAATCTAAAAGCTACTTTGGACATGCAGGGTGCTGAATACCACGGTTAACTGAAACGGTATGACAACTCGTGTTAAGGTAACTGTCTTATGAAGGGGATTTTCCCAGAAAACCCACTAGTCTGCCTTAATTTCTGGCTTAATCTCTTAATAATGAGAATAAAGGTCCTAGTTTTTGTTTGGACTGAATCAGAAAAGGCACAGCAAGGCTCCTCCATGAATAATCTCTCTATCTTTCCTTAGATATTATACTATTCCTTCTTATTTTTTGTCAAAGTTGTTAGTGGTGACTGAAATTTTGAAAACATTTGCTCTTTGTTATATATGATAAGTTATGATATAGATTTCCATTTCAGTAAGATCAGGTTTGTTGATTGGTAACAGTAGGATACTCTTACCTAGAATTATTTTTTCTTTTTAAAAATAAGTAAGTACAAATTTTCTGGCAATTTTTGTCACTTACTATTATTTTCATAGAGAAAAAATGGCCAATTTATTTTTCAGTCTGCAAAAGAGATTTGTTCTTTCAGTTCAAAAAGGCTTTTCTGTAACTTCATTTGTTTTCTTGACTACTTGGAGTAAAGAAAATAGTCTTAATTTAGTAACGATAGATTTGAAATTTGCTTAGATCACTACATTGGTGGCAGATTTCTTTGAACATCTTTATTTATAGTATTTTCTAGTCTTTCTCTTATTTGTGTGTTTTCACACATGTCAATATACATATATAAAACCTTAATTCCTTTATCCTTGTAAAAAAATTCTGAGGACTTTTAAAGACATGTGTTCTTATGCCCTTCCATCTTGTACCTGTGTTTTCATTTAGATTCACTCCTGATAGGCTATCTGAAGTTTTGTTTTCTAGACTCCAGTCTTACATTTCAACTTTGGCAGTGGGAAAATTGTGTGTGAATTATGTATTTCCTGTATAAATCTATGTCTTTCTAAAGTATAATTAATAAATAGATATTTTTAAGTAAAACTGTAAGAAGTTATGCCCTGTGATGATCTTTGGAAAAACTGTTTGAGTCTGAGAACTAAATTCCTTAAGCTTTGTCAGGCAACTGCTGATATTCATATTAGAGCCTGTGTAGATCATTGATAGATTATCTTCCTGTGGAGGGAAAGTTTGAATGTCATGGTTCGTAAATCAAGGGCATCAGAAAATAATATTTTGAAATATACTGGAAGTGGTAGAGATTATCTGTGCTTCAGAAAATCCCATGTCATGTGAGGCATGCAAGAAGCAGTCAAGGTTTAAATTGCGAAGAGCTCCACATGTTTAAATGTTCTGAATTATAATCATAAATTATTTCAGAAATAAGTTGTGCTCAGGCACCTTATGAAATAAAATATTTTTAATCCTTTTTTTGCATATATTTGCAGTTAAAAGATCCTTTTGTAAAACAGAAGTGTTTTTCTGTCTTGGGAAAAAGAAAACCATCAGATTTAGAAATACCTATATGCTGTTCAGATCCAAGTCTGCTGCTGTTGGTCATCTTTTTTTTTTCAGTTAGGACATTTATTTTGAAAATTGATTCATTGCAAATTTGATCTGCCTGTATCCAAGGTTTTAGCAGTTAATTTAAAAAATGTGAGTGATATCAAAGCACTATTATTTTGTATGACACAATAGCAAACAAAATCAGCAAAAGCTTACTTACGTGAGTGATATTTAGAGAATGGTATAGTACTCTACTCCACATGTGTAAAACTGCAACGGTAATTTTAAGTTTTCCTCTTTTCATCACAATAAATTATGATATGTACATTGTTTGTCTTCAAGCTTTAAGGCCCAGAAAGAATTGCTTTGTCTCTAGAGAGAGAATATTAGCAAAAGAGCTAAGGTTCACAGCAATTTGACTGCCAGATTGTTCTGTTTCTAATGACTTCTGTTCTTCCTTGTCAGTCTAGCATAGCCAGAACCTCTCACTTATTATTTACAGAGCACAGTTTGGATTGCATCAAAGAGAGCTTCCACTCATCAAGCTGTTTCCTGGTATTAATTTAGCTCTTCCTCCCTACATCTGCAGCTAAATCAAGTTTCCCTAGAGTTTAAACTAAGTCTGGAAATGAGTAAAAAAAGGCCCTGAGACTTGGGGTGATAAATTTTAATTTAAGTTTGTCTTTATAAATACAAGACCTACCTGAACATAGAAGGGAAATGCAGGGAATGCGTACAGATTGTTGGTGATAAATGTGTCCCAGGGGTTTGAGTTTGAAGAGGAACCTTGTCCACCAGTAGTGAGTTCAGTTTTGATGTGGGTGGCTTGGGAAAAGTGGGGTTTGGGAGGGACAGTGTTCTTACTGGTGTCAAAGGCTGAGCAGGTTGAAGAGCTGATGTGACTGGAAGGAAGTTTCAGCAGTCTCTGAGTCTAGCCCAAGTATTCTGTGTTGCCTGTTTGTGTACTGACTGATGGCTTCTAAGTCACTTTTATGCACAAAATAAAAGACTGAAAAAGTCATTGACCAAGTGGATGCTCCAGGTTCTCAGGCATTGGAATGCAGCCTGCTAGAAGCTAGACCTCACACCAATATGTCTCAAGTTCCCAGCTTTCTGGGAGGTAATTTCACAATAGTCTTAGGCAGATCTCAAATGATCCTACCACTGAATACAACTGACTTTTCATATGACAAAAAGCATAGTTCTGATAGACTTTGTGCGTGTCCTGTGTACATGTACTGGCAGCAGACTGTTAGGCCCTGTTTATGAGGTCTCAGCTGCATTAGGCAGGAAATGAGCTAATTAGCTAATATATTAAGCTATAATATATTAGCTAATATATAAGCTAATATATTAATTAGCTAAATAGCTAGTGCTATTAAGATACTGGAAATTCTTACAGGAGAACTGCATTTATTTGTTAGTCTGATAGGCATTTTAGGAGGAGCCTAATCAATCAGTTGAATATTGATATAAGTAGGTGATTGCTGTAACTTTTGTAATAGTGCCTAAGATAATATTATATGTGATTAAACCAGTGCATGGCTTTTTAAAATGCTTAGACTTTCTGTTTTTAAGATGAACAGAAACTGTCTTCCAGCTAGCTAGGCTGATTTCTACTAAATCTTCTGCAGCTCTTCATGTTAGTCTTATATCTGTCTATTCTTTCATCCTAACCAAAATCCTGCTCTTCAGCTTAATGTCAAAGCTCCTGTAAAAATATCAGTGAGTAAAACATATACTTTGCAGGATATGCAACATATACTTTGCAGGTACAGGATACTGAAGTAAATAATCTCCTTAGAATTTTTTAGCTTGCTCATCTCATTATTTCCAAGAATTTCATAGAAAAATGCAAAGGCTATACAGTTTCATTCTCATAAACATCACTCTATGAAAAATACAAGCAAAGAATTGTTTATTTTTTACATTAGAACATCTTCTACGACTTGAAATTATTATAATTAAGATAAAAACCAACCCCATGTGAATAAGTCTATATTTATCTTTCTTAAAGTTACTTAATTTAATTTTTTTTAATAAAGGGGCAGTATGCTATTACAAAGATGTTGAAAAGTATTCCTACCACACAATTTTTACTCAGCTTGTGTCTGGTACCAATAACTCCTTTTTTTTTTTTTCTTTAATTACTTGCAGTGCAAGGAATAAAAGAAAAATATGCCAGTATGTGTTGCGAGATATTCCTCAGTCAATATATCTGTGAATAACTAGACAAACAGTGTCCACTGCTGGCAAATCAGATAATTGCACTGCACATTAGAGAGCTATGATGTTGAAAGATTTTGATGAGTTAAGTCTTAACTATCAGATATTTTGTATTGACATTGTGAAACTGGGTTGTAAAATCAGGTTACTATGTTATAAGTATTCATGCTATTGCCACTAATAATAATTGCTATGGTATTTGAACTAATAGCTGGGGGTATCACCACAGTAACATGAGCAGGTACTGCAATTTTTTCAGGATTTAAAAATAATTATAGTATTCATTATATTCTATCTATCGTGTCTATAAAATAAATAAAAAGATGGCAAAAGTCTATGAAAATTTTCTTGATGTTCTAGATTCTATAAGTAACAAGATGGGCAAGCAGAAGTTCTTAAATAAGTAACAAGATGGGCAAGCAGAAGTTCTTAATTTTTTTTTTTCTCTTTAGGTCAAAGCATTCATTACTGATTTTGTTAGGTTTTTTTTAAAGGCATAAAGAAGTATAGAAGAAATCAATGTTTCTGTTTTGGAAGAAGTAAAATGGAAATGCTGATACAGCAAGTACCACTGCTCTTGATGAAGCTAGAGCTGAATTAAACTGATTAACAAAGAGAGAAGAGAAGGCTGATATCTAAAAAGGTTCCTCCTGGCTTTATTTTATTTATTTTTTTTGTAATAGATAATATTTGTTTGCATCTTTTGCTTGACAATAGTGTGTCAATGCAAAGGAAATCTTTCAGTCAAATAAAATAATATAGAGTGAAGGAAACATTGAGGAGGAGAAAGGAAAAATCTGTTCCTATGCTAATATAAACTAAATTAGCTTCTCAGATGCTTCTGGAAATCTAAATTGACTAAGAAGAAGCTAGCCATACTTGTTTTTCAGAGATTTATGTCTGTCATCAGTTTATTGAATTCAATAAGAGTATTAGACCATGCACTGAATTTCTGTTTGTTTGGAAATGGGAACACAGTATGGGACTTTTTTTCAGAGAATATTGGTTATGTCTGAACCCCAAAGAAAGGGATATGTCTATGTGATTGTATCTGAGAGGGGATCAAGGCTTGTCCTTTGGATGAGCATTAGCCAGAATTGTTCTATATCTACATTTTTTCCCTTCAGCACCTAGAGAAATACTGTATGACCTTCCCTCTTGAACAAGAAATAACTAGATGCTAGTTTTGTTTTTTTTCCTTGTAAAAAAAGGAAAAAAAATATAATTTTTTTCCTTTCCTTTTATGTCTTAAAAATAGTATCAAAGGGATTGCAAAGCAAAAATTATTCGAAAATAAATGGTAGAATAATTGCAAACAAAGATGACTATCTGAAAGTTATTGTGTGAAATTAATCACACTGTCAATTTTAGGTCACATAGCAGAAAATAAGACCATTTCTTCCTAGATTATTTGGCAGGAAGTATTTTTCATTCTTTCTTCCAAGAAACAAAGTGGTGGTGTGGATGTGTTTTTGTGTGCATGTGTGCATTCAAGTGCATGGGCAGACATGCTCCAGTTCTTCCTGTCACTAGTAAAAATCACTTTTTATACTTTAAAGATTATTAGATGTATTTTGAGGAGAATCATCCTTCTGCTTCTCAATATAGCAATTTATGTACATCTCTGTTCATACTATCTTTTCTGTTCAGTATTTTATTTTAATGGGTATTAAGTGCTTTTTCACCTGGATCTCTGTGAGATGGTCAAAATCCAACATCTTCCTTGTTCTAAGGGTTCAGAAATATTGCACATTTTTTTCTCATATTGTCGTGTGTTTTCATACTCGTTCCAAGGAAAGCAGGAAATCCATTTGCAAATATGTTCTAGGTGCAGGAAATCCTCACTGGAGAGTATAATGAAACAGGTATAGCAGCTTACATGCTCTGCCAGCTGTAGTGACTCCAGAGCAAATTCACTGTAGAGGCTGAATTCCTTAGGAACAGTGTTTCCTTTGTTTCTGTAGAACAAAAGTAAGCAGACTCACCTTACAGGGACTTTCAGTTACTTGAGAGAATAACAGCAAAGTCTGTTGCATGTTTCAGAAGTCAGGCAAAGCAGACAAGTCCTGCTGTGGCTAGATAAGTAAACGCAACAGATGTTGGCTTAAGCTGTGCATATTAATGAAGAAGCTCTCCATGCTGTTTTTAGGCCTCTAAATCTTAAACTGCTCTCTGCAGCTGTGTGGACTAAAGATGGGGGGGGTGCTGTTTGTGTTTGTTTTTCTTTAATGGAAGTCCTTTTTCGGGCTTGTGTCACCAGAGCCTTGTTTGAAGCAGTCTTGCGGCAGATCTGCTATTAGCTTCAGTAAGAACAAAATTAATGGTAATGTGTATCTGTTATTAGTTATTATGAACCTTTCTTTACAGAGATTATTTCAATTTTAAAGGTAAAATATTATATATGTCACTGCAGAAACCACAATATATTTAATTTATAATTACTTCTTTGGATTATACACTGAAAGGGATCTTGATTATTTTATATTTTTTTCTTCACTGTTGCTGTTAACTGTTTAAAAGAGACTTACTGGGTTTAAGTTTTGGGCCTGGGCAAGCTATTTTGGAGATCCTTATATAATCTGTGTGCTGTACAGATACTCCTGTTGACCCAGCGGGTTTCCTTTGTTTACCTGGTCTCAAAAGAAGTGGTATCAGAAGTAGAGGTCAGATAGAGTGAAAAACAGGAAGAGTCATGACAGATGTCACAGGAGCTTTGCTAAAAGTTAGCAGCTGTCATCATACATCTTATCAGGCTGAAAAATCAATTGTTAAAAATAGCGTTTAGAATCTTCATGCACTTTTTTCCCCATTGAAGGATGAAGAGTTAGCCCATGGAATAAAAAATTAAACTCTGCATTAAAGCAGGTATTTTACTTGACACAGGACTATTCATAAGACTCATTACTGCAGGATAATCAGAGCAATTTAGCACTGGAAACGGAAGGGGGACAGCAAAGTCAAAAAAAGCAAAAGCAAACCCAAGCAATCTAAGAATGATGAAATGTCTAAAGAGTAAGATAGTATCTAGTGTAGAGATACTCAGTCCTTTGAGTTACAGATGTATCTCAGGAAATATGTGAAAGAAATTAATTAAATATGTGAAAGAAGTGAATGGTCAATGAAGAAATATTGCACCTGAGCTACTACAGTCAGCATCGTAGGTGTTATGTATTTGAATAGGATGTTTTGATAGTTCTCTGCATAACCAGTCATCAAATGCTAGACTCCCTTGCATGGTGAATTAATCTATTCTTGCATATACAGGAATTATGTTCTAATGTTTTTTTTCTTATGAGTTGGATACATAAGGTCAAATAAGTCCAAAGCCTGTGAAGAAGGTGGCTAAAATATGTGCAGTCCTTTGAACAATATATTGGAATCTTACTTTTGCCTTCATTAAACGGATTCACCTGACCTATTTAAACAAGTGACTCTATCGGACCTTCTATGTATTTAGTAGATTTTAATAGGTATGATTTTGGCTCCTCAAGCACATTGTGAATGCTAAGACTGAAAGCCGAGTGCTTTTGACACAAAGAAGTGTGAAAGGACAGAAATCCAAATTCTGTGAAGCATATTACCATGTTAAACAAATTTTGTTTTTAATGTTCTTCAAAGTTTGATGAACATCAAGTGTTCAGGGTGTTAAGGATTATAAATTTCAGTGCTTCATAGTACATTGCCTTTTGGGAAATTAACAATAATTTATAAGGAGAATTATATCCAGATTAATAGACAAGAACATATAAAACTGACCTAATTTAAACTGTTTACAGCTCATTACACAATCATACCATACTAGTCTTCTTACAAACATGGAATCCACATAAACTATCTGAAAAGGGAACTCTTATCTGTGCTTTGATATGTTCATACTGGTCTGCTCATGAAAAATGTGATCTTTTAAGTTGACAAATGTTTTTCTAGCTTATTCAGTTTTGTACTACTAAAAACTTATCAGCCTATAGAGTAAGCCATAGATTATATGTTTCGCCTTGTTCAAGTTATTATTTCTCTTGCTCCATCTTTTTTCCCCAAGGAAATTACATCGAGAATTGAAAGTTACAGTTGCTTACTGACACCCATCCCCCCCATACGTACACATTGTGTGCCTTGGGAAGATATCAGTTTGCAATTACATGAATAATCCTATTTGTAGGACTGTATCACATTTTCTTATGATATTTGGGGGATTGGAAGGTTCTTAGTATGTACATTTAATTTAGGCACTTTAATTATGGTCCACCAAAACTACCAGCAATATTTTTTTTTATCAGAAGCAACAAATCAGAATTGCAACTTCAGCTGGAAATAGTAGTTTGGCAGTCAGTCTGCAGTCTGATCAGAAGCACCACAAGGGTGATTAAATCATCACAATTCAGAAACAAGTAATTTTTCAACTCCTGAAATGTCTCTTCTTGCAATAATAAATTTTCCCAGTGATCTAGATGTACTTTTATGCATGCTTTTCAATTGTTTGGCCTAAGTTGGTACTTCTACCCCTAGACTATCCTTTCTATTTTGAATGATATAAGGAGTAAGGTGCTGATGCTTTTGCTACTGTAGAACACAACATCTTACAAAGGAAAAAAACAAACATTTGCAAAACACAAAACAGTCTTCAACTCTGTAGAGTCTGAGAGAACATCTAGATTCACTATATGTAAATATATTCACATTCATTTATTAATGACTTCTAGAATGTAAGCTGACTCTACCTCATCATCTTCTAGTGTATTTAACTGGACAGGTGAGCTGTGTGTGCCCTATTCTTTGCAAGCATGTGCAACAAAAACTTCATCACAGCTCATGAAACTCAAACATGTTTAGTGGTAATGTAATAATCTGACATTTTACACTTGTAGAAAATATATGCTTGTAAGCAACTTGGGTTTTATTTGATTTATTTTGGTCCAGTTTTGATATCAAGAATGGTTTCAGGATATCTGTGAGGAGGAAATTTGAGTGGAGCATGTGCACATGACTACATACCTGTAGAAAGATATTTTTATTTATATTGAAATGGTTTATGGAAGGAAGATCTCTATAGAGTTTTCATGACTGCACTGAACAGATATTGCTCTGCAGCTTGTGACATTATCCAAATTATTGCAAAACATATAATAAGTTAAAACAACAACAACAACAAAAACCAACCCACAGCCTGTAATGTGTAAAGATGACATTTTCAGTTCTATAAACTTCATAGCCTATGGGTCTAGGTAAGGATAGACTGTAGAGCATTGAATAGCATTTTTCCTAATGGAATTTCTTATAAAAGCATTTTATGTATCTCTAGTATATGCACATACACAAATATCAATGGTGTATATTTTAATATTGAACTTTGATGCCTGAAAAGGTCACATTGAAATTTACACGTTAAATTAGCTGAAATGGAATATGGTTTGTTCCCAGCAATGCAGAAAAAAAATAAATTAAGGAATAATAATGTTTCATACCCTAGCATATAATAAAGCAAGTATTTTGTATATACTTTATATACATTGAATTTTTTATTCTAAATTCATCCAAGAAAGAATTTTATAGATTCTGTAATGTTTTCATTTAAAAAAATCCTGAAATCCACAATAAATTGCCAGTTAGAAATGAACAGATGGGAGAATAGAAAGCACTGAAAATCCTTTCTCCCCCTCTTTGGCTTTTAATAGTTTGTTTTCATATCCAGAGTTTTGTTAATCAGAAATAACACTCTGTTTTGATGTATAAAATTCAATAACTAGCATGTATCCATTTGTTTTAAGTGCACATTCTCATGCGGTTCCTAGTTTTTAAGGTAACTGATATGTTCATACTTGTACAATCCATCTGTTAGCAGAACCTTCACTTTGACTAGAATTGCACACATTTTATCACAGGTTAGGACACCAGATGGCTCTCTTGAGTTTTCTTTGTAAAACCCCAAGCTGTAAACAACTGCTCTGCATTTCTGAGATGTGAGTACAAAGCTTTTTTTTTTTTTTTTTAAATTTTTATCTCTGGAGTAAGAAACACATCCTCTCTTTGTCTATAGGCATACCGCCTATTTTCACCCTCTTGCTTTTCTTTGCCATCACCCTGAGCATGATGTTGTTGAGAAATGTCAGTGTGTTTTGGCAAAGGCCCAGTATTTGAAGGAAAATATAGAGAGGAACAATAGTAGTAGATAGTACTACTATTAGATATAATCACCATATAATGCATAGCATCATCGGATACTATAACGAGGAACTTGGGACCCACACCTTTTAGGAGAGACTTCCTCATGCAAATGTTAGGGTTATATGTATGTATTATACCTCTGCATTCCTGAGAAAATGAGAGAGAGTGGGTGGTTGGCCTCTGTTTCACTCTACTCCCTCTCATTCATTCCTTTGTTTGGAGCCAGCAGCCCAGCCGAGCTGACTTTGGGCGGTGTCCTGCCAGCTCCCCGCGGTGGGGACAGGGTGTCTGTCCCTTGCCATGTGCGGCCGGTCACTGCTCCGCTGTCCATGGTGCTGCAGGCAGGAACAGAGCGGGACAGGGACCGGGGCCGGACTGGACGGGCCGGGCAGGGGCAGGGCGGCTCTCAGAGAAGCGCTTCCCTCTTGAGGACTCTTAAGGAAGGCCACTCCTTGTCCTGTCCACTTTTGAGAAGGAAGGAAAATGAAAGCAGTATGCAAAAATACTACATTGAAATTTAATTTTTTTTTAATAACCACCTCTCTGTCTAATTGCATTAGTTAAGGCAATTGTAAGCGTTGTAAGGAAATTGCTGCTCTGTAAAAATTGCCAGATAGAAAATCCAATGAGTCTTAGCTGAATCTCTTTAGAGACACTTTTAAATAGTATTAAAATGTATTATCCAGATCCGATTGTGCATGTTCTGTTCCTAGTTGGTCTAGTATTAATACAAAATCCCTGTATACTGGAGTTCCCACCATACACTTTTGCCCTCTGTATAAAAATAGCGCTTTGTAGATTAAAGGATTTAGGGGAAAAATGGTCAATATCAAGGAAGCTGAAGCCTCTGCTGAAACAAGAGCCTATTCTGGCATACTAGTATTGCATAGCAATGACATCGTCTAGATGGATATTTACACTTCCAAGCCTGAAAATAAAAAAAAAAAAAGAAAAAAAAAACCAGAAAAAAGAAAAACCATCTAATAAGAAATTAGAGTACCGTGAAAACAGTATAAAAATAGATATTACATGAGAATTGCCTGTGCAAGCATCTGCCCTTCTTTATAGGCTAACCTCATAATTTTTCTGTGTAGCTGCTTCTTTCCTATCTCTACTTTCCTCTGGCCAGCTACAACTTCAGGAAGTTTAACCATTAGACTTGCAGAAAGTAAATCCGAAAAATTTTGGGCCATTATTTGAAAAGGGAGACGAGCCAACAGGAAAATATTAAAGGAAAGCAGGGGGATATCTTATTTTACATGACATTTACTATTTGCAGTGCCTTGTGAACTTCTCGGGGCAGATACTTCTTAGGTGTTCTGTGCCTAGTGAGCTTGGCTGGTGCTTCCTTAAGTGCTCCAAGACATAGCCCATAATTTTACACGGTGCTGGTGATCAGTAAATCCACCTGCTGTGGCTGTTTGTGGTTGCCCCATGGAATCCCTTTGGTATTTGGATTGAAGGTCCCTCAGCCCCGTAGGTGTGCTTCTTTCCCCACGGCTCCAAAACCTTGCCATGAGGCAGAAGCCCATTTCCGTCCAGCTGCTCGGTCCGTTCCTGGATTGCGGGCCGAGGAGGGCGGGCGTGCCCGGCTGCGGGCGGGCTGGCCGGCGGAGGGGTGCGCGGGGCGCGGTGCCCTTGGCGGAGCGCGGTGTCGCCTGCGCCGCCTGCGCTGCCCCCGGCTTCCCCGCCTGGGGACGGGGACAGGTGCGGGTGTCACCGCTGGGGGCGGCGGGCAGGGAGCCGCTGCCGGAGAGCTGGAGAGAGGGTGCGTGCGAGGGATCCTCGGTGTGCCGGGGCGGGCGAAGGAGAACAGGGAGGGCCACACGTCCCTCCAGCAGCGCGCAGGGCCCTCCTTCTTCCCCCGGGAAGGGAGCCCGGCACGAAGCCACCCGGAAACCTAACGGGGGGCAGAGGCAGCTGGTGGCGGATCCGCCGGGAACCTCCCGGTTCCCACCAGAAAACCACATCAGCATCACCTCGTCCCTCCGCCTCTCTCCCCCTGTGCTTTTTTCTTCTGCCTTTCCCCATTCCCCCTCCTCCACTGCTTGCACCCTCGCCGCCCCTCGCCTTGGGGAGGACAAAAAAAGCTCCAGCGGTGCGTGCCTCTGTGTGTGTGTGTGTGTGTGTGTCTGTGTGTCTGTGTGTGCGTGCGTGTGTAGGGGAGGCTGGAGCGGGGTGGGACCGAGGAGCCGTGATTACAGCTCTCCCCGGAGAAGAAGATTGCTCTCTCCAGATGCTGATTTCTGAAGCACTTGGCAATCATCAGGCGGGAGCCGGGAAGAGGCGGCGGGAGCCGCC